>CM053789.1:558645832-558988332 GCA_028749045.1 Cupressus sempervirens | reverse complement strand
TTTTGAATATTAAGAAAAATATTGTACTCCTAAAATCTCTTGAGGAATTTTTCCAAATTCATTTTAGTTTCTTTAGAAGTAGTCCCATAGGTAGTAAAATCATCTATATATATTTCCATGCATCCAACATACATGTCAAACAAAATAATGATTACAGCTCTCTAGAATGTAATAGGAGCATTAAATAAGACAAAAGGTAAGATACAGTATGAAAAGACTCCCCATGGGCATCCTAGTCCTCCATAGCTATTTGTATCTAATTGTATCCAATAAAACCATGCAAGAAAGAAAATTAGTTTTTTCTAGCTAGATTGTCAAGTACTTGGTCAATGAATGGAAATGGAAAATGGTCTTTATTGGTAGCTAAATTGAGTTCTTGGTAATATACACAAACCCTCAATTTCTCACCTTTTTTTGTCACAATGAATAGGGGTGAAACCCATGGACTATCAGAGATTAGGTAGTTAAGATATCATTTAATAACTTTGGATTTCAGTCTTGACTATATCCCTTAAAACATGACTAATCTTTTTGTAAGATTATCTATTAGATATAGATCCTATGAGTACAAAGTTTTGTATCTCAGAATTTCATGTCTATGTAATCTCAATAAAATTCTTGTTGATTCTATTGCAATAGTTTTAGTATGATTTCTTGATATGTAGATGATAGAGCACTACTAATATTTAGTTCTTTTCTTGGGAGCACTACAACCTTTCTTACTTTCCATATCATAGATATTTGAGAAATTAGATTTGAATGAATGTCATATGGAAGTAATGAGAAAATAAATTGGGAGGATAGTGAATATTGATGACCATTAGGAGGTGGTAAAATAATTTCCAAGATACAATCCTATTGGGAACACTCCCGAGAATTGACTCCATATTGATTGGTGACAATTGAGGAGATAACTTCATCATATTTTTGAGATGTTACAAATGGATCCATAGTTATCATAATAAGCTAGTGAAGTGAATTAAGTTCCAATTCTTCATCTCCCAAATCATGCCATACTGCTTGATCATCTTGCAATAGGGGTTGAGCAGGGGAATATAGTGTCAATATTTTTTGAATGTAGCCTATTAGATATTCTAACCTTACTTGACCTACAGGCTATATAAACATCAATAGTAGCTAACCAAGGTCTTCCTTAGATGAGAGGGTACCCACCCATATTGGCTTTTTGGGAAAGAACAACAAAGTCGACAAGATATTCCCAATAATTTAGTGAACTATAACATCCTCTATCATTCCATTCAGCTTGAGAGTACAACTGTCACCAAAATGTAAGATGGTTAGTGTTTCCTTAAGGCCAATAATGTGAAAGTGAGATATGACTTTCTTTTTCATTACATTAATGGGTGCACCTAAATAAACTAGGGTATTTTGTACTTTAATTTTATGAATAGTATCAGTGACCATATGACTACCAGGATTAGAGTATTTAGGTACTATCAACTTTTCTAACATAAGGTCTGATAATTGTCCCAAGAAATGAATAATTTTTAGGATATTTTATTCTCCCTAGTTTCCTTATGCCAGATTCCTTGATGGCCTTACTGTAAACATGGACTTCTTTTATAGCATCTAGCAATGGTATCTTAACAATTATATGCTTTAGTTGGTTAAGTAAATCCATCACAGCTTGGTTTTGCATAGTCATAGTTGAGTATATAATCCTTTGAGGAAATGGTGGATCTTTTGCTACAGGAGAGAATTTTTGTGTAGGAAAATATTTATTTTCAACAAAGAGCTTCTCAACCTCTTTGATTATAGGTTTTTGAGGTGATGGAAGAGTGGATCCTGACCTTAAGTGAATGTCATTCAAAGAGATAGCATAACTTTGCTGCTAAGCTAGTGGCTTCTTGTTGTTAGGATTTGAATTAGGATAGGTGGTAGTTAGGTTGGATTAGCCTAATTATTATTGGTTGTAGGAGGAGGTATTATTGCCTACTACTGATGTGGTGTCATTACAACTTGTTGATTAGATTAGGTTGATCATTGTGAAGGTTTTTGCCAACCTTGCTAGGGTTGATGCCAACCTTGTTGAGGTTACTACCAACCTTGTTAGGGTTGCTTCCAACCTTGATAGGTTTGATACCAACCTTGTTGGAGTTGATTCAAACCTTGGTGGGGTTGATGCCAACTAGTATTACTACTAAAGCCTTGAGGGCCACTATTTTGATTATTTTGCCATTGACTATTATTGCCAAAATTTTGAAGATGATCTTATGGAATACCTAGTCTTTGAGCACATGGTATTCTTTGAGAAACATAGATAACTTATCCATTTTTATCAAAAATATTAAATTATGTGGGTATTTATTGTGGCTCCAAGCTTGCAACAATTTTGGATTTGTAGTTCCTCTTCCTTTCTCTACAGTGTGGAAAATATTCAACTAGCATAGCGTGAGCTTCTTCCTTCTTCCTTCTTCCTTGCATGCTATCAAGTTGGGTAGCAACATCATCTATGATATATTTCTTTAGATTAGGCAAAAGATTGTAAAACTCCACCTTAGATACTCATGAACCATTAGACTTACCAGGCATAGCCTTGAGTCCTGTATGCTTCTTCATAGTAGCTCTTGAGTAGTTCAAGCATAAATTTTGTATATCATTCTAGTTCCTCTAAGTAATCCTTCCTCCTACCATAAGGTATAAATATTATATACTTGCATCACTTATACCTTTTAGAAAAAAATATGTTTTTGAGACTCCTCATTTAGCTAGTGTTGGGTGTTGTGTTACAAGTTAAACATAAACCTTGAGACATAGTCCTCTAAGCTCTCATCTTCTTTTTGTGACATCTTGAAGATGTCATCTCCTTTCATATCATGACCCTCTTTAAATTGGTTATGCATAATATTGACACCAAGTAATATACTATAATTTCATACTAAGCTCATTAAATTATCGACTAGGGAATGTGAACTTGAAACGATGTCTGCAAAGTACATTCTCTAATTCTCTTGACTTATCATTGATAGAATAGAAACTGAGCTAGAAAATGAAATGGAAATGTATCTTACACTTAGAAATTAAATTACAAACATGAAACTTTACTATTTACTTGTGCTAGAAGGAACAATCAATAGGGATGTTATCATATTACTACAGGAACAACAAAGCTTTAAAACTTGTACTTCTATTTTATGGAATGAAAGATTGATCTCTACATAGCTATAAATTACATTCACCTCTAATGTGGATCCCTATAGAAGAATGAATAATGAACAACTTAGAGATTAAGAACTATAAATATCTTTTTCATTCATGAGCATTTTGTAAGTACATAAAATGCATCAAACAAAGTTGTATTGATCTTAACTACTGGATTATAAAAGAGTTTCTTACTAATTCCTCTTAACATCTAAAATCTAAACTTCCAAAATATTTAACATACTAACATAAAATAGAACTCCTAAGATCTAGGGTCCTTTAACGCTAGGAATATGATAAGATTGACATCAAATAACATCATTCAATTCAAAAATAAGTTGCATTTTTCTTGCACATGAACTCTAGAGTTCATGGTTTCTAGATCAGTTCCATTATTATTTACAACTGCCTTGACCTAGTACACAATAATAACTAACAACTGAAAGGTCATAGGATCATAATGAGTTCAAAACAATCAATTTCTTCCTTATCAATGGTTTATCTTTAATATTGATTTTTCCCTCCATTGCTTGACTCACCATTTCATGCAAAAGATTAGCACATACATGCAATAGCCATAATACATATCTAAGATAAAATTCAGAATAAGTTACTCATATCAACTTCTTCTCTCATCAATGGCTATATTAGAAATTACCCAATTAATGCAATACAAGAAGATACATCATTTCTCTCTCTCTCTCTCTCTCTCTCTCTCTCTCTCTCTCTCTCTTTGTATGTATATATATATATAAATCCCATAAAAATTAACACATATAACAACATAATTATAAGCAAACTAGACAAGTTTATAAAAATCTTACTAGGTTCTTAAGTCTTTAACCAACAAGTAGAATGGTTTCCACTCTAAGTAAATATTGTAATCAAGACAAGAAACCTAGGTAAAGATGGTCTTTTTTAGTTCAGTATTTGAGAAGCACCTATCAAATTATAGGTAAGAATCAAGCCTCTAGGAGAGTTACAAAAGAATTTATTTTTCACAATAAGTTAAACCACATTTTTAAAGAACTACAATGTAAAGGTGGTGATCCTTTTGTAGAGGAGTAGTTAGTCCTTCAAAAAGGGGGATTAAGAAGGCTTCAACAATTTAAGATTAATGGGCAAAAGACTAGGGCTAAAATGAACTAGATCAAGGAGGGAGATAAAGGATCTAAGTACTTCTTTAACATTATAAGAGCTAAGAAGAAAATGGAAAGGATTGATGGAATTCAAATTGATGGAAAAGTTTGTGAAGACCCTATCTCAATCAAAGAAGCTCTTTTTAATTTCTACCAAGACCAATTTTCTTTAGATTTTAATGATAAGAGCATCTCAACACTGAATAATTGTCTTAAGATCATTCCAAGGAAGATTTCAATTAATACAACAATCTACTTAGATAATCTTATCAATTTAGAGGAAATTCAAAGTGTCATCAAATCTCTATCTAATGATAAGTCCCCAGGCCCAGTTGGTATTCATGATGAATTCTATAATCATAATTTGGATTGGGTTGGTTATGAACTTTTGGAACTATATGAAGATGCTTTTGAGAAGAAATCCCTTAGAATAGAGATAAACTATGGTACTATTAAACTTCTCCCTAAAGGGGGTGATCATTCCCAAGTGATAAATTGAAGGCCTATTAGTTTCCTAAACTTGTCTTATAAGATCATAGCCAAAGTGCTTGCTAGGTGAATTGGAGGTTTTCTTGATGAATTTATATCCCATACCTAGACTTGATTCATTAAAGGAAGATTCATTTTAGAGAACCTTACTACTAGTTGGGAGGTAATTTATTGGGCCAAATGTGAAGGGAAGAATGCTACTATGGTGCTAATTGAGTTTGAGAAGGCTTATGATAGAATTTAATTTATGGTGGGGTGTGGAGGAAAAAGGAAAACCCCTAGCTCTTACTTAGAGTTTCTCTACTAAGAATTGGTTCAAGTTGGGTATATCTCTAGTGCATGATATGTTAGTTAACAATCGGCAGGGGACTTGGGAGGAACTATCTGACAAGTATAATATCCCTATTTCTAAAAAGAATTCTTATTCTATTATTTGTAAGGCTATGGGTATGTACTATCTTGGTGTCATCATGAATTCTAATTAGTTTATTCAATGGGCTAAATGTGAGGATGATTTAGAATTGCTTAAGATATCTACAAAGAAGATCTATTACATAATGAAAAGAGATTGTTTCTAACACTCCCTTGTGAACCTAAGAAGTCATGTTTTAAATGGTTGCTTCTTTTATAGAAACTTGTTGTTGGTTTCTCTATTCCTAGCAATAAGAATAGTGTGATTATGTGTGAGGTTTTTTCTATACTTGAGACTTATAAATGCTTGTATTTTAAATGTCATTATGCTCTTGGAACTTTGTCTATTTTTTTGGCTCTCCTATTAAATGGGGTAGTGCTCCAAGTTTATCTTGGAGTGAAATTTTATTTGGATTTGTGGAATCATTTGATTTGAAAAATAATCTTTTTTGGTCTTCTCTTACTTGTGAGATTTTGTGGTTCCTCTAGAAGGATATAAATGGAGAGATTTTCCAAAGGAAAAGGAGGCAGCTTACTGATTTTGGTTGTAAGCTCACATATTTTTGTGGTATGTCATAGGTTTTTTCTACCTTTGAGATATCCAAATATTAGTTCATGCTACTTATGAGTGAAGGATAATTTTTGATAAACAAGAAGGATGTGGTTTCATCTAGTGCCTAATTTTCCAAAAAGATATGCTTAACCAGAGGGAAATGGAAAACTTAAATGACTATATATAGAAGTTAAACCTTTAAGACATGATGGTGGAAAATAGTAGCTACAATCTTGAATCTAACATTGATGGTCTAGATACTAGAGTTTAGATGCTGCTAGTAGCTAGTTTTTATTAATATGCTAACTATTTATTAGCCTCATTTTTTGGCTTGGAAGTTTTTTGACAAGTTTGTATATAAAGTACATCGATTTACAATGTTATTCAATGAGGATGTTTCTCATAGTATTAGGATTAAAGTCATCATGTAGCTCTTGATCATACTCTATATATCCCCTTATGAGGGATTAGTATAGAACTAATTCATGACAATCCTCTCTAATATTTTTTATATAATGTAATCTCTAGTTAAACTATTTAAAATAAAATAAAATAAAGGGTTGTATAGAGATATGTATGATACAACACCTATATGGATTTAAACTTGTAATGGTTTTCTTTATCATCCTCAAGGTTCTATTACTTTACATGTTACTCTTTCAAGGAAATTTCTTCTTACTACCCTTGTTGTTATTCCTAATTTTGATCAATCTGAAGTTAAGGTTGGTATTCTTTGGCTTTCTTCCATATAATATTTAGCTTCTCCTATACATAAATGCCATAAATTTCCTTGTGATTGAGACATTATTACAATTAATCATTCCCTTTCGAAGCCATCACTTCCTAGAGATTTTGCTAAGATTGATTTGTATTGGCCATCTCATCCTGAAAAACTACCTATTCATCCCAATAATCTCTATAGAAACTATCAACAATAGAAAGTATCCAAGATCATTGAACTTAGTCATCCTAAGGGTTATTCACCTATGCCTATCTTTCCTAAACCACTTTCTACTTCTATTTCTAAACCTATTTTAGCTTCTACATCCATTCCTTAAGTTATTAAAATTGTTTTTGTTCCTTCATTGGAACCTATGGTAGTTGACCCTGTAACAACCATACTAAACTAAAACGATAAAACCATACAAATTTACCATACAATTAAACTTTTAAAATTAGGTACAAGAGTGAACTTATGATAACATTATTACAATCTAGAATAATTACATCTGAGTATATAATATACTCTGATATAACAATCCTCGAATGTTTATAAATACAATTAGACTAACAACTAATCCATATCAGTTCTAGAGATATTTTATTACTAAAAAAATAGAGCTACAATCTTTCCACATTATTAAAATCATAGTTTAATCTTCTAAATCCATAGACCAATCCTATTTCAAACCTAAAAACATAACAAACACAACCAATAACACAAACAGGGCTTAGTCACATAAACTAAGCTGATGAAACCTCCAGTACCTGCATGTTAGATTTAATAACAACATGGTAACTTGTAATCTAAATAATAGATATGTTGGAATTTCAAAACTTATTTATTTTCATTTTCCATAATCATTTTAAAGAAAGTACATAATTTCTTACAAACAAATATGCAGAAATAAACTTGTACAGAATATGACAAGGTAATGATCTATTAGTTCATGAGTGTCTACATAAGAATCTACAATCTTCCATTCATAGGATTCATTATGTCAGGTGAAACCATAATGTTTTTATCTTTTTACATGTAACCCCACCCATGAATTTTAAGTATTGCCACTTGATTAAAAAACCATCATAAACTTTCCCATAAGGATCTAGACTAGTGTCGGAGAACATCCGACAAAATATTTCTATCACCACAAGTTACTCGCTTTATGACAGCCACCAATCTAAAGGATCACACTTGTATAATCTGACACACACATAATTCTATTTATACATATCAGAAAAGAACAACATTTTAATTATTCAATTCAGTAATAGAGCTATTTCTTTTGCTTCAATATAACTATTGCTCTAGCAAACAGAAATCATCAAATGAAACCAAACTTCCAACTTTCCAATGTAACCACTTGTTAAATTTTCCAAATGAAACCATACGTGCAATTTTTCCAAAAAGCAATCCATATTTCAATATACCTAATGAATCCATGCCCTTTTATTTCCATAAGAAACCACATATCTTAAATCACATAATAATCGTAACTCAACATTTAATCCTATAACAAGAAAATGATATTCAAATTCAATCCTTCTTCTTTCTAATTCAAAGAAAAGCTTACAAACTGAAAGAATAGAGTATTATGATACAACTCATTCAATTGACAATCATACTCATTTAAATGGCAATCATATTTAAGACAAATTTATATGCATTTCATTAAAACATAATAAATGTTAATACTATCATTATTCACACTATTCAAAATATACTAAAATCTGAAAAATTCAATCAACAGTTCACAATTCAGAAACAAGTAACCACAGTAACCTCATAAATTTATTTATTTGTTTCAATTCTAATCAATACAATCATAAAGAAATACATATATGTTGATACGTATATGTTAATACAGATACATACATATATATACTCGGCTATATATATATATATATACATATACGTACTCATTTATACATATAAATACCAACATATATATAAAGCCTTATAATTTATAATCAGAATTAAAATAGATAATTAATATTCTCCTCAATATAAAAAATCTATTACTGTTACCTTAACTAAAATTTTATTATTTAAATGACAACTATTATCCAAAATTGATATCAAGTTTTCACTATGTAGTTGACTGTTATAAAAACTGAAGCCATGAAGATTTTCAACCAATTTAATACACCCAAATAATAGTTGTGATCAAAATTTCCAGACCTCCAAAAATGAATACAGCCTAAAATTCTTCATGCTTGAATTCAAAATTCATGATTGAAAACAAGTTATCAACCACAATGAATAATGCTACAAAGGAATTTAATACAACAACCTTAACCTAAAAGAATACCAGTATGACTCACTGGTTTGCCTAAACAAACAACTCCCAAAATTTTGTAAACCCTACTTGGACATTCAACTGGATCTAACCATTAAAACTGATCTAATTTATTAAAAGCCCAAGCTTGACTCTACTTCTAACACAGAGATTTTAAAACCCACATTGTTTCTGAATCATACTACATGCGATAGTTTGGTTTGCCATTGCAACCTCTTTCTTAAGCCATAAAAGTCTAAAACAATGTCAAATGATAACAGCAACCATTAGATGAAATACTCATCTTTCATACTCAAAGGTTCTTAAATATTAACAGTCATAAACAACAAAATCTGCATATGATATGATTGAGTCAAGATAAACCAAAAACTACGCAATCTCTTTGAGAGTAACCATAATTTTTTTTTTCTAACTATCTTGCTTAGAATTTTTGTTTCTCATACATCCTCTACACTTTCCTTATAACCCATTTACAAAGAACAAAAAAAATACAGAGTGTTTTCATTCACACACCCAATTCTAGGTTAATACTCAGTAAAGCAAAGAACAAAACAAATACTGCCTACACTCACAGAGTTTTTTTTTCCTTTTCCGAATATCCTTTTAAACAACTCTCAGTATTTAACAATCATTTCATGCAAATGAAAAATTAATACTGACAACACATAAAAATGGAAACAAGATAGAGTTAAAGAAAAGCCCCCTGCCTATAAGTGTGAATCGATGCTCACAAGAATCCGCCTGGAGAGCCTTCTACCATAACTCTTAGACCATGCTTCCAACTTTTTATGCCAATTTCCAAAGACACCAAGAAACTTTCTCAATGGAAAAGATTGAGAAACACAACCATGGAGCAATAGAAGAATGAAAATCATGAAATTATGAGGACTTAAAGAATAGAGGCAAATCAAACACTCCTCCATGATTAACAGTTCCCTCAATATAGCGCTGAGAAACCCGTTCCACAAAGATTTCACATTTACCATCTGGAGATCATCAATAATAGACTAAAATCAAAATGCAACCAACACCCATCAAAAATGACAGATTAACCATGCGATAAAATGCTCATAACTGCGAGCTTATCCCAATACCCCATTTCCTAAGCACTCTTTGACACTTGTCAAAGATAGTACCTATTCAAAAATAGAGTCATCCTGTCACCTTAAAAACTTCCCAAGAAACTTGCCGCCATAAACAGTGCCATACAAAAATGCCAATGCAAGTTGATATGCTTAAGGCAACTTAGGTTATAGCTTAGCATTAGGTAAACTTAGTATATACTAACAATATTCCCAAATTAACATTTAAGAATTTTAGAATATCATTTATATATTGTTGAGTTTAATAATATGTTAATACATTTAATTATAACTTATATACATACAAATACATGCACACTAATATATATATATATATATATATATGTATACTAATGCACATATACTTATATATATAATGTTATAAATAAATCTATTTATATATATTTGTATTTTGATACAAGCACAATAAAATTTCCATGTTCAACAAATATTTTAATGCCACCTTAATCATAAACACCATTTCCTTAATGTAGAACTCTTAAATATATATACTTGATTCAGATAATAAAATTTTGATAATAACATAATAAGAATAAAACCATTAAAACATATTTTATTTTCCTGAGAATCGGATCTTAAAAAAAAAATCTGAATTCTCATAGTTTCTGCAAAGTCATCACTCAAAAAAAGTACCAATCATCTAGTAAACTAACTAATCTCAGAGTTTGAGTTAATAATTATAGAATTGTCAGGGCCATGACAGACCCCAATCCTTCTACAATATCATGTAAGATTATTTGTAATCAACATACTTGTTAGCATCGCAAGAACCATCAAGATAAAGCCAAGGTTAAAGCTCATTCTCTTTCTTCTCAACCAACATCTTCATCTAAATTATTACTTTCCTTTGATCAAACCATACATGAGTTTTTGAAGGAAGCTAACAAAGGTTATAGTATGTATATGGATAAACATGATGATTTTGTTCATATTTTAGATTCTATTAGTCTTGATATCGAAGATACTTTAGAGTATGAATATGTTAGTACTGATAAAGAGTTAATTGATATGGATAATGATTTTCCTATAATGCTTTCTTTGTAGGTTAAAATCACTTCTAGTAATGAACATAATGACTCAAAAATTCCTTTCTTAGAACTCATTATGATTTCTATTGTGATGGATCTAGTTCTTCTCATGAGTAGCCATCCTTCCCCTACAAATTTGGACCAAGATTTGGGGGGGCACATAGAATGCTTGAAGTGGAATTCCTTTATCATGGTAGTCTTTGTGTTATTGTGTTGTGTTTTCTTCTATGTTGTTCTTTTGTTATATGTTATTTATTTAATTTCCTTACATGATCCTTGTTTATTTGTTGAGCACAAGAGGACAATGTGGCCCCCCTATCATATAGATTCTTCTAGCTGTATCTCTATCTTCTATACATTTTTATATGTTATGTTGTAATTGTACTATTGTTTGTACCATTAGCGTTGTATAGTCTTCTTGGTTTTTTATGATATGGTAGCACCGATTCTTATTTGTTTCCATATTATTGTTCAAAAAATATTATTCTTTATAACTCTTACATGTCTTTTCCTCCATTATGTCATAGTTCTACTTCCTTGAGGGAATGATGATATTTCACACTTGATATAATATTATATATTATCATATGATTTTACTAACCCCAACATTAGTAGATCCCTCATGCTATTTTCTTTTTATTATGTGAGCATTTCACTTGATATGTTTGTCTTCTTGGGGGTGTCATATAGTGGAAAAAATCTCTAGTGAATTAATGTAGGCTTCCATAAAGCTATTTCTCTTATTAAGGTGTTTTGGAACCACTTTAACATGGGGCCATAGGCTTTAGTCATCCTTTCATGATGAAGTAAAAATATAGATTCTATGTATATCTTGGAGTACTTCAGACTTTAGTGTTTGGCATGATTTCTAAGTTATTCCAAATCTATGAATTTTTATTTCATCTCTCTCTCTCTCTCTCTCTCTCTCTCTCTCTCTCTCTCACACACACACACACACACACACACACACACACACACACACACACACACACACACTCACACACACACACACACACACACACACACACACACACACACTCACACACACACACACACACACACACACACACACACACACACACACACACACATTCATTTCATATAACTTTTGATAGCTCTTGGGGGATTGGCCTCTTTTTTTATCTCTTTCTAATCTATTAATAGTTTGGGAATCCCACCCTTATTTTGGACCCTAATTTTGACTACTAATGGTCTATTAAGCTTGGTCTTGTTTTGATCCCTTAAGGATAGACACATCCTTATGACTGGTTTTTTTTTGTTTTTTTTTTTTTTAGGATATGATGTTCCCTCAAAGTTGAATCCTTTGGAGGACTAACTGCCATGCCACACGTTATAAGGCCCTACCTAGAGATCCTTGGAACAAGGATAAATAATACTATATAGACAATAATAAAATAATCAAGAATAGTAAGCATACACCTTCAAATGATTATGCCTAATACAAAGGCTTGAAATTACATACACTCACCTATAAGCCACCATGTTGAAAGACAAATGTTGAACCCTAAAATTTGGCTATGTTTGAAATCTTGAGGCCCTAAAATTTTCTAGAATCTTTATCTTAACTCCTAGAGGGCTAGAAAATATCTCAAATAAATCATTGCTTATGAAAAATATATCTAAGTATACTTATATAGGTATGGGCAAAATCATGGTGCCAAAAAGTGATGATCTAAGAAATATGTACTTCTAAAATGCATCAAAGCATTTCAAAATCTATTCTATTTTTTTTTACACCCATCCTAATACTAAACCAAACTGTTAATACCTTTATAAGGCCTAGTATTTCTTTGGATACCATCCCTACATAGTCAACTTTAAAAATGTCCCAAAAACATGTTTTTGACATGTTCTTATGTTTATTTTTACTTCATATATGTGTTTGATGACTTTTAATCACCCAAATTTGATGAAATGAAAAGGGTTTCTTAAGAGTGTTCTTATCTTTTTATAAATGTAATGTCTATTAATTTCTAAGTTCAGTAAGTAATTATTATTCATTTTCTAATGGAGTTATGCATAAAGAGGTGATTAGCACGCTCATTTAAAAATAAATATAACTTTCAAATGGTTTAACATTTTTGAAATCCAAAAGATGTTTCACATTGTATACTTCTTCTACTATAAGGGAAAAAATATTATTAAATTTTGTAAAGTTCTAAATTAGTTAAGCTAGTCAAACATGGGAAATTTTTTATTCTGAAAATACTATAGTAGAAAATTCATAATAAGTTATTTATTTTGAATAAAAATACCCAAAAATATGTGTGACATCTAGATATGAGTCTACTTCTTATATCTAGAATTTTATTAAAAATATTATCATTTGATTTTGATTAAGGTGGTTACACATACACCTACTTCTTATTTGTGTCCTGAATTTTTGTACTATTGCATTAAATTTCAAAATTTTGACCCATCAATTTATTCTTTCTTTAGATAAGACCTAGTAGTTTTGAAACTAAATTCAATTTCCTATACATTATTTTCTAACAAAGTATTGATTGAAAGTTCATAACATGTTTTAAAATTGCATGTCAAGTTGAAATAACCCTAATTTGCTATTTTTAATTGCCACTTAAGGGAATAGTTTGGTTGACCATGATCCTACACATACCCATATTTACACCATGCATTTTAAACACCCTAAAACTAATCTATTTTGATCCAAAAAGATGTGGAACCCAAAATGGCATTCAGAACCAACATTCAAACTTTTGAAAGGTAAGCATAAATGCCCTTTATTTATTATGTGATAAAACATAATCATCCTTGTTTGATATTTCTCCACAAACTAGGAGAGTTGTTTAATCACCCAAAAATTGTTCATCTAGACTATGAACCCATTTTCTAGCATTTTTGCATAATTTTCCTAATGCTTATCCTTGATCAAATCTCCAAAATCCATTTATTTGATTATAACCTATGGTGTGAACACTTTATCCCAAATCTCTTATTTAATTAAAAGAACATGCCCCCTTTTAATTAAATAAAATTTCCCACTTCCCACTTATCCTAAGTGTACACACATAAAGCATTATTCCTATTTTAGAAATGAAAGAAAAGGCATTTTTGTCTACACATGAATGCACAATCTTCTAGGTGGGAGGAATCTTCTATTTTAAAAACAACTTTAATTCTCCTCCACATATTTGAAACCCTCTCAAAAGCCATCCATTAATTGTGATTGGTTGAGATGCTTGTGCACATGGATCACTCGAGATGCATTATCCTCCCTTGATTATGCCTCTTTTGCCTCTTAATCTCTACCATCCATTTTTCATTAAAAGGAAGAGCTCTCTCCTCATTCAAAAATCTTAGTCTTTCACGCTATTATTATGCTACAGGTTTTCTTAGTGACTTTGGAGAATTGGAGCATTCTTGCATTTTTGCATTTTAGCTTAGTTCTCATTCTACTTACATTATGGTATAACTTTTAGCTTAGTTTCATTTATGCTTTAGCTTAGTTCTCTTTGTGATCTTGCATTTCATTTAGAATAGCTTGCATTTGCATTGCATTTTATTCTAGATTCTTGGATATTGGCACTCTTGCCTCTACTCTTTGAATCTATTGTTATATGGTGCACCTTGCAAGGGTTTTGATATCTAGATTCATTTGAGAGCTACCACCTCATAGCCTTTTCACATCATAGATAGAGAGCTATAAGCCACCTCTTGAGACTCCCTCTTCCATGGGTTATCTCAAGAACAATGGTTTATAGAAGTGTGACACATTTTTTGGTGCCCACTATGGGGCTAGAACCAAGTTTCTAGTTCCATTTTCTTGCTTGAATTTTGGTTACATTATCATTTTTTATTTTCTAGCAACTTCTTGGATCTAATCAAGTGGTTTTGTAGGTTTCTTATTTTGATTTTAATGGTAACCCTTGAGTAGATTTGTATGAAGGCCAAAACCCTAATTTTGAAAGATTTGAGTATATCTTCCAAGATTTGACTATATCTTCCAAAATGCTTTGAGTTAGGATCTGATTTTTTTTTAGAGTTTAGGTATGCATCCAAAATTTCTAATTCCAAATTTCTAATTGTTTTGAGTTGATTTGCATCCATTATGAATTTTTCTTTACTTTTCATGAAAAATCATTTCTAGTCACAAATCAAACAATTTTTTAGGAAAATCTATATTTTTCATAAAGATATTTAAATTCTATAGGGGGTCCATTCTTTGTAATTTTTCATTTAGAGTTCATATTTGGGCCCAAAAAATCAATTTGATAAATCTGGTCTTTTTTGACAAAATAGGTCCTTAGGGCACAAATGAAGAGATAATTATGAATTTATTGCAATTTTGGAAATAAATTTAGTTTTTAATAGAGATCTCTTCTTTTCATTTCTATTTTTGGAGCCAAAATCATAGAAAAAAATCCAATCTTGTTGACTATGTCAAAAACAAAGAGTAAAAATGAGAGCATTTATGATTAGCTTGCACTTTCTTTGCACACACTTTCTTGGAAGATAACTTAGATTTTTGAGGCAACTAACCACTTTGTGTTGTAGGTCTTACTTGGTTATTATGCTCTAACCTTGGTTGTTTTGTAGGGATTTTCTCATTCCATTGCTAAGAAAAAAGCATGACAAAGCCTCAAATGCACAAGGGCTACTAACACTAGGTTGTAGGGCTACCTAAAGCATAAAAACCAAAATTTCTTCTATTTTTTTTATTATATGTGTGGAATTCTACTAGTTTCTCTCATTTTCTAGGAATATTAAACTTTTTATTGAGATTCTTTTGTGATAGGAGAGTATGCTCTTCACCCTTGTCATGAATTAGAAATCTTAACTCACCTTTGGACTTCAAATGCAAGGGGGTAATTGAAACTTCTTGGTGTGTTTGGGAGAAATGATCAAGATAGGAGAGTATGCACTTCACCCATGTGGTGAATCAAAAATCTTGACTCTTGAAAGTGGATCCAATCTATGGTAGAACTAGAATCCTTTAGTGGGCCTACTCTTGAGCAATCAAGAGGAATGACCCAAGTGGGGACATGCAAATCTAACTATTCTAACCCACTATAATCTAAAGGCTATCAAGGACACAAAACCTTGGTAGATGTAGTACTTGTCTTACCTAGTGAGATTGCTTGTGGGGTTGTGTCCATAAGGAGATCAATAAGGAGGAATGTTTAAGGTACTCTTGTGGTTGTGAGGCTAGTTACTCATCGCAAGGTGAGGTGTCTTGTATTAGGATCTAGAGGATTTTTATGAATGGAAATGCTTTCTAAACACCCTAGGTTAGTAGCTACCTTATTTTTTCACTCAATTTCTTGGTGCAAGGATCAATTCTAGTGGATTACCTAGATCACCCCAATATTTTAGACTCACCATTTGTGTTCCCTTGGTTGTGCTTATGACACTTCAATGACAAAGCCAATATCTCTTATGGGAAACCACTTGGTGTGAGGTAAAGGAGCACTTAGCATGGGCCAAGTTGTTGAGTGATGAATTGTGTCCTTTAGATAGAATATTCTTGATGTGTCTTTGAATGTACTAGACCTTTGGAAATTTTGTAAACATACACATCATGATAGTTCTATGTATTTCTTTTGACACTTCACATATGCTTGTATCATGAAAAATTGATTTGTCCCTTGCTTGATTGTTTGAAGACTACTTTATGTGTCTCTATGTTGCTTGGAAAAAAAATTCTTTTGAACATCAAACTTGGTATGCTATCAACTATTGTCAAACTTTGTCAACCAATTCAAAACATCAAGTGAAAACATTTTCTTATGTTTCTTACTAAGGGGAGTCTCATCATTTCACTTTTCATTTCTATGTCTCTAGTGCTTGAACATGCTTACAGTGACACTTTGGTCTTAGTTCTCTTGGTCTTTCTATCTTCATGGTCTATGTCCACTTGCTAGTTATGTTTTTCCTAAAATTATTACCTTGATTTGTTGACTACACTCTTGGGTTGGGAAAGTTTTTCACTTATCACCCCGCTTGTTCTATCTATTTGGCTATTTGGCTTCTTGCCTAGCTCTTGACTTGAGTCACTTGTGTCATAAGTTTCTTAGACACCTTACTTGACAAGTTACTTTAATATCTCTCTACTAGAATGGAAAGTTAATAATCTACCTCTCTAGTTTGGACATCAAGTTCTCTTGTGTCACCTTCTTAGCTTCCTCTAGTCTTCTTCATACTTGATTATCTATCTACCACTATGGAATTCAATTCTTGTGCTACCAAACCTCAACCAAATCTAGATGATCATGATATCCTCCATACCACTAAAGATTTTCAAGATATTTACACTCAATACAAAGAACTAAAAGAGACAAAAATGATATTTCTTACCTTCATATCTCTAAGCACATGATAGAAATGAAGTCTAAACTTGAGAAAAGGCTAGACGAGAAGATTACATTCTTAAATGAATCTCCCTTAAGACCTTTACATACACATCGATCATCTTCTTAAAGGTCTACATATTCTACCCCAAGACATAAAATGTGTTCATCTTCTAGATCTAAAGACCTCTTTAGAGAACAAGAAATTGATACCTCTTTTGAGCCTATGTCAAGCTTTAATGATGGATCTATCTTTGACCAAGACAATCATGAAGACAAGGATGCATGCTATGCACTTGAGAAACAACAAGAATATCCTAGGCATACATTTGAGAGAAATTTTACTCCCTTAGAATATTCTTATGATGACATCTTGCAAACACTTCTTAGCACTAAGCTCATCAAGTTTCCTAAGTCCAACTCATATGGAAACCCATTCTTGGATATCTATTGTTCTTATCATCAACATAATAAGCATAGTACTCCAGATTACATTGAGCTGAAATATAACATCCAAGATCTTATTGACGATGGGATTATTGATACCTTTGATAACTCATGTGATGAGGATACTTCTCCTAAGAAATATTATATTGATGAACCTATGTCTAGTAGTGGCTCCATTACATCTCTTGTTTCTTCCAACACTAATGTATCTCATAAAACTTCAAAGATTTCCAACATGACTCCATAAAAAAAAGAACCTAGTGCTTTCTATATGGAATACATGTACCCTCAAGGGCTGCCTCAAAAAGAAACTCAAGCTAATCTTCTGTTGGCTGAAAATCTTTTCCATCCTACTAATCCGAAAGATCCTCAACTTGCATTCAATGTTATGCTTACTATTCCCACTTCAACTAATCCTCCATTACCTCTTCAAGTGCCTATCATGCAAACTTCATATTTTCCCATGTCCTTAGAAGTGGCTCCATGTCAAGAGGACTCTCAAAAAGGAAAAGGTATAAATGTCAAGAAATATCAAGATGAATAACCCTGTTTTCTCTTTCAAGAGGTCATTCATCCATATCATATGTCTTATCCACCTCCTAAGAATGATGAAAATACCACTTCCACTATTTCCCTTGAGATTACTGACAATTATGATAAAAATTCTCATCCTATGCTATCCAAAGCTACTTGTCAAGATCAAAGTTTCCCCTTATGTTCTACTTCTCCATATCCACTTTAAAATTGTGCTCAAGCTTCAAATGCTCCTATCAAAGGCATTGCTCCTAATAAAGCTACTCATGATTCTATTGATGGCCTTGGTCATATTTCTCACTCTAAAGATGTTGATATCTCTACTCACTATCCCTTTGCATCTTCTAAATCTATCCTTTTTCCTTATCCGTCAAAGCTAAAGCCTTTAAGCCTTCCATATATATTGGGATCTTATGTTCCTTCATCTCCTATGTTTTCCACTCCTAGCTCTCCCATCATACCTCAAGATCAACAAAGACACTCATCATTGGTGAATTTATACCCATCTATCCATCTAAACCAATCATATCAGCCTTATTCGTCCATAAATCCAAAGTCTTTTGGAAGTGAGAATAAACATAATAATTCATTGAAAAATGAAGATCACTATGTCCTATCTAATCAACATGTGAATGCAAAGAAGAAATTCAAGAGACCACAAAAGTCCACTATTAAAAAAGAAAAATCAAAGCAAATATGGGTTCCTAAACCCATTATTAAAAAATGTCTTCTAAAGTATCCAAAGGAAAATATAAAGCTATATTAATTCCCAAGTCTCTTTTGAAAGACTTGAATATTGAAAAAAAACCACAAAGTTGACATTCAAGATTCCAGAGGCTTCCACTTCATCTTCTTCCAAACATCTTCCTAAAACTATTTCAAAGCCTTCCACTCCATCTTCTTCCAAAATTTATTTGCTACCTCATACATCAAAACCTCAAGGTATTTCCTCCATGGTTCCTACATCATTCCAACACCCTTCAAGGTGTGTGTTGATTTTGATCTTGCCTAATATTTCAGCTACCCTCATGAAATCCTCTAAAGCTTACACTAGCTATCCATGCTCATTTAGTTCTTTCAAGACATGAACTCTTATCCTCCATATACTCTTCCTCCTATTATCTCCCTTCCATCACCATATAAACATATTTGAACATACTTATCTATGGCCCTGACTTATCATGACTTATCTTTCCTATAGGAGCACTATCTAAAATGACAAAGCTTGAGCTCTTTATAAAAATTCTAAAAAAATAGGAAAAGGGAAAGGAAAAAGAAAAAAGTGCCTTAGTGACATCCACTTTGCGTGGCACCTTTGTAGAAGAATTAAAGATAAATAATTTTTTCCAATGGTGAATAACTACTTCTTGTGGCACCTTGGATAAGTACCTTGATGAAAACCTAGGAGATAGGCATCATGTGTAATTCTTTCATAATCCATCCATTCCCTCTTCCTCTTTGATCTTGATATTTTTGAGCTATCCAAATGCATTAGCTATCTTATCTATCACTCACCTCATCCTTCACATTCACTCATATCATTCATATCTAACTTTATCCCTCTTGTTATCTTATCATTGTCCTATCCACTTAACCCCATTGGTCTTGATCACAATAAAGAAACATGTGGTTCTTAGGCCTCCTAATATGCCTACTCTTTTGGACTACACACTTTCATGCCATTAGCTTCCATCTCTTATCCTATATGATATTGCACTTATTGACTTCCATTGCTTATCCTACATGTTATCTCACTTGTTGGCTTTCTTGATTTATCTAAAACATGCTTCATATGATTATTTCACCTCTTTCCTTAGCTTGGGTACTCTTGAGGAGTTAGTCTTTGAGGATCACTTTCACTTGCTTCATACTCCTTTCTTATCTATCTTTTCTTATTCACCAAATTGGTGATCCATCATGTCTTACACCTTACTAGACGTTGGGAGAAAATGATGTGATCTTGCTTGAGAACTAGTGATCTCTAAATCATTCTAAAAAATACAAAAAAATCATATTTGATGCTAAAAAAAATCCTAAAAATCAAAAAATGTCCTAAAAAAAATGATCTTAGTGAAAACCTAGCAATAGGCTCCTTGATGTATCACCAAAAAAATCAAAAAATACAAAAAATACAAAAAAAATTGAAAAAAATCTGCCAAGTGGTGAAAACCTAGAAATAGGCGCTACTTGAGACCCTTTCACTTATGTCTATCAATCTCACTCACCCACTTCACAACACATTTCCTAGCTTGGGATTGTTTTTTTTGCTCATCTTGGGGGCACAACCTTTTAGCCTATTGAGGTTTCGTTGTGTATTAGGGTTTATTTAACAACTCACAAAAATAGTGTTTCTCAACACTACCCCCAACTTGACATCAAGTTTTTCTTAACACTTTTCAGATAGTTTACATATAGTCTCTAATGTTACAATATTTCTCACTATAAAAATCAAGTCTTGAAG
Source organism: Cupressus sempervirens (assembly GCA_028749045.1). NCBI lineage: Eukaryota > Viridiplantae > Streptophyta > Pinopsida > Cupressales > Cupressaceae > Cupressus > Cupressus sempervirens. The sequence goes on along the minus strand of CM053789.1, from coordinate 558,967,656 downwards.
AAATGGCCAAGTGACTTGCATACGCACACTTAAACACTTAAATGATTGAGCTATGTTGATCTTTATCTACTTTGTGTGTTGTCTATGATGATTTCTTTGCTATATGTTCCCTCCCTAATAGTCTTTCAAGGATGTCATTGACTAGAATATTGAGGACACAAGGCATGTTTTCTTGATTTTTTCTTGTGGGTATACTTTGTTTATCTATAGTGTTTAAAGCATTCATGCTTGTCCTATTTGAGACTTTGACTTACACACATATCATCTTCAACTATTTTCACAAGACTACACTTGGGGGTTATCTTGGCACTTATTCCTTGATACAGATGTAATCTTGCTATACAAAACCTATGGAATCTAATTGCATAGTCAGCTTTACTTATATGTCATTGATGTATAGGCTGGATTCCCACATTCCTATCTAATATATATCTTATTCATATAATCATAGTTTATGTTAGTGATGATTTTATGATCTCCCAATGTCCCTAATAAGGCTTGATGATAAAAACTAGGACCTACTTATGTAACCCTTGCAATTGCACCTTTTCATACTAGCTTTCATTCTAGGGTTCATTCCACCTTAGCTTTTCATTTTACATGTTGAGAGAACTCTCATCTTTATCTTTTATGGACTTTCCAACTAACTATATTCATCCTTCTCTTGTGTCTTCTCAATCTTATCTCATGTCTTCTTTGCTATTTCATGCTTCTTTTCTATCTTACCATCTCATCCATGCTTTTGACCTATCTTTGCTAATCTCGACAACCTAGATCTATTTTTAGGATCAAAATCCAAATTTAGGGTCATCTTGCTACTCAAAATTACTTCCTTCTTCTATGTAACTAGCTGACCTATTGAGGCTTAATCTTTGAATATTGTTGGGGAAAACATCATTTCTTCATTTCTTCATCATTTCTACTCTCTTTCACTCTTTGTTTTTATTTCTATTTCATCTCATTTTATCTTTCTTCTTTATTTGACCTAATTCTTATGCTTTATTTTTCTTGGTCAAAGTTAGTCAAATTGGGGCATATCTTCATTGATTGGTGGTCACTCTTTGATCTTAATCTCTTATCTATCATCATGAACTTTTCTTTGTTCTAATTTGATCAAATCTAGCTTATTTTTGCATCTCCTCTATCTCATTTTTATTTCAATCTCGAGGGGCATGAATATTCCATCATTGTTGCAAATTTCTTTCTACTACAACTATCTATTTTTTGTTGATCTATCTACTTTTCTTGGTGTTAGCACTCTTCTTGAGTTCTGATATCTACTCTATCCTAGTGTTTAGTACTACCACTATTAGACTATGCATCTAGGATATGTTATCTTTCTTTTCTTTATTCTTCATAATTAGATCTTTCTATCATCTTGGGTTATTCATTCTTTGACATAATCTATTCCTAGACCAATCACACATTAGTCAAAGAGGGGCAAATTTAATCACCCAAAATGGCCATCTAGACTATGAACTACCTTTCTAGCATTTTTGCATAATTTTTCTAATGCTTATCCTTGATTTAATCTCCAAAATCCACTAATTTGATTATAACCTATGGCGTGACTACTATATCCCAAGTCTCTTATTTAATTAAAAGAACATGTCCTCCTTTTAATTAAATAAAATTTTCCACTTCCCACTTATCCTAAGTGTGCACACATAAAGCATTATTCCTATTTTAGAAATGAAAGAAAAGGCATTTTTGTCTACACATGAATGCACAATTTTCTAGGTGGGAGGAATCTTCTATTTTAAAACCAACTTTAATTATCCTCCACACATTTAAAAACCTCTCAAAATTCAACCATTAATTGTGATTGGTTGAGATTCTTGTGCACATGGATCACTCAAGATGCATTCTCCTCCCTTGATTATGCCTCTTTTGCCTCTTAATCTCTACCATCCATTTTTCTTTAAAAAGTAGGGATCTCTCCTTATTCAAAAATCTTAGTATCTCATGCTATTATTATGCTATAGGTTTTCGTTGTGATTTTGGAGACTTGGATCATTCTTGCAGTTTTGTGTTTTAGCTTAGCTCTCATTCTACTTACATTATGGCATAACTTTTAGCTTACTTCTCTTTGTTAGCTTGCATTTCATTTAGAATAGCCTACATTTGCATTGCATTTTATTCTAGATTCTTGGATGTTGGCATTCTTACCTCTACTCTTTGAATCTATCATTCTATGGTGCACCTTGCAAGGGTTTCCATAGCTAGGTTCATTTAGAGAGCTAAAAGCTGCCTCTTGAGACTCCCTCTTTCATGGGTTCTCTCAAGAACAATGGTTTATAGATGTGTGACACATTTCATGCACACAAGTTGCTCCACTAGGCTCATGCAATACTTTTCTCTACCACACGAGAGAGTACATACTTGTACGAAATTTTTTTAGCTATCCTTAGTTGCACAAAAGAATGCTACTACTACATAATAAGATTATGAAATCAACACAAAAATGAAAGAATGAAGGATTGAAAAGATGAAACCTCCACATCAGTGAGTACAAGATCCATGTCAATCAAGGTATGATCACTGAAGAGCATAAAAATAAATCTAATAAGTTGAGTAAAGGTAAAATAAAAATTACAATAATGTACATCTATCTATCTAACATCATTAATATATAGAATGACCATAAACAAGATTTAAATGAAAAGGAAAGAACACACACATGATATATCCAACTCAATTCCATCATGCTCATTTCCTTCCTACCATAATGGAACCATGAGATCTCAAGGATCCTAACCATACCCCCGAGAATGAATCTAAATTTTCCAACAAGGTTATTTGAGCTATCTCATGAGATCTTTCTTACCAATAAGCCGTCCAAGAACATCACATGAAACAAGAAACATCTAACATGCTAATCTACAAAAAGCATTACTAATCCAAAGCAATCATAATAAATCTCAAAAAAGTAATATGATACAACATCATGATAAATGAATTCATCAAGAAACATGTTAAACATCATCTAAATATGATATTAAATTCATCCAAATTAAAGCATAAATCACAAGGGAATATACTTCAAATAAACTAAAGTACCAAGTGAATATCTAATACTGACCTCAAACTAGAAGTACACCATCTTTGTACACCTATCCCAAGTAGTGTAATATGTATATATGCCTCCAAACCATGTGGTACTTATAGGCCCACACTTACCATGCTCACAAAGATAGTGACCCAACCACAATCACCCATGGATAACCCACATGCCAATCAATAATATGATACCAACATCTATATGATCAAGAAGATAATGCAATACAAGAAGTCACTATTTAGACCCACTAAGAATAACTATGTAGGGACTCAACTAGACTATAGGGTACCTAGCATAAGAAATTCCAAAGCTAAAGTACTATGGTAAATCAACTCCATCGGGGGCCACATATCCCTTGTAGTAACATCAACTCTAACAAGAGGCCAAACAGCCTATACAGTAAATCAGCTCCCTTGGGAAGCCACACACTATACCCTCATATAGTATGGTAAATAAACCCCCTTGGTATGCAACATAAAATAAAAGTAATCTCTTATCTTATCATTAAGTTTTATTCCCATTAATTAATTTTGGTTATCACTTATTATAGCCTCTTCATGTCACCTTGTTGGTTACTTCTACATTGGGGTACATGAGAGAAGCTACTTTACCCCTAACACTACATACCCTTGGTCGTCAAATGATGAGTGTTTGTAGGAAATGTAAGTTCCCAACCCAACCTCCAAATGAAAAATCCCTCAATTGGCCTAAATTTAAGAGATTGGGTCTCAAAAGATCCCTTAATATTCATGCACACATTCTCTTATGTGAGCACAACCATCCTTACTAAATCAATGGTAAACAAGGGTTTGATGAAGAAATAAGAAACACACAGTGTAAAATCTCAGTCAACCAAGCATATTATATGTTGTACATATTTTTCATGAATCTTAATGTAAGAAAAGTAAAATAATGGTTGGATTGGAAAACTTGAATTCATTCTAAACGCATGACCAAAATTAGTTCCAAGAAATACTCAAGAAAACTTGGTGACACATAAAATGAGGCGATGTAAAAATTTCTCAAAAATGAAACGTGTCTAAAATCAATAAAATTGGAACCCTTTTTTCAAATGGTTTTGAAATTCCCAAAAATTGAATAAAAATTAAGTTCTAAGATTGTATGCAAAATGACTAGTACAATGGCTCAAAACATCTAAATTCTAAAGTTGAAAACTCCAATTTGCTGACACATGCCTAACTAGGCCAAATAAACCTATGAAAATAAAGGGTAACACTAGTTCTCAACCTCCAACTATAGAGAAATAAAAAAATAAAAAATAAAATGGTCCAAAAATATGAAAATGTAAAGGTCCTACCTCAAAGCCAAATAAGCAAAAATGGGAATAGGTTTCACACAATAACATATATGTCAATGGAAATGAAATGCTTGGGAAATGAGGATTTTTCTTCTCTGAATCCAAAATGACTAGTACAATGGCTCAAAACATCTAAATTCTAAAGTTGAAAATCCCAATTTTCTGAAACATGCCCAACTAGGCCAAATAAAGCTACAAAAATAAAGGGGAACACTAGTTCTCAACCTCCAACTATAAAGAAACAAAAAATAAAAAGTAAAATGATCCAAAACTATGAAAATGTAAAGTTCCTACCTCAAAGAAAAATCAACAAAATTGGGAATAGGTTCCACACAATAATAGATATGCCAATGGAAATGAAATGCTTAGGAAATGAGGAGTTTTCTTCTCTGAATCCAATGAGCCTGCTCTCGCGTCTATTGCACAAATGTAGCTCATAAAAAAAAAATCTCTAATTCTCTCACAAGGGGTTTTGAGGGATTTTCTCCAATATTCTCAATTCAAATGTGATAAGTGACCAATTAAATTCACTTGTGGGCTATACATGCACTTTTAAACAAAGTGACATATAAAAGAAAAAGAAATTACATAAATAACCTAAATTATTTTCAACCTAAAAAAATTGAGTAATTCTAATTAAATGGAATTTAACTATGATAAAGTTATTAGTAATATAAAATAAATTTAAATCCATTATAAAATTTCCTTTAAATAATTAAATTGCAATATTTTAATAACTTTTGTGACCTCTATGGATTCCTAAATGCATAAACACTTCACTAGTCTAGTCACAAATGGATAATAAATATGGATTTACCTATTGACTAAAGAATTTATTATATAAATTAAACATGATATGTCACCCATACAGGGATGCCATTGACTAATTATGAATGACCCAACCACTAACTCGATATGCCACTATTGAAGATATATGTCTTACAAAATAAAAACATGGTCAAGCACAGATGCACAATAGTAATATAGCTCACACAATAGTGTATGAAATAAATTGTGTAATAATCATTTAATAAATTACATTAAAATAGCTTGTTTAAATTAATTTGCACCATAATAAAAGTGTACAACAAGAATGATATAAATATTTGTTGCACAAATACATTAACCATAACCAGGTAAAATCCATCATATCTACATAAATAAAACTTATATCCAAATACAAAATAACCAAATATCATCATAAAGCATCATGTTGACCTATTTTGGTCTAGGTGAACATCAATTCAACCTAGTCTAGGACAAGGTCAACCTAGTTGACCTAATCATTAGAGATTTTGGGGCTTGGGGCCTAAAAGGCCTTAGGAGTTTAATTAGTTTCATTACACTCTCTAGTCAGCTTGTCTTGTTTTACCACCCAAAAAATCAAATATTAGGAGACTTGGAGGCTTCATTTTCATAACACACTCTCAATAATCTAAGATTTTGCTCTCAAGTCAATATTTTTTCCTTTTGCATTCAAGGATGTCAAGCATTCAAGAAAGGCTATTTATATATATCATTGAAGGATCTATTGATCTTTCTAATATTTTTGTCTATTAGTGTCAAACACTTAGTCATATACAAGGTTGATCTGGTTAGTCATCACTATGATGATGTCAATCTATATAGGCCAAGTCACATATCTTTAAATACCTACAAATAATTTTTTATAGGCTAAGCTATTAGAATATATAGTCCACTAATATAACTAAGAAGGGGGTGAATCAATTATCCAACTATGCTCACAAACATTGGCCTTAAATAAACTTAACCATGTGAGTAATATAAATTGGAACCATAATAATATACTCAGGCACAATTAACATTAGATATGTTAACTAAGGAAACCCTTCATCGGAGGGGAAACCCCTATGGAGATGGTACCCACAAGATGATATACTAATATAAATATTCCTTGGTAGAGGATAAACCCTGTTAGGAGTTTGTTACAACATTCAGTACATATGAGTCCCTATTAGGAGACTTTGAATCCCTATTTAGAGATTGCAACCTGTATGCACCCAAAAATGGTCGCCTAGACTATGGGCCCCCATTATTCAATTTATCAATTTATCAAATTTTCTGAATCAATGGTTTGTAATATTTTATTAAATCAATTCAAATCAATTTCCTTGATCAAATTCGATTTATTTCATTTCTAAGATTGATCATTTTATTCCAAGTCTTATTTAATTGAAAGAAAATCTTCTCTTTTAATTAAATAAAATAAAATCCCCATTTATTTAAAAGAAAACCTCTCTTTTAATTAAACAATTCATCCACATTTAATTAATTAAGAGAAAAACCTCTCTTTTAATTTAATTAAATATCTTCTATTTAATTAAAAAAAACTTGCTCCCTTTTAATTAAATAAAAATCCCACTTAAATATCTCTTTTGATGAAAAAAGGAAATAAAATAAATTCTTTTTATTTAATTTCTCTACACTTAAAAATGTGATCTAAGTGGGATTTATCTTTCCACTTTCTCCTCAACCACTCCTCTTTTCTAATTGGTGGAATCTTGTCTCACATGGATCACCACTTTCTTCTCAACCACTCCTCTTTTCTCATTGGTGGAATTTTGTCTCACATGGATCAAGCTCTATTATCTCATATTGGTTGTGAGAAGCCTCTCAACTCCATAATTTACTTTATAAGGGAGAGCCCTCTCCTCATGTTAGACACCCATGATTATGCTATCATTATGCTGCAAGTTTGAAGACCAATTTTTGAAGGAGTTTGAATACAAAAGCTTTTTGTGGAGAACTTCTATTTTCTTGTCTTTTTCTCTCTTGCACCCATCATGGGCTTTTAGCTTAGATCTTACATTTATAGATTAGATTTTGCTTTCATAGATTAGATCTTATTTTCATGCATATTTGAAGATCATGGAGACTAGCATTCTTTCTTTTCCTCTTTGAATCTCTCATCTCATGGTGTACTTGCATGGGCACAAAAATAGGTCAAACTGAGGGCCTCCATTGAAAACCCTTGCACTCTATGAGTAGAGAGCTATGGATCGATTTTTGAGGGCTCATTCTTGAGTTTTCTTACATGTAATGATTCATAGAAGTGTGACAATATTTTAGCACACACAACCTTGTCAGGAGTTGTGCCAACCCTGTTGGGAGTTGTGGAAGATAGCTAGACCCACTACCAAAATTCCTTCAAGATCAAAGAATCCATTATCTAAATGATCTCTATATTATTATTTGTAGAATAATAGAATTGATATTTACTTCCTCTATCTCTATCCTATCAACTAGACTTCTTCTCCTCCAGATCTTGCAACTAGATCTCATACTATGCATCCAATGATCCCTTGGATTGCTTACACGCATTCAATAAGCATTCTGCTCCTCCATATTCACACTAATACTTTACATTCCACTTGATCCTCTTAATAAAACTCTCATACAATCAAGAAAAACAACTTTTCTTTATACCATATCTTCATAATAATTCCTTGAGTCTTCCTTGAGGCTTTCCTAATTTATTAAAATAAGATAATTAATTAATTCACAATTGCAACAACATTGTTGGCTCATAGTCTATACAAAACTACACATGTGTGAAACCATGTCTTGCACACATAATGACATCACCACACAATCTTCCTCCACCATTGTTATATGTGTATCACCTTTATCACATCTTAGATGAAAGATAGTGATAGATCATCATAACTCTGTTTTCCAATGCTCTATTTCTGCACTACTTCTAGTAAAATAAGTGTAACTTTTTTACAACATTGAATCAGACTTAGTCCTTTAAACCACATCATTAGGAAAAACTTAGGATCATTTCCTCTGGTACACATCATCCAAAATTTCCTTAGCTTCTGCACATCTTAAGATTACTAACTATTATTCATCTAGTCTTAATAGAAATACTACTATGTTGACATCAATGAAAAATATAGTCATGAATGCAACATATTAGTACTCTACAATGCTTAGGGTACTCCCCCAATGTAGTATCATTAGAATTCATGCTAAAAATCTCCCCCTTTTCCATTGATGGAAACATAGATGAAAAACATTTAAGTTTCAGGAATGCCAAACTATACTCTATCGATGTCAACTTCTTGAATCTTCTTCATCAATCTTAAATCTTCTGGAACACTATACTATTCTTCTTTTTCTTTGAGGATTAGAAACAATTGTTCACACTAAAAAAATTTCAATAATTTTTTGCTACATCTACATACTTAAAAATTCTTCTATCCACTTACATTTCTAACTACGCACTTACAAGAATTTAAAGAGATAACTCTCCCCCATTTCCATTTCAGTAGGTGCTTCTCTTCTCACTGCTTATGTAAATTATCTCAATATCTTTTTCATGTACATTCTCTCCCCCATTGACATCAATGTCAAAGGTGTCAATCATAATGCCAATTATTACAAACCAATTGCTAATCAACTACTCAAATCATCAATTAGATTGATTGTCCAAAGAAATTGTTCAATTACCAATTGCCAATAGTCTTTCATGAGTCATTACATATCAGATACTCCCCCATTTAGGAAGCATCAACATTCAGTCCAATCTAACCATAGTTCTTTGTACCACTAGATAGATGCACTCCTTGCATCATCTACTCTGAAGTAGGTAGGGGCATAATCCCTAGCATACCTCTTAGGTACTCACAAGTATCTTTAGGAAAAGGCTTCATAAAGATATCTACAATTAGATCTTTAGTGCTCACATACTCTAGACTTATTTATTTGTATTTTCCCTTCTCTCACAAGACATGATACTTAATGGATATGTGCTTTGTCTTAGAATGCAATACCAGATTCTTAGATATACTTTTTTTACTTATGTTATCATGGTAAACGATAATAGGTTCTATAAACTCAATTCTAATATCCTTCAACATTTGTTTCATTCACATAAATTGATTACAGTTATTTGCTGCTGCAACATACTCTACCTTAGTTGTACTCTAGATATGCAGTCTTCTTTCTTCCTTAACCAAAAAAAAATCTTCCTCCAAGAAAGAATTCTTCACCTCCAGTGCTCTTTCTATCATCCATGCTGCCTACCCAATCTACATCATTAAAGGTGCACAATGTGAAATCACTTGATGTATGATATCATATTCCATAATTAGATGTACTCTTCAAATATTTGAATATCCTCTTTACTATTGCATAATGATATTCTTCTAGATTAGCTTGAAATCATACTGCAATCCCAACTACATTTATTATATCTAGTCTAGTGTGAGTTAGAAATTGCAATCCTCCAATCATAAATCTATACTTCTTTTTCTCAACTATAGGTCTCTCATCTTTATTGGATTGATTATGACTAGTTATAATGGGTGTACCAATAGGTTTGCAATTCTCCAAACCATATTTTTTTAAAAAATATTTTAGATACTTAGTTTGTGAAATAAATATCCCATCTTTTTTCTCCACAAATCTACAATCCTAGGAAAAACTTTATTTATTCTATCATGTCCATTTAAAATTCGTTTTTCATCTCTTCAAAAAACTTGTCACTTTCTTCATCATTTCCTCCAAATATTATGTCATCCACAAATATTATAACGATAAATAGACCATCATTAATTTTTCTCAAATACAAATTACCATTTGTTTTACCTTTGATAAATACATGTTCAACCTTGCATACTAGGTTCTAGGTGCTTGCTTTAGACTAAATAGTGCTTTCTTTAGTTTGTATACAAAATCTTTATCTTTTGTTAGAGGGAATCCATTAGGTTTCTTAATGTAGACTTCTTTTTCAAGTTCTCCAATTAGAAAAAATGACTTGACATCCATCTGATAAACCTTGAAATTATTGTTTTTTGCATAAACCAAGAACATCTTTACTGCTTCCATTCTTTCCATGTGTGCATAGGTTTCTTCATAACATATGCCTTCTTGCTATGAGTAACCTTTGAAAACAAGTCTAGCCTTATTTCTCACAACTTCTCCATGCTCATTCATCTTATTTTTGTATACCCATTTGGTTCCTATCACATTCTTGTCTTTACATCTAGGGACTAATTCCCATGTCTCATTATTCTCAATCTAATCTAGTTCTTATTTCATGGCTTACATCTAGTGATCATCCTAACATGCTTCATTTGTGCTCTTAAGTTCCACTTGAGAAATTAGACACAATTCCTCATTCACTTTGTTCCTTGTCATCACACCTATATCCTTGCTCCCAATTATCTACACTAGATGGTGATTCTTTGTCATGTTTCTGCTAGAAGTAGCAGTTGACATATCAACTCTTATCACTTCCCTAGGTTTAGATCTTTCTTCTTCTCTATGCTCAACTAATACATCATTCTAGCAAGTATTGTTAGTCTCAAAAATAATTTCAGCATTCTATCTAACAATACTAGAATTATCCTCTTCTTCATCAGAATTATAGTCTACCATCTTTTCTTTAGTACCAAACTTTTCATCAATCCTTACATTTGCATACTCAACTCTTGTCTTAGTTCTATAGTTGAAACATCTATAAGCTTTAATTTTCAATGAGTAACCAAGAAACATATCTTCATCACTTCTAGGATCAAACTTACCAATACCATCATCTCTCTTTATGTAACACTTACCTCTAAATATTCTGAAATACTTAACTAATGGTGAGTGACCAAACCATAACTCATAAGGTGTCTTGATCATACCTTTTCTAATTTGTACTCTATTCAAAGTATATATTGCAGTGTCAATTGTTTCTCTCCAAAATTTATTTGAGACATCATTCTCAAATAACATCACTCTTGCTACTTCTACTACTAACTTGGTTCTTCTTTCCCCAATCCCATTCTGTTTAGGTGTTCTAGGTGAAGATATTTTTCTTTTGATTCCATTCTCTTCATAGAGCATGTTGAACTCTCTAGAAGTGAATTTTGCTCCTCTATCTGATCTTGAGCAATTGATCTTAACACTAGATTCATTTTTAACTCTATTCTTGAATATCTTAAATTTCTCAAATCCTTCAAAATTATCTTTAAGAAATGCTACCCACATCATCCTAGTGAAATCATCAATGAAAATCATAAAGAACCTTTCACCATATAATCCTTTGGTTCTTGCAAGACCACTCAGATCTGTGTAAACAATCTCCAATTTCTCTATAGTAGAGAACTTCTTTCTAAAAAGAGACACTTTCCTCTACTTAGCCAAAATACATTCCTTGTAGATAAAATTAGTAGGCTTAATGATTTTAGGCAGATATCTCACTACAAATGTACTATTAACTTTCAAAATATTATCAAATTTTATATGATAGAACCTTCTATGCCATAACCAATTGTTATCAACCTTTACAACCATACATGTCATTTAAGTAGGATTCAACTAAAATACATTACCTCTAGATCTGGTTCTAGTACCAATCAAGTTACCATATTTGTCTTTGATAATGGAAGTCTTCTCTATGAATTGCAATAGATATCCCTTGTCTACCAACTATCCAACACTTAAAAAATTATGTTTCAAACCATCAACAAAGTAAACATCATCAATGTTAGTTTTACCATCAAGAGTGATAGATCCAATCCCTATGATATGATAGGTTACATTGTTACCAACTCTAACAATACCTCCATCATGATTTCTAAATTTGAAAAATTTGTTCATATCACCAATCATGTGATGTGAACATCCATTATCAATTATCCAATCTAATTTCTTCTCAACTTAGGTAACTAGAGCTCTCTTTTTTCTAGTTTCTCTATCAAGGTTGTCTTCCTTAATAGCCACAAATCCTAATTCATAGTCACTTTCACTCTAATATTTTTGATTAACATCTTCATCATTATTAGCATATAAACAATTTCTATCCTTATCTCTTCTAAGATTAAATTTTCTTCTAATCTTTTTCTTTCTTTTAGGACATTTAGATGCACAATGACCATATTCATCACAAGTCCAAAACTTAAAGATTTTCTTGCCATCTTTTTCTCTTCTTACCATAAGGATTATTCCTTCTTCAATCTTCTTATCTTCTTTAGATATTCTCTTACTAGCAAAGTATCCTCTTGCACTTGTACTTCTTGACATATTAGGTCAAAATTTCATAGCACTAGAAGTTGTCGCAACTCTAGCTAGAGTTGTCTCAACTCTAGCTAATTCTCCAAACAAACTCATTTCTACTTTTACATATTCTAATCTTCCAAGGAAAGTTTCCTTTATGAAATATTTGGTACAAGGCATTACTATCTAGCTCATATGAGTTGTTTTCTTGAATGGTGGTTATAAAATTTTCAAGATCTTTATATAACCTCATGATCTTGTTTAGTTCTACCAAGAGATCAAATACCTACAACAATTTCTGATGGATTCCTCTTCCAACATCTTAGCATCTTGAAATGCAAAAATCCAACATTTTAATTTCATTATTTTTGCATGATCATCACCTTCAAAAGTAACTTCTAATTCTTTACAAATTTCATGAGAAGATAGAAATCTTAAACTGATTGTATTCATTCTCTGGAAGAGTTGATAGTAGGGCTTCTCTGGCTCTCATGTTGCACATGAATAGATCTCTTTCAACTTCACTACATTCTTCAAGCTTTCCTTCTTCCACAATTGTCTTCTCACTCTTTTTCAAGATCTAATAACCTGAACCCATGCACAATAGATGAGTCTTCATCTTTTCCTTCCAACTATCATAGTTGGCCCCATTGAATCTTGGACTATCTTTCTTGAGCATATTCTCCAGAGATCTCCCAAAGCTATCAAGCCTTATCTTCAAGGACTTGATGCTCCGATACCAATTGTTAGAATATATAGTCCACTGATATAATTGAGAGTGGGGGGGGGGTGAATCAATTATCCAAGTTAAACAAACTTAACCATGTGAGTAATATAAACTAAAACCACAACAAGATACTCATGCATGATTAACACTAGATATGTTAACTAGGGAAACCCTTGATCAAAGGGAAAGCCCTTGATAGGGATCATACCCATAAGATGATGTAATAATATAAATATTCCTTGTTAGAGGATAGACACTATTAGGAGTTTGTTACAATATTGAGTACATATGAGTCCCTGTTAGGAGATTCCAATTGTGTTAGGAGCTATGCCAACCCTATTAGGAGTTGTGAATGACACCTACACCCACTACCCAAATGGCTTCAATGTTAAGATCAAAGAACACACTATCCAAATCATGTTTGTATTATTTCTTAAAAAATAATAGAAGTACACTATACTTCCTTTCTCTATCTATGTACTATCAACCAAAATTTTCCTTTAGATTTTGTAACTAGATCTCATACTATGCATCCAATGATCCCTTAGATTTCTTACACACATTTAGTAAGCATTTCGCTCCTTCTTGAGCTGCACACTAATACTTTAGACTCCACTTGGTCCTCTTAATCCAAGTATCTTATACAATAAAGAGAAACAACTTTCCTTTATACCATATCTTCATAATAATTCCTTGAGTCCACCTTGAGGCTTTTCCAATTAATTAAAATAAGATAATTAATTAATTCACAATTACACCAACACTATTAGCTCATAGTCTATACAAAACTTCACACATGTGAAACCACATCTTGCATACATGGTGACATCATCACATGACTATCCTCTATCACTATTATCTATGGATCACCTTCATCACATCTCAAACGAAAGATAGTGATAGACCATCAAAACTCTATTTCCTAATGCTTTATTTTTGCATTACTTCTAGTAAAACAAATGTAAGTTTTGTAAAACATTGAATTAGACTTATTCCTTTGAACTACATCATTTGGACAACCTCAAGAACATGTCCTCCATTTCATATCATCTAAAACTTCATTAGCTTCTGTGCATCTTAAGATTACTAACTATTATTCTTCTAGACTTAATAGAATTACTGCTATATTGACATCAATGACAAATATAGTCATGAATGCAACATCTCAATACTCTATAATGCTAAGGATACTCCCCCAATCTAGTATTATCAAAATTCATTCTAACACAAGCTCTATAGGAGCTGAGAAATTCTTGGTTTGTAGAGTATTCCTATATAAGATGAGTTCAATAAATGTCGAGTAAATAGAGCATATAGATGTTGAGTAATACATAAGGAGTCAAGTTAGCTAAGTCTGAGTATCAACAAGAGGAATAATTACAGATGAGCATCAGAGATTGTATGTGTTGAGTAACACAGTGTGTACAAAAATTTCTGAAATTGTACAAACTTTGAGGTAAACTATTTTGAGCTAACATATGAAAAACATTTAACGATCATAGAGTTTTTTTATAGTAATTGCTACAAATTTTGACATGGGTCATTCATACCTATGAAGATAGGACAATCAATGAGATAAAGAGGCAAAATGGGTAACATCTAGATCATGTATCTTATTCTAGAAGATTCTATATATGTCTTTATAAGGGCAAATCCAAACTATATTTTACATCAAGTATGTGTATGTGTAAAGAGAAAAGAAGTAAATTTTATTATGAAGGAGTTACATTTTGGTGGTTGCAGAGAAAAAATTGTGAAGTAATAGAGTTTAGTGACCTAGTTAAGTGGTAAAGAGAATATTAAAGATATATGAGATAGGATATTATAATAGAGATTTGAAGGAGGAGATCCATAATCTACATTGTTTGTGCAAACCAAAGGATCAAGTACTGAATCATTTTGACAATTCAATTAGGGGGAATCTCTTAACAAAGTGGTCCTAATAGGCTTGTGTAAAAATCTCAACAAAGTCCTTACTTTATTTTAAGTGTTAAATCCTTAGTCAAGGTATACCTAATAGTATTTGTAAATCTCTTAATAAGGAAGATCCCTCAAAGGGAAGATCATCAAAAATGATCAAATTTGTAGTCCTAATAGGCTAACTATCTTACTGTAGTATTGAAGATTTTTAGGTGTCATCACCACCCCACTTTTACCTTCACCTTGGAGGGTTTTTTGGTTACCAAAATCTGTGTTATATCTTTATATTTTATGTTGATGGATGTGATACACAGTTAGATCTATTTTAACATTTGAAGGTATAAGTTATGTTATGCATAATCTAAATATGAGATGGATAATGTGGTGAATGTAGTCAGGTTGTTTTGAAGGTTAAAAGGTTTAGTGATATTGATTCATAGCCTGCCCTGCTCTCAGTTCATCAGTTTCCCAATAAACTTCCAATAATTGGAATTAGACATTTCTTCTCTTAGAAGGAGTTTAACCGCTTGAGAGTTGAGATCTTGAAGATGGAGGCTTAGAAATTGGGAAAGATTATTAACAATCAAATTACTGATAGCCAACTTATATTGTAGAAACTTCAAACAAAATGAGATAAATTAAGGAAATCCCTAAGAAAAAGGTAGGATAAGACTATTTAGTAGAATGACACTCTATCAAGAAGATTATACCCAAGGATTGCTTGACACTAAAAGTTTTAATGAAAGTGACATACTTATTACAGATTTGTTGCAAAATAATAGTATTCTCAATGAAGAAGTTAAAGAATTAAAAAGAGAACATGAAATCTAGTTAGTAAATTTATGTGAGGTGACCAAACAAAAGAATAAATATAAAGAAGATAAAGTTATGGCTGAGGAAGAACAAAGACAAATAAATACTAGACTTGAAGAAATATCATCTAATGTACAAAAGCCTACAAGTACTTATTTAGACATGATGAATCAATTGATACATGAAAATCAAGAAACGAACATGAATGACATGGAGATTAAAAAATAAAATTGAGATCACAAAGTGACCACTAAGGAATGAGCTAAGATTTGAGAAGGAACTAGTGGAAAGGATGAACATGACCAATGGGGAAATAATATATTTTGAAGACTAATGATATCACCTAGGTCATCTAGTAACACCTCTAGATTAGGACATAACAAGCACTATTCATTAATTAAATAAGTAGAATTATCCAAGAGTGTAGAGAAAAGAGATAAAAATCAAAAGGAAAACCTACATGTTATCATTGTGGAAAAATTGGGCACACAATAAATATTTGTAGAAGTAAGATTGGTAAGAAAACTTCTAGACCTAAATTTACTAGTAATTGTTTTAATTGCAAGAAGCAAGATCATCAAGAACATTATTATAGATCAAAGGTGAGAAATACATATGGGTAGAGGCAAGGAGTTTGGTCTCAAGTCCATGGAAGTCTGTAGATTGAGATCGTGCTCTTTTAGAAATGAGTACCCATTTTCAAAAAATGGGTACCAATTTTAGGCTTTGGTGCTTGATCTAAAATTTTAAAAATGGGCACTCATTTTTTTAAAATCGGGTACCCATTTTTGAAAACATAAAAAAATTATATTTTTTAGAAATGGGTACCCATTTCTAAAAATTTAAAATTTTTTTTTTGGGGGGTAGAACTTGTATGCCAATTTGACTTTTTCAAAATGGGTACCTATTTTTTGAATTTAAATAACAATTACCCATTTCTTACAACATTGGGCAAGATTTTTTTCTCGTACCTCAAATTTTGGTTTAGGATAGGCTTGGTGAGACCAAGCCTATGCCTTGACCTCTCAAGATTTGGCTAAGACATTGAACTAATAAATTTATGCCTTGCCATAATTTTTAGAGGGTCTTCCTGATCAATTTTTATAATGAAACGAAAACCTATTAGAGCTCTCACTATCCTTATTTTAGAAATATAAATTTTATAGTGCTATGATTTTATTTACTATTTTTGCATTATTTTTTAATAAGTGGTACCTAAATGTAAAATAGTGAAGTTCACTAAAACTTTAATAAATTTTCTTAAATTAATTTATATGTCATCAATCTACATACAATTCTTTTGAGGTTAAACTTTTTTTTTTTTTGAAAAAAGTGAAATTTTGATCAAAATATGGTGTCCGTACATGAGAGGTTTTAAAATTTACCTTTATAGCCAATTAATAATTAATAAAAAAAAAATTATTCAATAAAAAACTAAGAAAAAATATTGTCATCAATCTTAGGTGTATTAGGTAACTCCCTTTAAAAGGATTTATGAAAATTCATTTAATTGTGTCAAATTATGGTGTTTATACACAAATGTGGTATGGTCCTGAAACATACATTTTGAAAAAGTGGTTTTTAAAGATCCATATCAAAAACAAAATCTATCATATGGGTATACAAATAAATTACATATTCAGAAACTAGATTCTAAACACAAATTTTTTTATTTTTGAAGTTTTTTATATTCAACCTCTAAATGCCTCAAATTTTGACATCAATTGACAAGAAATTTCAAAAATAGGAAAAATACTTACACTTTTTGCCCAAAAGTGAGACCCAACTTCTTGCACTTACCCATCTATTGCACCTAGATTTGAGGAATATTTCTACAATTGTCAAAATTATGGAGATAGAGAACATGAATGCATATAATAGGAAAAGTATAAATAGACAACAAACCAAAATATTGTACTTAAGAAAGGTAATTATTACAATTGGGATTACAATACATGGTATATATTTCATTATTATGGAGAGTGACCGTATTCCATAAAATTGCACAAGAATACGTTTCAGAGACAATTACAAGAAATAGTTGAATGAAAACATAGTTTTTTCTAGTTGTCACAAGGTTGGACATGTAAGAAATAACTATAGGACCTAAGCACCAACACCAAACAATGAAGACATCAAGGAAAAAGAAAAAATGGGTGTAGAACAAACAAAGAAGGAGATGAATCAAACTTGGAAGAAAAAGGTAGAAACTAGAAGAAGTGGAACAAATGAAGTTGAGATCACCCAATCCAATGGAGAATGCAATCATAGTTTCATAAATTGATCAAGAAAGGTACATATGGAACTGCATATTTAATTACTCATCATACATTAGTTCCTAACATAAATTATACCAAGTTCATATCTACATAGGAAAAGATGCATTAGAACATATTTATGGAAAGAATAGTATAATAGAATCATTGACATTATTAGGTGATGAGTATCAGTAATGTCATCTTTATTGACCAAGAATTCAAATATGGACCAAGTACCAATAATGATCAAACTTATTCATTTTCTCCTTTAGAATATCCATGAGTGCACCTCCACACCATTAGAGGCATGTTATACACCTCTCATACACAAAAATTACATAGTCAACAAAGAATGGTGCACACATGTGCACCTATCCTAGATGCATAGTTGTGACCCTTTATTTCACCTTCAAAAAACATAAAACACCACCTAAATCAGACCAATGGAAAGGTGTGCATGTGTACATTTATTTTATAACCCTTACCTTTATTAAAATAGTAAAACTCCTTGCCACATGATGTGCAATGTGAATAGTAGTGCACATGCGCATGTGTGCACTTCACAAGGGTGTGCACCAACAAGTGTGCCACTATGCACTCAATAAATTTTTAGAGGTTATTTAGTACACCTGTGCACATGTTGAGGTGCACAAGGTGCACTAAACTTCATATTAGGACTTTTACAAGGAATTTAACTAGTTTTGCAAAGGTTTAGGGTTCTAGGTCTAATATTTTGGTAACTAGAGTTTGGTAGGGGTTAATTTTCACCCTTTTGAACTAATGCATTTATATTTTATGTAGGAAAAATGGCTTCCTCCTTATCCTTAGTTGTAGAGAAGATGGCTCCAAAACTAGTTTTTTTCAATTTTCAAGGGACACCTAAGAAATCATACTTTCAGGAAACACGTTCAGAGATTAGAGATACTGAGTTAGGACACATAGACTAGAATGCATTCCTGGTACTTTGTAGTAAGCCTAAGGAGAGGTCCCCAATGGTCTCAACACTTTTAAGATCAAACTTTGTTTATATGGCCTCACATCCCACATTAGTGCAATCTTCGGAGCTTATCATGGCCTTGGTCGAGAGCTATGTTTTAGAAGAAATAGTTGTGAAGAGTATAATAGGGGATGTAGTCCTAGACTTAAGACTAAGAAACATTGAGAAATTTTTCCATCTCCTGAAATTAGATCAATATGTGAAAATTACTTATCATCAAGCTGAAAGATGGTATAGGGAAAATGAAAAGGAAGCTAAAAAGATCATACAATTGTCATTCTTGATTGATAGAACACTAATGGGATAAAGAGAAAGAAAGGTTCATATGACTATAGGATACATGAAGGATGACATTAGATACTCCATTGTGCTTCTAAGAAGGGTTATGGGTTTATAGGTAACTAAGAACCTAAATATTTGGATGGTACATTTCATCAAGACCATCAGAACAACTAAAATTCTAATTGATTGGGCCATAATACTAAGTGAAAACTTAGATGAGCATTTGGTAGAATTCAAAGTTGACCCCAAGTTTTACATGTTATCATACTTGGTGTATTTAATTGTGGCAAGGACAAGTGACTATCCAAGATTGTATAAGAAAGGAATCATGCAAGATACCAAGGCCTAGCCTTATGTGGTATACACCTAAATGGTAAAGAACAAGCTCTAAGATCATAGAAAAGAATATATAATAGTCAATGATTCTTTCATTTTTACAATCATCTAATTTATTTAGGGTGATTATAACAAGATGATGTCTATAGAGGTAGCAGAAAAGATAATAGAAATGGGCACCTATTACATCCAATTCAAGACATTCACCTACCTAAGGGTAGCAGGCACAACTATGAATTCAAAGAAACCCTTGAGATATCCATCAGATAGGCTCATTTTACTAGAGATTACAAGACAACTCACTTCTACATATGATAGATTGAGGAAACAACATAAGAAGACTTGGGTATGGCCCATTACTATAGGTCCATTTGAAGTTGAGCATAAATAAGATATCACGACCTTTGATGTAGAATGGGATCAATATCACATGAAAGATTACAATTCTCCTCATCCATTTTTTGATAATATTGGCAGAGTTCAACTTTTGGCAGGGAAACATTTGTTCATGAAGATGCAATAGAGGATCATTGAATGAACATGATAGATGACTATGATATCTAAATTAGGGATTATTTTAGGATGACTCTATATTTGGTAGGTAGTGCCTTGAAGATAAACATCCCATTTAAGGATATCCAACAAGATACTCAAGAGGTCTTGGATCCCTTGTATAATCATGATAAGATATCTGATAGGCCAATCATGAATGCAAAGGTTTACAAGGAAGAGAATGCAAATATCAATCATAGGGCAAGATATATAATCCAACTAACAAAGGATTGGATCAAGAAGCCCTATAAGCTAGACTGAATTACTCTAACTATGATCTTTTAGGACATAGCATGCCTAGTTAAGGGTGAAGGTGCAAATATAATAGTACCAACTTTCCCTACACAAACTCTAGTCAGGATAGAAATGGTATATAAGCATGACAGTGAATTTGGTTAGTTCAGGGTGGACAAAGGGAAGAATAAGAAGAAAAGAACTTCTCCAAAGCAAGATAAACCTAAAGTTGAAGAATCTCAAGCCCAATAGGTAGCTCAAGCACCAGAAAACCAAGAGCCCCAAAATGAAGAAGAAGCTCAAACTTAGGATATTCCACAAGTGCCTTCACCATAATAGGAATAGGAACAAGCCCCAAAACAAGAATCACATGAGGTATTGCCACCTGCACAAGAAGACCAAGCCTCTACTTCACCTACTAAGAAAGCTAGAGTTGGACCTATTGCTAGAAGGACTAGGAGAAAGAAGATATGAAGAAAGGTTATACATATTCCTCTAGTCCTAGAAACCATCCTTAAAGAGGATGAAGAGGCTAAAGAAGATGGAAAAGAAAATCTCTCATTGAGTCAAAGGACATGCTTGGCAAGGGCTTCCTAGGAAGAGATAAGGATGAGCTCCACCATCATGCCACCACCTATTCCTAGGAAATCTATTGAGATTAAAATTTTAGAGGATGAGAAGCAACATTGGATAGATGAACAAGAAGGGTAGGGAGCAAATATTTTCAACATATCTTATTTTGACTTTATGCCAGTAGGGATTGAAATGGTGGGTGATAAAATATGAGATGCACCCACAAACTAACCTATGCAAGAGGATTGGAATCAAATTCCACCTATACCCCAAGGATCTCTTGGTACCTCACCACCATCATTTAAATATTTTTCATTTTTGGACAAAGGATTGGCAACTCCACACCCTATCATCATTGAAGAAGAGAGAGTGATGTATGAAGAAAAGCCTAAATAGAGACCAACTAATGAGGTATCTAAGAAAAGATAGATACCTAAAGAATGCCAGCAAACTTATCAAGATATAGAGGAAATGACTTTAGATACAATAGATGTAGGAAGACCAAATTTAGATCTCTCATAGAAGGAGAAGACTCTAGAAAGGAGTGATAAGGGAAAAGTGCCTACTCAAAAAACCTCCTCTTCAACCAAATATTTCTCTCCTATGGGCACTACAACAACCTAGTTAAAGATGGAAGTTATGGTCTAACAAAAGTGATAGCTAAACCTAAATGAAGAGGAGAGTATGGATGTGCAAGTAGAAGCCATCAAGAGGCTTGAGACACCTTGGGGAAATGCTCAACAATTGACCTTCATAATGAATAATAGAGATCAGGACCTACTTGCTCACATAACCTTTTCTCTGCCACATGCTAAGACCAAAGATTTAACTCCTAAGGACTATCATATTACATAAGTCCTATTAGGAAAGCCCACAGTAGATTCAGCTAAAGTAATGATCACTATGGGCATCAATGAGGTGTTCAAGCATTTTTATGATAATGAGAATGAATTGATAAAGTTGCACAAATAAAATGAGCTACTAAGAGGATATATGCATGGAATTTTAAGTCCATTGGACCAAGACCACCTAGAGGTTACTCTCGTTGTAACACTAGAAAGGATAGATAAGGGTAGTGTCCAAGTTGATTCATTTTTGGGAGCATGTTAGCAATGGTGTAACAATTTTGAGCAGAAGAGTGTAGAGATAATACAAAGTAATTTGATCCTATTGCATAATGTTCACTCTAATATAGAGAAACTATTATCTATAGTAGACTAGAATTTTAGGCTTATGGATGAGGTACATACCTAGGCAAAAAAACCTTCAAGCACTCCAAACAATAAAAGGTCAAAGGTATCATACACTTACAAAAATGTATACAATACATGAGATTGATAAACTTGAGGATTGGATTGAGAAGATAGCAACCAAAAATAAGGTCATGGAAGAACTTCATGAAGATATTCAAAAGTTAAGAGGCTAGTCTCAAGAGAAAATTTTGGATGCAATTATGTATTATGGTGTTATTTCCTTTGAGATTTTTGAAGATGAGTTGAAGAAAAAGCTCAAGTCAGTACAAGAAGTGGTTAAATATTTCCAAAATTTTTTTTAGGATGCTTCATATAATGATGATATTAGGCAAGCATCTAAGGTTGAAGAGGTATTGTTGAGACTTGATGGTGGACTTGACAATTTTACAGAAACTCAAATGGATATCAATACCTATTAGAAAATAGTTAGGCATAAATATGAGGCATTGGATTTACTAGAATCTTCCCAAGTGACAAATATTATAGAGAAATTTAAGAGAAAAAATCTAGAAATCAGTCTAGTATAAAGGAGAAGAAAACCCAAAAGCTAGAAATTTAGTTCTGACACTTGGGGAAATTTTGGATTTTTTTGAACCTATTGCATAGGGGTGCAAGGCACACTAGAAATTTTTAAGAAGTTAGAGATGCATCGACAATTAACTACTAGTTACAAATTTTGAGCTTTCCATGCAGCAAAAATGCATTCTAATGGCATTTTAACTTCTAAAAACATTTAGAGAATGCCAAGCTTCCATTTATAGAGTTTCCAATGACTCCCAAATCCTCTTACAACTTCCTTCTTATCTACTCCTTCTTTCTTTTCTTAAAGACACATAAAGACTCATGCACCCATTAATTGATATAAACAAGGGTGAAGTCCTATTTTAGCACCATTTAGAGGGTCAATTTGTACATAATTAGATTTGTTTTATTAGTTTTAAGCATATATTTGCATGAAGAGGCCTCTCACTCTCAACAATAATTGAGGATATGATTTTTGTTGATGCAAAAGATTGCACCCATGTCTAAGGGAATGTTCCTTAGGCAACCTTGTGTAACATGGAAACAACCTCCAAGATGTCATACTTGAACTGTGAGGTTGAGTCTCTGGAGAAGGTCAGCTTCCTTTGCTATCAAGGTGCACCTAACTACACTTTGAGAGGAAAAGGGAGAAGGAATGTATGAAAGAAAATATACCTAGGCTAACCTAAGGGGTGATGCACCAAAATAGAGTGTTCAATCCTATCTCTATCCACAAATGTGCACTTGAACTATTATGACATCAAAGATATGTAGATTCAGACTTATTTAAATCCAATAGTCACATGCAAATCACATAACCAAATATATGACATAAGGAAGAAGATTCACTTTTATATCATTCATAGGTAAAAAGAGATACAATCTTGAAAATTATAGATAGCCACAAAACATTGAAGAGATGCAAATAGATTTTGTATAGTACATCAATGGCTGAAAGAGACAAGGCAAAATATCATGAATAGTTTAGAGGCAAAGGGAATTTACAATGTGCATGCCAAAAATGCCAAGGAAGATAGAGAAGAACCAACCCTAGTAAAGACTACAAAATTTTCTTTTATCATTCAAGAATAACCAGGATAACTTTAGAAAGAAGCTAGGTACAACCATCAAAATTAAAGTTGCAGAGAATAATCATGCAAATCTAGAGAAAATCTTATCCTGGTACATGTCTGGATGCAATGAAAAACCTCTATTTTTCAAAAATAATATCCCTAAGAAGATAGAAATGGTGCCATCAATGCATAGCTAGGTAGATGAATACCTAGGAGATGAGTGCATGCTCCTTTTGCATTTACTAAGCATGAGAAATGTTGAAAGCAATCTATAGATGGTTGAAAGATCTGATCTACCATTAAAGAGTTGTTTCTTCTTTGCTATGATCAGATCAATTAGGAACCTCATAATATCTAAGACCCTACCATTTATCTTTGTAATCTTATGACATAAGTGCTATCATAAGATTGTAATGCTGCTTGGTTTGATCTTTTGGCTAAACTTTTCAAATGAATAACTTTGCCTTTAATTGATGCATGTGCTCCTAAAAACTACCACTCATGATGCTTAAAAAATAGGAGCTAGAGAGACTGGGCCCACATGGACACATGTCTAAAGCTTAGTTCACCACTTTCTTTAACTTTTTTGAAACTTCATAAAGTGGAGAAGTGTTGATCACTGATCAACTTTGATATAATGATGGATAGAAAATTGGCCCATCTCTCACATAGTCAACACCTCAACCAACGAAATAGCATGATACTTCCACTATGTCCTAACATGTCCATGTTTTGGTTCTAACTAGTTTCCTTTTTTGAATCTAACAAGAATGACATAATAAAATCCACATGTTGAAACCTCATTTTCTCACATTGTCTAAACTTTCTAGATTTTTAAAATGCAAAAAGTGAGAATCTTCGATCATTTGACATTGGACAGCCCAAAAACATGCAATCAACTCTATTCTCCATGTCAACGTCTCAACCAATGAAATTCTTTCCATACACCAATGCAACCTTATAGCCTTCTTGACACCTTACTTTGTCTATGGCCCCATAAAGGAAAATGGACCCACATACCAAATGGTAGTAACGTCCTTGCCCACATTGGTTAAAAGATTTGCAACTTCATAATGTAGA
Source organism: Cupressus sempervirens (assembly GCA_028749045.1). Lineage (NCBI taxonomy): Eukaryota > Viridiplantae > Streptophyta > Pinopsida > Cupressales > Cupressaceae > Cupressus > Cupressus sempervirens. The sequence continues at coordinate 558,942,644 of CM053789.1, read as the reverse complement.
AAAGTGCCCACATGGATTTGTGCAAGATCTGATAGTAATGAAAGTTGTGGGGGGCAAAGAATAAACTTAGGCAAATAGGAAATACATTATAAATTTCTTTTATTATTTCATATTTTCATTATTAATTGAAATATTAAATATGGAAAGTGATAATTGAGTGGGCTTTAACATTTAATTTCAATTTTTTGGCAGGAGGGTATTTTGGCTAATAATTTTGGTTACTCAAGGGGGATGATAGCCCACTATGCATAAGACTAGTGACTTAAAGCATCCACTTTTCTATACTATCAAAAAAATGTGAATCATGTGCATTATGAAAACCTAACGCTGCCTCTATAGCAAAAAAATAGAAACCAAAACCCTTTGCAACTTTCACAAGAAACTTCAAACCTACCATCTCCAAAAGATAGCCAATGCTAGACACTTCTTGGAAGAGAGGAAAAAAATGAAAATAAATCTGCTCTACCATTTACAAAAAATTACATATATGCAAGGTTAAAAAAACCCATTGATTGGTTTGTTGAAGTACCTCCCCTTCCTCACCATCTGATTTCTTATTCCATACATAAGGGCAGTTGAAAATAATAGCAACTATGACAAACACTTTATTGCATGAATACCTTCTTCCCAATTCAAAAAGAATGAAGCTTTCTAGCATTTGGGCATTACCTTGTGGAGAAAAACATGCTTTCTTTTCCTTTTATAATTATTCCTCATACTCTGAAGCGAGCATGACCAGGAGAAACTTGCTGATTTGTTTTAGAGCTAGATGCCTTATGGGGCATCCTTTGGATGGATTAGGATCTGGGAAATAATTTTTGACCATATGGTGCTCTACAATGGTAGCATCCAACTAGCTTGGGAGTGGCTCCTCTTCCTATAAAGAGAAAATCTCCACCTCTTTCTCATAATGCTCATGAGCCACCTCCTTGGGAGCTATTGATATGGTGTGACTTTCCACTTGTTTTTTTTGTGGAACATGCTCCTCATATATAGGAGATGATGACTCAACATCCATGGAAGAGAAAATAGCATCTAATTCATCCAAATGATCATCCTCATCATTGATCTCCTCCATTATAGTTGTAAAGACATACATAGGTTAAGGGGTAACCTCATGAAAGTTAGCATATTCCTCATCAAGGATATAGTTATCCTTCAGGCTCTCTTTTCCATCCTCCACATCATGGAGAACTACCTATTGCAACAAATGATCTTCTTCCCTTTCCAAAAATAGATCCCCATCATCTGTGAAAGGCTTAAAGCCATGACTTGTTCCACAAAAGAAGGAACAACCTTTTCTTCTTCTTCTTCTTCTTCCATAAAGGAAGGAAGCTCTTTAGATAAGAGGACTGGATCCTCTTCCTTTGGCTCAACAACTACCTCCTTTTTCTCCTTAGTAGGCTGCAACTCCTCCCATGATAGCTTTGTGGGCTTATTTTCACTCTTCCAAAATTCCATATTTGGACCATTATGAGCCCATACAATAGATACATCCTTAAAAAGTGAAATAGTGATAGGTTTGGGGGGCTCATGACCAACCCAGTTTTCTTGCTTAGGGAGTTGAGGGGTTACAGTAGAAAACTCTTGTAATAGATGGGGCGTCTTGAAGCTTGGAATGACATATTTTAGGGTAGGGGGGCAGTTGCCTCCTTGGTTTGAAAAATGAGCTAACTGGAGCCTCATTTCCTCCTCTCTTGCTATAGTGACTTGCCTAGAAAGTCTCTCCTCATTATATCTCTATCTCTCCCTCTCTTCATTTTTTTTCTCCCCTTCTTCTAACTAGAGAAAACTCTCTTGGGCCTCACTGAAGATATTATAGATCTCTTCTAACAAGCTACAAATATGAGGATCATTTTCCCATATCTCTAAGTGACTATGCAATGCCTCTAGCCAAGAAATCATGAGGTTCCTCACATTATCAAATACCCCATGAGTGAAATCCCAAAAGAATTATGAAATTCATCCAAGGTTCTTCCTAGGCTAGAAAAATCATAGCCTAGATCAAGGATATGGTTGCAGAGGTTGATGAGCTTGACCCTAAGATCATTATAGGGTTCTCTGAAAGACTAGGTAGGCTATACACAACTATATTATGGCTGATATAGGGAATGGTAGGGCTAAGGAATGGCCTCTTCATGATATGGGGGGGAATAATAGTTGTTTCTATGAAAGGGATTCATGGTTAAAGCTTCATAAAAACTACAATTTCATACAAAAACTTGAAAATCACAAAGATCAAGGATGATCTTTACATACTAGCATTGTGCCTTTTTGGAACTAGTAGACTATGCACTAGAGTCACCATGGTGTTTGATTGAATGCCTCCAAAGGCTAATTTTATGTAGAATTCCACCCAAATTCTCAATGTATAGAGATCAATTGGCTAATCAAAGGACTTAGGTAGTTGAATATTTTGTCCTACCAAGCATGCCAAAAAAATTTTACATAAAGGCTTGCACTCTTGCTTAAGGGAATGCATCTTAGAAAACCTTGTGTAGCATGGAAAAAACCTCCAAGCTATGGGACTTGAGCTATGAGGTTGATTCTTTAGAGAAGGTTGGCTTCCTTTGCTATCAAGGTTCACCTAACTACACTTGGAGAGAAAAATGGAGATGGAATGCATGAAAGAAAATCTACCTAATCTAACTTAAGGGGTGATGCACCAAAATAGAGTTTTCAATCCTATCTCTACCCATAAATGCACACTTGAATTGTTATGACATCATAGATATATAGATTCAAACTTGTTTAAATCTAATAATCACATGCAAATCACATAACCAAATAGATGACACAAAGAAGAAGAGTTACTTATATATCATTCATAGGTCAAAAGAGATACAATCATGCAAATTGTAGATAGCCACAAAACATTGAAGAGAGGAAAATGGATTTTACACAGTACATTAATTACTAGAAGAGAAAAGGAAGAATATCATGAATAGTTGAGAGGCAAAGAGAATTTACAATGTGCATGCCAAAACATGCTAAGAGAAAAAAAAGAATAAAGGCCCTAATAAAGCCCACAAAATTTGGTTATATAGTTCAAGCATAACCGGGATAACTTCAGAAAGAAGCCAAGTACAACCACCAAAATTAAAGTTGTAAAGAATAATCATTCAAATCTAGAGAAAATCTAATCCTAGTACATGTCCAAATGCAATGAAAATCCAATATTTTACTAATAGAATAGTCTTGAGAAGATAGAAATGATGCCATCAATGCATAACTGGGTAGATGGATAACCAGGTGATGGGTGCATGCTCCTTTTGCATTTACTAGGCATGGGAAATGATGAAAGCAATCTATAGACAATTGAAAGATCTGATCCACTATTCAAGAGTTATTTCTTCTTTACTATCAACATGCCAAGTCAGATGTATTATTAGGTAAATAATATTCAATGTTCATCCTGTACCCTTCCTGCAATTCTATTGGTCAAAGACCCTTTTCTTTTCTAGCTTGAATAGGTGAAACACCTTTACCCTTGTCAAATTAGAGTCCTATGATCTTACAATCATCAACTTATCATAAAATCAATCCCTCCCTTGAAACTCCTTTATGATCCTTTGACACACCATTATATCATAGCATTGGGTATCTATCTTGTTTTATGATCTCACGGTAACATTATTGGTGAAGGGTCACAAATCAATCAATTTTTCTTTATGATGTTATGGGTGCAATTACTTGACCCTATCATCTTATGATCATAATATATCATAAAATTGAAAGATACAACAATAACCCTTATAATCATATGATCACAGTTAGCTTAACCCTTTTCATGAGTTTGGCAGCCTAACATTTTACCCCTATCATCTTACCGACAAATGGTTAATCATAAGATCGAAACACCATTTATGTCTACCTTTTCCCTTTTTACATCCAATGATCTTACAATCCTTTGATCATATGACTACTCTTTGATCTCACAACAACAACATATCTTATCATCATGGACACTTTTTATCTTCTTTACAATTGATCAGGAACCTCTTAGCATCAGAGACCCCACCATTTATCTTTTTGATCTTATGAGAGAAGGGCTATTATAAGATCATAATGCTACTTGGTTTGATCTTTCAGTTGAACCTTTTTGAATTAATAACTTTTCCTTTAATTGATGCATGTATTCCTTGAAATTGCTGCTCATGATGCTACAACAATAGGAGCTAGAGAGATTGGGCCCACCTAGACATGTGTCTGAAGCCCACTTCCCTAATTTGTTTAACTTTCTTGCAACTTCATAAAGTGAGGAAGCATCGATCCTTGATCAATTTTTATCTGACCATGGACAAAAAACTAGTGCAACTCTTCCATAGTTAACACCTCGACCAATGAAACAACATGATATTTCCATGGTGTCCTGACATGTCCATGTTGTGGTTCTAACTAGGCTCCTTTTATGGCTCTGATAGGAATGACATCTTGAAATCCACATGTCAAGACCTCTCTTTCCCACATTTCCTAGATTTCTTGCATCTTCAAAATGCTAAAAAGTGAGAATCCTTGATCATTTTACATCTAACAGCCCAAAAACATGCAACCAACTATATTCTCCATGTCAACATCTAAACCAATGGAATGCCTTCCATATGCCAATGCAACCTGATAGCTTTCCTAACACCTTATTTTTTTTGTGGCCCCATAAAGGGAAAGGGAGCCACATATCGCATCACAGCAAGGCACTTTCCTATATTGCTTAAAAGACTACAACTTCATAATGTAGAAAAGCACCCACCATGGATCTATGCAAGATCTGATGATTAAGAAAGTTGTTGGGGCCAAAGAATAAACATAGGCAAATAGGAAATACATTATAGTTTTCTTTTATTATTTTGTATTTGTATTGGAAATTGGAAATTTAAATATGGAAACTCATCATTGAGTGGGCTTTGACATTTAAATTCATTTTTTTGGTGAGAGGGCATTTTGGCTAACAATTTCTTATAAATTGAGGAATGTAACATGTATTTTAGGTCATTATTTTGATGTAATAATATATGTCATTAGTGCTCTCATTATTAGTGTAGTTATTCTTTGTGGAGTGTGCTATTTTTGTGGATTCTTGTTCATCATAATAATGGATCCAATGGTTTTGTTTTGTTGATTTGATTGTGTGATATTTTAGTTCTGGTGTTTGTCACAAATTGATGAGTTTCACTGATGTACTAAGTTTTAGAAGAGATCACCCTATTTTTCCTACATATCTTCTTGTCTTGCATGAGCATACTTTTTTGTGGCCTTGCAATTTGATAATAAGTGAAACATCTTTTAGTTTTACGAAATTCCCATCAATGACTGCATCAGTGGATTTGAAGAAATGTTGCTTCTATTTTCATTGGTTTCCTACCTGATCTTTTCAATGATTTAATTTACAAAAATGTTTTCATGTCTTATGTCCATTAGAAATTTCTCTTGATTTACTTTCATCTCTTGTTACATTATCTTTATTATTTTCTTTGCTAACCCTTGGTTAAATTAGGAATTCATATAGTTGCATTGTTAGTTTGCATTCATTTAAAAATTGAAAATAACAAAATATGTCTCTTTTTGTGGTTAATTCTAAAACAACAAGCAGATTGATCATCTTATCACAAGATCATCAATTTGTGACAAACACCAGAACTAAAATATCACACAATTTTGGATATGTTAATTCCAATAGGTCACAAGATCACCCAGAACATTAGAGTTGATCCCAAATCAACTTTTCAAGAGAGGAGATCGAAAGGATTCTTGTTGTTAAGCATCTTGTAAAATGAAAACTAAAACATCCTTCTAAATAAATAAAATAATCTTATGTAATTAAAAGAAAATATGTCTTTTAATTAAATAGTTTGGTCTTTTTAAATTGAAATCTCCCTTTTAATTAAATAATCTTATCTTATTTAATTAAAAGAAAATCTATCTTTTAAGTAAATAAATAAATCCCCACTTAAAGGTCTCTTTTTGATGAAAAAAGAAAAGAAATTAAATAAATCAAATAAAGGTTCCTTTTTTTTGCACATATCTCTAAGTGGTGAACTTTTTCCTCTTGTCTTTTTAGGGATTTATCCTACATTGCTCGTGTGAGAAGCCTCCCACTTCCATGGTTTCTTCTATAAGGAGTCATCTCCTTCTCATTTGGATAGATGTTAGTTGTTATAGTCTTGTTATGTTGCAGGTTTGGAGAGTGATTTTGGAGGAGTTTGAGCCTTAGAGTTTGGAGATTGGAGCTTCACTACAACTTCTCTCTTCTTGTCTTCTTCTCTCATGTATCCATGGCTTCCATCATCATGCTTCATCCTTGCATTTTTATATTAGCTTAGAGTCATATTTTCTTTCATAGATTAATCTTGCATTATTATTTCCTTTCATAGATTAGATTTTCTTTCTTGAATTTCTTTGCATTGTTCTCATTTAGATTAGCTTGCATCTTCATTTGTATGCATATTTTTATATTTGAATCTCTCATTTTATGGTGTACTTGCATGGGCACAAACTAGGTCAAATTGAGGGCCTCCATTACAAACCCTTGCACTCCATGAATAGAGAGCTATGAGTCACCATTTGAGATCTCATTCTTGAGAAATCTTGGATATAATGACTCATAGATGTGTGTCAATATTTTAGCATACATTTTCAATGCCCCATAGTGGGCACCAAAAAATGTGGACAAATAGCAAACACGCTTCTATAAATCCTTGCATTCTAAATCCTTCAAAATAACACCATGAAAATGCAAGATCTCAAGAATCAACTCATAGTTTCCCATCATCAATGTGCAAAGACCTTCAAAGGTTTCAAGTGGTGGCTCTCATATCTACATCAGTCTTGGTCTTCCCAAGTACATCCAATGAATGGAAGATTCAAAGTGATTATGAACATGCAAGATATCTCCAAATCTCCAAGAGAGCTTCAAAAAATGTCTATAATAAATGTAGCATAAGAAATAATCATAATCATAGCATAAGAAATAATACTGATTGTAGCAAAAGAAATCATCATCAAAATGAAGGAGGAGGCCTCCTTTATATATCAAACCAAAGAGGCATTCCGAGATTGGAGGGAAAATGAAAATTAAATGAAAGGGTCTAACCCACATAAGGGAATGTGCAATTAGTATTTAATTAAGAGATGTGGAGTTTAACACTCCATAAAAATTATAAGATGAGGGGTGTTTTTATTTAATTTAAATGTAAAACAATCATTCTCTTATAACATAAAGTGTCTGACATTTATTTAATTAAAAGGGAGCAAACTCCTTTATTTAAATAATACAAAAATCAAGATGATCAAACCATTTATTTAAAATAATTAAATTAATTAATTCCAATTTAATCCAAGAAATTGATGTAAAATAATAATGATTAATTAAATAATTCAAATAATTTAATTTGATCAAAGGAAATGATGATGCAAATATTGATTCAAGCTTGACATAAGTTATGAAACGGGGGCACATAGTCAAGGTAACCATTTTTGTGTGCTTACAAATAGAAGTGGTGCTAGAAGGAGGGCCTCTTACCATTCAGAATAGGAAACCAACTTGAAAATTCAAAATTCTACATTTTTTTACAAGTTTAAGAAAATTTCCAACTGTCACTATCTATAGGTGCATAAGTGTACCATATTTTTGAGAAAGTGTGCTTCTGCAGAGTTGCACTTTTTCCAAAATTTATTCAAACTGGAAGATCATGATCCAACATCCCCATTTTAGTGAGCTTTAAGATCTTTATATAGTGAGCTAGAGTTCTTAGAACTTATTCATTTTCACAAGCCTTGTAGCGATAAAGGATTTCCCAAAATTCTTTCACTTCCATTCAAAATTTTGTCATCTTCCTCATTTCCACCTCCAAACCAACCACCCATTGTTCCACAAAATCCTCTACCAATGGCCTTTTTTGGAAATGTTGTAGACTCACCAATCAACTTGATAGGAGTACTCAATGAATTTCCTAAGAATCCTGATTTTTTTTTCCCAAGGTTCATGTATGGAGAGACAAGATTAGTTGAAGATCACATCAAGGTATTCAAAGAAATTTGCAATTGAAAGTAGATTGCTAATGAGAATGTGGTTCTTAATTTATTCCCAAACTCATTGTGAGAAGTTGTCTTTAATTGGTACATCAATTTACCACCATGATGCATTGGAAATTGGGACACTTTCAAAAAATTGGTATTGGAACAATTCAACACTTTCATCAATTCAACTATGATACATCATCAATTCATATCAATCAAAAGGGACCTAGCCAAAATGGTTTCATGCTTCAATCATCACTTTCATATGGCATACCACAAGCTAGAAACACCATACACTATACTAGTTGAAGTTGTGGTTTAGATTTACGTAAATTCTATGGACCATCTTACAACTATTTTCCTAAGAAGACTTCCTATTGCAAATATCAACACATTGGACAAAATCTTCTTAGAAGTAATTACTTTCACAAAATAAGCCAATCCTAATGGAGGAGGATTAATGCCCACATCAAAAGCTATTGCCACAATACCAACATATCCTATTGGAAAACCATCGATGCCTAGCCAATTCATACCAATGAATCCAACTCCATTACAATAGGCAGCTTCTCCACAAGTTCTATCTTTAACATACCCAGAATATGAACCTCCAAAAGCTTCTTTCTTTGAGCAAAAAGGTAGTAACATCTTCTAAAATAGAGAGCAATGTTGCATCTAAGCTTAGCCAAATGAAGAAGACCATGTCTCAAATTACTAATGAGTTGACCCATTTGAGGTTGTCATAAGGAGAAAATAAAAACTTTTAGAGGACAAATCCTGGTCCCTACAATAATAACAATTATGGTCAAAACTACAATAGGAATTTCATAGAAAGAACATTGTATTAGTGTAGTTTTTTTTAATTTCCTAGTGGGTTATTTATTTTTTCCTATATTGCTAGGTTTTTCCTATACTTCTAATAATCTTTCTTAGGTTAATAAAGCATGTCTTATTTAGAAAATGGTTGAGAGGTGTCACCTTCCTACATGTGAGCATCCATTAGCTATCTTAGGAAGATACTTTTCTATCTTTAGTTCGATAAATGATTTTTCCTCATTGGTCAGTGTTGCCACCTCCTCCCTCTTCATAGTCTATATAAGGATGCTACCTGGCTTGTATTTGTGATCGATTTATTTTGCATCCTCTTAATGCTATTTTGCTTCTAGCATTTGCATTACTCTCTTATAGACTAACTCTATGTTTCTTTTTTGATTTTACATCATTTGAATTCATAGTTTAGATATTTATTCTTTGCACTAGTTTTCTAGGTTATCAATCTTTTCAAATTCTAACATGGTATCAAAGCTTTTCTATGTGCAAGAGTAGATTTTAGTTTTCTTATTTGAGAGATTTAGAGGCGGGGGAGATAAATCTTATTGTAGCTTTTTGAAAATCAAAGTATGCTCTTCTCTTGCATCTTTGGATGATCTTGAGAATTAGAATTTTTTTGACAAAAATGTTTTTAATCTCTAGGGTTTCAATATCAAATCTAACAATCAAAATGCATATTTGAAGTTTTCAATTAGTACTACAGGTTCTAGCATGCTATTGATGGACTTAGGAAGCTGATTCAACATTTTCATGTCATCTTTTGGTTTCTAGGGCCATTTCTTGGTTGTTGGGGCCATTTTTTGTTGTTAAAGGCATCTAATTTATACTATAGCTACATCTTCTATACATCAACAAGAAAAGCACTTTCTTAGTTTTTTTCACAGCACCAAAAAACTATCTAGGTATCCTTTAGTTTTTACACACAATATGTATATTTTTTAGAATCAAGCATAAAAAGCTACAGCTATACCCCTCTTTGTTGGCAGTTGTAGATTTGAATGCAGTTTTCAAATGCCTTGTTCTTGCTCATACACACTCTGATTTTGACGATTTTTTTTATTACCTTGGCTATTGTTTTGTGCTCTATCAACTACTAGAGTTTTTTTTTTTTATGCATAATTTTTTCAGAAATCACAGATTCCTGGTTGTGACTATGCATAGTTCTCATTTTGGAAACTTTAGAGGATCTTAACTTTCTCATATGACCTTGTATCGAGGTGATTCTTTTTTGGAAAGTGCATGATTTTTTGAGTAGATCACAATGGTGTTATTTTTCTCCTTGATTATTGTGCCTAAGTTTCACTTTCAGCATATGCTCTTCTTAAGGGTTTGTAATGCATTGAAATCAAGACCACTAAATATTTTTTTCTAGTCATAGTTGTAAATGCACTAAAATAAAGTGCCAAACCATATTTCTTTGGGGAAGTTCTCTGATTGAGTAAAAAGGGGGGGCATTATCATGGCTAGCTTTTTTTTTTTTTTTGGCATTTCTTCTCTACATTTCTTCATCATGGATCAAACAAATATGCCCATCCTAACTCCATACAATTACTTTGAGAAGAAATCAGGCATGAAAATTCACTTAAGAAAAGCTAGATTAAATAGGATAACTATGGGACTTGAAACAGAACCTAATAAAGATGTGTAATACCCCAAAATTGGCTCATTGCCGTTATACCAATTCTAGTCTATTTCTGATAATTCCAAAGTCCTATTCTAATAGGCAATTCTCATTCTGCTATTCGCTACTTGACTCAATTGTCAGATGCAGAAAAACCCTAATCTGCATTCATCATATTTCTTATTTAATTCCTATAGTATGTACTCATATTAGTTGCATTAAACCTACTTGATTAATATTTAATTTAATTATTAAGTATTTATACTTTAATTAAATTAAATTATATCCTAAGGCTAATATACTATGGAATTAAATTTATTTAATTTAATAAATACACCTATCTTAATTAATTAAATGTAATTATTTAATTAAATGAGAAAGATATTTCTAATTAATTAAAAGAAATTATTTAATTAAATAGAGTACTTACTTCTAAATAATTAAACAAAGTTATTTAATTAAATGGGAAGACATTCCTAATTAATTAAATAAAGTTATTTAATTAAACAAAACTGTCTCTAATTAATTAAAGATTATTTAATTAAATAGAAAAAGTAATTATGAGAGCATATTTCATTTTATTAAATTAAATATCTCAAAAAAATCTCTCTTCAGTTCAAAAAAGGGGAATTTCCAGTTCACTATTGATCAAAAATGAGTTAACATAGTTAACTCCTTTTTCTACTCAAATTAAAACAGTTAACTCCTTATTTATCTCAAATTAAGTCTGTTAACTCCCTTTAACTTAGGGATCTCCCTTTATGACTGAAACTCATCTTCAATCTTGATCGTTGATCTGAATTGATCTCAACCGTTGATGGATTCCAAGAAACTCTATTTAAGAGACCCTCATCTCTTCATTTGGGGGAGGATGAATTGATTTGCTATCGAATTGCTGTTGAAATTCATGCTCATATTTACTTCCATTTCTTGCACACATTCTCATTTTTAGTTTAATCATGCATATGCTTAATCTAGTTTGCTTCATTTGTTCTTAGATTACATTGCATCTTTCATTTTCTTAGATTAATCCATATACTCATTCTTAGCTTAATTCCATTGTCAAATCCTTCGTTCTTAGAGAGTCTGGTTGCCTACACCTCAATTTTGAGGATATTAACAGGAAAAATCCCTTTAGATAGAAGGCAACAGGTCGCTTTGCAGGGCAAATTTTGGATGTACAATTCAATGTTCATTCCGCGATGAATCCGCAAATAAGGACCGTGTTGAAGTGTGTGTGTTAGTAGAGGCCACATTTTCACGCATACATTTTTGGCGCCCACCGTGGGGCTTAGAAAATCAATTTTTCTGTCCTCTTTTTGTATTTTTTTAATCATTTTTTTGTTCTCTGTCCATACTATTCCGTATAGGTTCGAATCTTCACGCGAAACTATTCATTTTCGCGCGAAGATATAGGATCTTCGCGTGAAGATTCTTTCCGCATCGCGCGAGAAAGTTCTTCGGCGTGCGAATCTTCGCGGGAGACTTTATTTTTTCACGCGAGCTAAATTTAATCTCGCGCGAGCCGGATTTGATTTCACGCGGGCCGTAAAACTTCTTCACGTGGACTGTCAGGAATTTTGCGCGAAACTCTGCTGACAGAGGCAAATTGTTTTTTGCATTGATTTGCATGTTTTTCTGATTTTTCTGTTGACTGCTAGCAGTTTCTAGTGTTTTTGTGTTTTGTCTTGATTTTTTTTTGAACAGCATAGTAGCGGTTTCAGGAATAATGGGAAAAGCGTGCTAAAGTTGTCAGGAACAGGTAAGAATCTACTAAGTGCATTGTGAGGATCACCAGGTAATCTTCATTAGCTGATAACATTTCATTTGGATCTAAAACAAACATCTTTCGTGTTGAGCTTGTGTGTTTCCTTCTGTACTTTCATTTTACAACAACATGCATAAACTCATACTAGGGTGTAATCTCTGTTAGTATTCATTTAGCAGGCTTAGTCTTTAGTGATAGATCTGATTAACTATCTTGGGTTATTGGACTTGCTAATCCATCGACCCCTCATTCCACCCTGTGGTTGCAAGCTCAATTCCACGTTAAATAGGGGAGGGGTCTACAGGACATAAGCATTGAAGGCTCCACAAGGCAACCCTTTTGTGCTTTTTAGAACTCACTAATTCCTGAGTTGTGGACTCGTTTTGGCTTGTGTGAGGGGTTAAATGTTCCACATCTTTGGACTCACCTCACATTAGTTAAAGCGTTAAGTGTACCACCTTGGGATTTTTGATTACTTTTAGATAGATTTGCTTTCAGGAATTAACATCTGTACACACATATTAATTAAGCCCCCATGAACACTATTCGTGGATCTTGAGGGAGTGGGTTCCTAGTGAAACTCCTCTCTAAGATGAATTCCTTATGGGTGGGGAGGATACTTTGAGCATCTCGTAGATAGATGAATCTTTGACTTGTTGATTAAGGCATCCTTTCTTCAGAGAGGTTGATAGATCATAGGAAGATGATATCATAGATCTTTAAGGGATAATCTTAGTCTAGCATGTCAGATTAATCTATTTTCTTTGATTGAACTAAAGGTGAAAAGGTGTCAGAACCTTGAATCTGATAGCTAAGTCCCCTTGTGGTATACTATTGTGAGTCAGTCACCTTTAGAGAGTGTTAACCATAGCAGACAATCCCTCTACAGTGAAAACTATGATGATGGAACCTTAAGCGGTAATAGCCATTTTCGCCATGGTAGTGACAACTGCTATATAAATGTCCTTGTGGAAGAAATCTCCATGGGTGTGGTTCACTGTGGGTTGTCAGATCTCCCTAGCAGCTCTTGAAGATTAAGTTCTCAGACTGTGTCAAAACCTCGGTGCGCCAGGATTGGAGGTCACCCCTGTGAGCCATAAAAGTTGCAGAGTCAAACCATTATTAAATGCCTTAGAGAAGCCAACTTTTATTTTTCTAAGGAACATGTGCGATGATTGCAAAAATCTTTGAAAATGTACACAAATAGCTCTCTTATGGATTAAACACAAACTAAGTCACTTGATTGTTCATGCGCAAGGTTTCTTTTGCCCTTGCTCATTATTTTTGAACATGCTTGAAATCACTTGCTTGCTGTTCTACGTGCCTGTTTATCTGCCTGGTTATTGGATCGATCAAATTTTTTGTCAAAATTAGTCGCTATTGTGAAACTGTTCTGTCCGTTTGCGCAAAATCATTTTGGTTTCGCACGAAATCATTTTTCTCTCGCGTGAAATCATTTGGATCTCGCGCGAAGCCATTTTTCCCTCACACAAAATTAAAGTTCTATTGCACATCTTCGTGCGATACAGAAATATTCTAGTGCCAAATTAAAAATTGTTACTAATCTTCGCGTGAGACATAAACATCTTCATGCGGGCCGTAAAACTTCTTCGCGCGACCCATAAAGATTTTTCGTGCGAAGTTTTGTATCAACATTTACAATCTGGGTCTGTTTTAGCTATCTGCAACCTACATGCTATCCTTTTTTGCATCCATTTATCGCTCTCTGTTGCAAACAGTCCTGGAACAGCGACACTTTGCTTAATTGAAAACTTGGGTCTTATACCTTGACTAGTCTCGTCTCATACATCCTCGTCTTAATGCTTGCCATACTTTGTGTTGTAGTGGTCATAATCTCTGGTTGTTTTAGCCTTTAAATCAGACCATTTGTGCCTTAGTGAACAGCATTCTTGTTACTATCTTGTCCTTTTTGAGACTCAGTCTTAGTATAGTCCTTGTCTAGGTTCTAGCTTCGTGTCCTTGCCTATGACTATCACAACCAGAAGTGGCAACGTGTTTTATCCTGATAACATTAGACATGGTCGTGCTAGGGGTTGTAATCATGGTAGAGGTAGCTTACCTTTCACTACGCAATCCATATCTAGTTTGGCTAGTGAGGCGTCTTCACGGTCTTTCTCACCTGCAAGGTCATCTCAAGATCAACGAACATTTCCCAATCTACAACAAATTGGGAATCTTTTTTACCAAAAGGATACTGAGACAGGTAGGAGTCCTGCATTCTCAAACACAATGTATGACCCTTTCTCCATGGACCCTTTTCAAACACAACATACGGAAACTGAACAAGTTCCTATAGTGCCTAATCGTGAACCTGAACGGGGTAGCCATAGTCAATATCAAGAACAACCTAGGGATGACAAGGAGAAAGAGAAAGAAAATGACACTGATGAAGAACAAGAAGAGGTGGAAATCCTTCTTGAACACATAGCAAGATATTGACAAGACAAAAACTTTCAAAAGGTCATGGGAATCCTAATCAATGAAGAGAAAGAAAAGTACTTTCTCAAACTCGCCCAAGAAGGAGCTAAACTACCCACACTTTTTGATGTGGAGACCATTATCACACGTGAACAAGAAACCAAGACCACTAAACTCCAAAAAAAACTGAAAATTATGCAAGACCAATTGGCTTAGATGATGCATGAGAAAGAGAAACCTAAAAAGACATACACATTGGACACTCTTTGTTCATTTCCATTTGACAAAAGTATAAACATGCCGCCTTTCCCAAGAGGTGTAGAACTACCCAAATATGACAAGTACTTTGGTACTACTGATCCCCAAGATCACTTTCGAGAATTTGGTGTTTTATCTATGGAGTTTATACATAATCAAATGTACCTCATGTGTTTATTCCCTAGAAGCCTAGGTGGTCAAGCTTTGGAGTGGTTTTCACATTTACCTCCTGGCATCAAGATGTTTGACGAAATTGCTAATTCATTTGTTCAGCAATATTCTCATAACATTCAACACCCTATGAATATTCGAGATCTATGAAACCTTAAACAGAAGGTGGGTGAGCCTTTTCTCACTTTCCTCCAATGGTGGAGACAGCTTTATACCAAGTACTCCCGTAAAATCCCAGAAACGGAGAAACTCGACATTTTCACTAATAACCTCTTACCTAATTTTGGGTATAGAGTCCAACTACAAGGTCCGTGTACCTTTGAAGACATGATTACACAAGCTATCCGTATCGAAGAATTTATGGTCAAGAAGGGTGAGCTCACTCTTCAGAGAGACTCAAAACAAGGTTCCACTTCCAACAAGGATAAAATCAAACATGTCAACAAGAATTGAGAAATTGTACATGATGGGGTTGTTGATAATGTCACACCAAAACCTGCTAAAGAAGCATTTAATCTCACAGACTGCTTCAAAGCGGCCAAAAGTGCTGAGAAACCTCCTCTTGACAATAAAATGTCTGGGAATAAACTGAGAAACTCATGGGCAGCACGACCCAAGCGAGAGTATATGCCTTTAGGAGAACCTTTGGATATGGTTTACAAAACATTGCTACAACACAAGCTTATCTCACCAATGGATAACCCTCATCCCTATGATCCACAACCACGTCCACCATGGTGGAATGAGACCTCATTTTGTGAGTATCACCAAAACAAGGGTCATAAAACCATCAACTGTATAAACTTATGTCATAAAGTCCAAAACATGATTGATGCTGGTGAACTTTTGGTAGATGGAAATAACCAAAACTCGGACCACAAGGCGTTCAAAGAGCCTTTCCCACCTTATGAAAAAGGAGACTTCGAAACCAGAACCCTACAATAAGGTCAACTATACGTATTCCAATGATGACAATGTCATTCACATGGTTGAACCTGTAGATTTTCAATACTGTGACGTTATTCCCATAAAGGGGAAACAAGATAACGATAAACCCAAGACACCATTTGTCTTGAGAGGCCCTACTTTCAATAACATGGATAATACGTCTTCGCAACACTGTGCTAATGCTGTTACTTGCTCTCATGCAAAATTGGTGCTCAAAGGTCCCACATCTCCTACTTCAAATCTCGAACAACACAAGGACAAAGCCCTTGCTGGTCCATCCGGTAAAGGTACAAAACACACGATGAACTTGACTATAACCAGTTATAGTGTTCTAGATCAATTGAATTGAACCAATGCTTACATTTCTATATTTGAGCTGCTTAAAATCTCGCCCGTTCATAAGAAAATTCTGGACAGAGCCCTCATTGAGACAAACGTTCCTCAGGATCTTGATCTTGAACAATTTCAATCCATGGTAGGTCACCTGACCTCACCTCATCTTATGACCTTCTCCAAGGAGGATGACAACTCACTAAATCACCCACACAATCAGCCTCTACACATTGAGGTTATGATCCACCAGACACGTGTTCGTCAGGTACTCATTGACAATGGCACTGGCCTAAATATTGTTTCTGTAGCTCTGCTTAGACAATTGAGTTATTTTGAGGACTCTATCGATCCTCAACAAAAGATCACTATTAAAGCATACGATGAAGTAGAATGAAAGTCACTAGGTCTTGTGACTTTACCAATTCGTGTCGGTCCTATCGAAAGGGATGTCACCTGTCAGGTGCTCGACATTCCCTTAGCCTACAACATTTTGTTAGGACGGCCATGGATACATGAGATGCGCGTTCTGCCATCCACATACCACCAATGCATTAAATTCCCATTTCATGGCTCTGAAGTTACTATTCCAGCAACTACTAGCTACACTTGCAATATGCTCAAAGCTGCTGAATCTTTCATCCCTGCTAACCGTGAGTCTACTGATTGTCACAACAATAACCTGAAACAAATTGAGTAGTCATTTAAATTGAAAGAAACTGGTATGGGAGAGTACCACATGGAACTAGTGTTATCATTTACATCAATTCCAGAATCCCCTCGACATTTTGGGAGACCCTCACTAGTAAAGAAGCCATTTGTATTGACACCTCATACCAAGTTTAATGGTTCTTTTGTCAAAGCTACAGTTCCCTTAGAAGATGAAAATGAAAATAGAGCCATTGCTACATGGGTTTACAAAGAAGAGTCTCCAGTAGACCTAATAGAACAAGTTTGAGAAATCACTCCTAAGAAGTATGGACCTGGTCTTAAGCTTATGAAGCGTTTTGCCTATAAGGGAATTGGCCCTATTGGGTGCAATAACAATGGTTTAATAGATCCTATCAAAGCAACAGCTCGAAGCAACAGTGACACAACTGGCCTAGGGTTCAAGAAGGCCCCTTTCCATTTGGGATCCAATAAATTCATACCTGTACCTGAGAGTTCATCTGAAAATGAGTCACAATCTGAATCAGGTACTCAAAAGGAAGAATCTGATGATGAGGATTCTTACCCTCATCCTATTCCTTATGATCTTGCTAAATTCTTTGCTAAGCCAGATGACTTTGTGCCACATGTTAGCACTCTGGATGATACTAGTGATTCTTCTGGGGACAATACTGAGCAACTCGAATATCATTCAGAAAAGGGAGAATTCTAGTAAGTCATGTCATGTTGAGTATTTGTGTAAGAATCCAAAGGCTGAAGGAGAGTATGTCCCTATCACTATTGGGGAGTTCTATAGTCTCTCACCATGTAGCACCGATTCTCATGAATATGAATTTGACAATCTTTCAGAAGCGACTACTGATAAAGACATTGACCAAGTGCATGTCTATGAAAATCAAATCGAAGTGGGTGAAACGTCTACGGATAGGTCACAGGGGTCTGGTCCAACTAGTGTCTTAGACTCATCAATTACTAATGTTCGTACTATGAGATGTTTGAATACACCTATGGGTGAGGTCGCCGTAGGTCTCGAATTGTTGGTCCACGCATTTAATAACTATACTGTGAACGCAATTGAACCATCCACTACTCTCTCACTCGCACATCCCAAGCTTATAGACTAGAACCCCAATGCATCTAACGAAGTCCCCATGTTCCAGAATGACTATACTCTTGCCTGTTACCTAAACACTATCGAACCTATAAAATCTTCCACCAATGAGCAGAGCATCAACATGACTAAGGCCGACATCAAATATCTTAGTCACATAATTAAAAAGAAAAATTGCAAGAGGTCTGATGGTGAAAACCACATTGTGGCAGTGTCGGATCCAAAAATAGTAAAAACAAAAGATGTATCCAAGGGTGAAAACCTCTCTGAGGCGCCCGCAGATGAGATATTTGATGTCCTTCCCAGTCACTTTTAGGAGAGATCATCAGTGTTAATAGAGCCAACACAGCTGATTAACCTAGGCACAGAAGAACATCCTCATGTGATACATTTGGCTCAGTCATTGTCAACTAAAGAAAAGGAACAATTCATTGCCTTTTTCAAGCGAAAGAAAATAAATTTTTCCTGGACATATTCTGACATGCTAGGGTTGGATCCTGATCTTATTATGCACCACTTGTCCATAATGCCAGGCATAAAACTAGTTAAACAGAAGCTCCGCAAAATGCATCCTCACATTGCATTGCTAGTCAAAGCCGAATTGGAGAAACTTCTGAAGGCTAGTTTCATTCGTGCAATTGATTATGCTGAATGGATATCCAATATTGTCCCTGTGTCCAAGCATGATAAGTCTATCAGAGTTTGTATGGATTTCCGTGATCTTAACTTGGCATGTCCTAAAGATGACTTCCCACTCCCTAATATTGATATGATTGTGGACATGACAGCTAGCTATGAGATGTACTCACTTATGGATGGTTTTTCTGGATACAATTAGATAAAAATTGCACCAGAAGATCAAGAGAAAACAGCCTTCACATGTGCATGGGGAACCTTTTGTTGGAATGTAATGCCATTTGGTTTAAAGAATGCTGGAGCTACATATCAGCAGGTTGTTACTACAATCTTCCATGACATGATGCATAGAACTATGGAGGACTATGTTGATGATACTTTGGTCAAAAACACTAAACACAATACCCATTTGCACGATTTGGGACCAATCCTAGATTGTATGGAAAAGTTTAGTCTTCAACTCAATCCTAAGAAGTGTGCATTTGGTGTCACATTAGGAAAACTGTTAGGATATATTGTTTCTGCAAAGGGAATTGAAGTAGATCCAAAAAAAGTACAAGCAATAATGGACATGCCACCACCTCGAAACATCAGTCAGATGAGAGGACTACAAGGAAGGCTTCAATCTATTCGCAAATTTATTTCACAATTTGCAGATAAATCACAACCCTTCACAAAGACTTTACATAAGGGTGTGAAATTCAATTGGAGCCAGGATTGTGAGCAAAGCTTAACACAGATTAAATAGTATCTTGTCAATCCACCAATCCTGATGCCTCCTATGCATGGGAAACCTTTTCTTTTATACATTTCAGCTACTGAAACATCTTTGGGAATCCTGTTGGCTCAGGAAGACAATGATAACAAAGAAAGAGCTATTTATTACTTGAGCCGAACATTGGTCTCTTATGAGAAAAACTACAATATTATTGAGAAAGCTTGCTTGGCAGTTGTCTTTGCTTCCCAAAAGTTGAGACACTACATGCTTTCCCACACTACACGGCTTGTGGCTAAAATAGATCCCTTAAAGTATTTACTCAGTAAGGCAGCTCTCATAGGAAGATTGGCTAAATGGGTTATGATACTAAGTGAGTTCGACATCTAATATGTTGAACGCAAAGCTATAAAGGGACAGGCAATTGTAGACCAGATAGCTGAGGCACCCATACTGAGTCTCCTACCAATAAACATTGATTTTCTAGATGAGTCAATTCTAACACTCACTCACCATACATGGGTTATGTTCTTTGATGGATCCTTCACACAACAAGGATCAGGTGCTGGATTGCTTTTCATTACACCACAGAAATACTCATTGCCCAAAGCATACAAGATTTTTTTTCCTTGTACAAATAACATTGCTGAATATGAAGCTTTGATCAATGGTATGAAAATTGCAGCTGAATGGAGAGTAGATCAATTGGATATCTTCGGTGACTCCCAACTTGTCATCAACCAAGTAAATGATGTGTATCAAACAAAGGATGAAAAACTAGTTCCTTATAAGCACATGGTTGATGACTTGATGAAATATTTTGCACACATAACCTTCCAACAGGTTCTACGTGTAGATAATAAAGTGGCTGATGCCATGGCCACTCTGGCTTCCCTTCTACAAATGCCAAAAAATGATCTCCGACACAAGTTCTTGGTGAAAGCATTACACTACCTAGCCTATGACACACCTGATTCCAAGATGATCTGTTCTATTATAGGACAAGAATCATCCCACTACCATCACATTTATTCCTACCTTCGTAATCAAACCATTCCAGAAGGTTTGACCTAAAATGAGAAACGTTACCTAATCCGTAACGCTTCACATTATGTCATTATTGCTGACGATCTATATAGGA
The DNA here is from genome assembly GCA_028749045.1 of Cupressus sempervirens. Lineage (NCBI taxonomy): Eukaryota > Viridiplantae > Streptophyta > Pinopsida > Cupressales > Cupressaceae > Cupressus > Cupressus sempervirens. Next base: position 558,921,993 of record CM053789.1, on the reverse strand, counting down.
GAGGTTTCGACAGAACACTCCTTAGGTGTTTAGAACCTGACGAGTCCAAAAGTGCACTAATTGACGTTCACAAAGGCATTTGCGGATCTCATTCCAATGGCCTAACACTAGCTCGCAAACTCCTTCGTGCTGGTTACTACTGGCCTAAAATGGAGCAAGAAGCTATTAAATATGCTAGGTCCTACAAATAGTGTCAACTACATGGGAATCTCATTCACGCTCCAGCTAGAGAGTTGATTCCCTCTACTTCAACATGGCCATTTCAACAATGGGCCTTTGACTTGGTAGGACAGATTCACCCAACCTCTTCTAATGGACATAAGCTCATTATCACTGCTACAGATTATTTCATGAAATGGGTAGAGGCAGTCCCTCTCACAATTGCTGATGGCAAAACTATAGCACTTTTTATCACAAACTACATCATCTGTAGATATGGTATACCGTCCTCAATCATCACTGATAATGGAGGACAATTCAAAAATAAATACCTTAAGGAACTATGCAAGAAATTTAAAATTACACAACATTGGTCTTCCATTTATTACCCCCAGGGTAATGGGCAAGCTGAGGCATCAAATAAGGCAATTCTCAAAATTCTTCATCGCACAGTTAGTAAGTCAGGGTGAGATTGGCATCTCCAAATCATTCCAGCCCTGTGGGCATATAGAACAAGCATTAGAACTCCAACGGGCATGACTCCTTTTGCGTTGGTATATGGGGCAGATGTTGTGCTCCCGATAGAGATTGAGATTCCTACCTTGAGAATCTCTATGAAAGGCCTTATCACAGATGATGACTGTAGGATAGCCCGGCTTCAAGAACTTGTTTTACTGGATGAATGATGACAAGTGGCCTGTGATCATCTACGAGCATATCAACAAAGAATGGCGCGAAGCTACAATAGAAGGATAAGGCTACGTGACTTCCAGCTGGGTGATCTCATCCTAAGAGAGAATCCTAAGAATCAATAACAACGAATGCAAAAGGGAAAGTTTGAACCAAACTAGCTAGGTCCTTACATCATTACTGCAGTATATGGATCTGGCGCTTATCAACTTTCTACAACTGAAGGAGAAGTGCTTAAAGAGCCTACGAACACTCTCCACCTGAAGCGGTTTTTCAGTTGATTCAATCTCAGCAAGCTCTCTATACATATCTAAATGTCCTGAAAAGAATCCTAAAAATCAGAAAAAGTCTTTAATAAAAAATAAATAAAAAAAAAGTCGCGCAAAGATGTAGATTCTTCGCGCGTGGCAAATCCTGTTTCGCGCGAGAACCTCTTTTCTCGCGCGAGATGATCTATCTTCATGCGAGGAGATCTATTTTCGCATGAAGGAGAGTTTCTTGTTAGTCACTTTCATGCTTTTTCTTTCCTGCTTATCCTGCTCATGTATCCATGGACTGAGTTTTGTCATAGGTCGAGGGCATTCCCCTCTAGTGTCACTCTTTTCAAGATTTTCCTCATAGAATCTCCTTCGTGACAATCACTAGTTGTTCTAACTGCGTCTGCCTACTATCACCAGTGTCACTCTTTTCAAGATTTTCCTCATAGAATCTCCTTCATGACAATCACCAGTTGTTCTAACTGTGTCTGCCTACTGTCACCAATGTCACTCTTTTCGAGATTTTCCTCATAGAATCTCCTTCATGACAGTCACCAGTTGTTCTAACTGCATCTGCCTACTGTCACCAGTGTCACTCTTTTCGAGATTTTCCTCATAGAATCTCCTTCCTGACAGTCACCAGTTGTTCTGACTGTGTCTGCCTACTATCACCAGTGTCACTCTTTTTGAGATTTTCCTCATAGAATCTCCTTCGTGACAGTCACCAGTTGTTCTGACTGTGTCTGCCTACTGTCACTAGTGTCACTCTTTTTGAGATTTTCCCCATAGAATCTCCTTCGTGACAGTCACCAATTGTTCTGACTGCGTCTGCCTACTGTCACCAGTGTCACCCTACTGAAGAGATTTCTTTCTTACATATTCTAGACATTGACACTTGACATCATCCCGAAAACATTAATCTCAATGATATACTTGTTTGGATCTTCTGAGCATTTTCTCTTATTGCTTTGTTTTTCTTTATCATATCTCCTTGAGCAACATCGATGATGTCATCTCCGACTAGAGAAGTAATGACTAGGGGCATGATCTTTTCATATGTTTTCTGTTTGCAGTTTAGTTCCAATACGTTGATACATTCCTATAAGAGGGGTGTCCACTATAAGAGCCTCCATTCTGTATTGGATGGCCGTGTGTACCTCGACTCCTTTTATATAGATATGTCAATGATATTGGTTCTTCTCCTTGTTTGTTGGAGTGAACTCTTCATGCTATAGTACATATTGATACTCGTCCTATTAAGTGAACATACGAGTCACTGCGAGTATATTTAGCACATTTCTGTCTCAGGTTACGAATGCAAGGGTCATTGCAGATAGCATGAATATTGAATAGTTTGCATAAGAGGAATCTCCTGTGTGTTTGGTGTGCTTGTCATACAAGCAACATTCAGGTCATCCTAGCATTCATGCTTTGATGCTTATGTTAACTTGTTACATTAAAAGGGACAAATGTTCTGGTCATTCTGGCTTCCTGTGCCTCGAATGCTTACATTTAATCCCAACATTCCAATAACGTATGTTACATTCATATTTTCATGATTGCAATGTCAGTGGAAGTTGTGTAACATACGAGCTTTGTTTTATATCCAATGATGATAAATCATCGAGGCTTGGTGACTAGACCTAAGGCTACATTTAACATAGTCTTGCATACTTCATTGGCATTAGCATGCAATTCGACGGTAATCCTATTCATACTCCACATGCATCAGATTCATCCACGACTGCACAAGCGTTTGGTTCATCGATTCTTGTTCCTCCACGGAATACTTGTGACTGTCAAATAAAAAATGCACAAGATGTCAGTTCATACATATACATTCTATCTAAACATACATCTCATGAACATCAAAGCAAAACAAAATAGACAATGACATGTACACAGGAATACTCGGCTCAAAATCTCGTATATGTATATATCAAAGAATGGGTCAGTATAAATAAAATGGGTGCTACTCAAGCGCAATCGATCAAAAATGATACATTTGGTGCTGGCACACCAATCGATACATAGCCAGAGATCAAAATAAAAGTTAGGCATAGAGCATCTAACTCTGTCTCGAACCCTCACCTTCGAGAGGAGTAGGAGGGACAGGGGCAATAGGTTGTGGAGGTGGTGGTGGCATATCCGGCCTGACAGGAGGTCGTGCACCTCTGGACTCTCGTGCGTACTAAGAGAATCATTGGACCTGCAATGTCTCATCAGGTACTATACTAATGTATGCAGCATAATAATATGCGGCTCAAGCAGACTGGAAGCAGATCTCATCCTGTGCCAACTCTAGCCTCCGCTCTACAGCCTCCGCGTGCTCTCTCTGGCAATCTGTCTCTCTCTGTCTCTCTACCAGCTGCGCATCCCTGACTGCCACTGTAATCTGCAACTCTCCCAACTGTCAGGAGGCTACATGAACTTGCTCTCGGTACCACCGTACCACGTCCTGTACTCCACCTACCGACTAATCTGGCATATCCTCATTGACCATCTCTGGTGCATGCTGAGGTGGAGGTGCCTGCTGCGGTGGAGGTGCCTGCCGCTGTGGGACCTCCTACTGAAGAACCTCCTCCTTTGTCCTCTGCCTCCTCCGCCGACTGTGTCTTGCTCCACTACCCCCAACACTTGGGTCTAATCCCATCTGCCATGGGGGAATAGGCATCTGTTGTACCTGGTGCTGGACCTGTGGTGGCACCTGTGGCTGTGCCTGCTACTGCTGTGATCCCTATCCCTACCCCTATACCTTCCCTACCATCCCTAATGGATCTATGAAGCATGGGAATGGATGGCTCATCAAAAATTCCTAATATGCAGGCATCATCCCAGCATCTACTACCTCTAGCAGGTAGTCCCATTGAACTGCAACCAAACTACGAATATCTATCATGGATCGTCCTGGATCCATCCATGGAGGCCATCCCCACTCTATATCCTTTTGTACCCTGGCATAGGTACAATACTCAGCCGCAATGTCTTGTGGTCTACCATACTATTGCCACACTCAAGAGATGAAAAATCTCTCTATAACAGATGTCGTCCTGCCTGCCAGCGGTCGAGAACTAAACATCTAGGGCAGCTCTCTCAGGGCATCATCCCAATCCTCTGTCTCTCTCCAGGGTCGCCATATAATGGACACCAGGTCATCAAGATGTGCCCGCCAATGCTTAGTCTTACCCAGGTGGGCTTGGGTAATATGACCTTGATATCTGCAAATGTAGGGCTCCATGGGCTCTCGAGAATCCTCAAAAATTGGTCTACATACAGGGAGATGCTCCCAGGCCCAGATCTATAATACATAAACACCTGCTACCATGGTCTTCTTCTCATGGAAGATGACCTCATGCATCTCATGAAAAAGATGGGCCAACATACACTGACCCCACCCAAAGATCTCAGGTGCCTCATCCATCCTACGGAGCATGACACCCCATCCACACTCCAACCCATGCTTTCCCCTGTCAGGACATAGGAAGTAGCTCAAGAAAATACCCAACACAAATTCCAACCTGTGTGTAGGTCCATAAGTATGCATCAGCTCATCCCAGCTGATGGCCCTGCCCCTCGATAGCTCTCTCTCAAAAACAATGGATAGTGCCTCTGTCCCTAATCGAGGCACTGTATCATATACAACCCGGGCACCGTGAAAGGGAATCCTCAAGATCCTCCATATGTCCTTTGGTGTGATGGTCATCTCACCCATCAGCAAATGAAATTTTTTCATCTCCGAATGGAAACGCTCTACCAATGCAGTCAGTAAACCGTGATTCACAATCACGGCTGGAATCTGGCATAGTAAAGACAAACCCAATCGGGCAATGTGTGCCCGATCTACGTCATCCAAACTCCGCAATAACTCTCCATAAGGTGGATAATGAGATCTAAATGATACGTCTCTGAATACCTCTTGCACACAAAACATGGAAGCATCAGTATCAAGTCGAATCGAAGCATCAAAACAAAATACAATACGATTTCTAAATACAAAAATCACAAAAATGGCACAGAATTTTGCGTGAGATTGCTAAAATCTCGTGTGAATACATATGGTTTCGCATGAAATAGTTCTCTCCTCGCATGAAGAAACTCTCCTTCACACAAAAATAGATCTCCTTGCACAAAGATAGATCATCTCGCGTGAGAAAAGAGGTTCTCGCGCGAAACAGGATTTGCCACGCGCGAAGAATCTACATCTTCACACGAAGCCAAAATCACCTCGCGCGAAGATATTTCGACTGCGCGTGAAGAAACAGCACATCCTATTTCTTCGCATGAAGAAAGAATTGCACATCCTAAAACATGCTAAAAACGTGCATAAATGATCTTGAAAAATGTGTAATCGAAAGTACGAAGATGGGAGATCGATGACTCACCGGTGGTCCGTAGTCTACTGGCCGACTGTGTCGTCTAGAGTGCTCAAAATGATGATATCTCAAGTTCACTTCCATGTCTATATCAGAACTCAAAATCACTAAAAGACAAAAGCACAAATGAATTGAAAATGACCCTTCAAGCCATTATATAGGTGTTGACCAAATTTTTCAAAGTGCTCGGATTTGCACAAAAATCACACCCTTTGCTAATTGGACCATTTTGGATCCATTTTTGAGATCAAATTCAAGATTTGACACACCCAAAAGCCTTAAAAATGCATTTTAAAATTTTAGGGACCAATGTGATCGAACGCTTGTGCAGTCAATCTTTCTGATACTTTATAATTCTTGGAATCTTTTCAACTTTACATTCTCCATATTTTCAAAATTCATTTTGAAAGTAGTCAACTGAAGTCAACTTTACTACTTCAAATCATATTTTTGGTGTGTCATCTTTCTATTTTGCTCCTGAGGGGGCATGATGATTACATCATTAAATACTTATTGCTCAGGGCATTTAGTTCCCATCTTATGTCCTAGTCACTTGGGGCATCTCGTCACTTGGGGCATCTCATCACTTGGGGCTTTTTGTTCCCTTCTATCTGACATTTCTGCCATCTATCTTATCTTTTCATCAATTGATCAACCTTATAACAACTCTTCTCAGAGTTCAATGGACAGGTATTGGGACAGTCTAAACCTCAACTCTTGAGGATCAAACCTCGTTCTGGGGATGATTCTATGACTCTAATGAGACCTTGTTATCTTTTATCAATTTCGGGTATCTATGTGTTCTATCTAGATCCTTGAAGGTTAAGCTTCATTCTGGAGATAACTTTCTAAATGCTATTAATTTTGGGTATCTAGGTGTTCTATCTGGATCCTTGAAGGTTAAGCTTCATTCTGGAGATAACTTTCTAAATGCTATTAATTTCGGGTATCTAGGTGTTCTATCTGGATCCTTGAAGGTTAAGCTTTGTTCTGGAGATAACTTTCTAAATGCTATTAATTTTGAGTATCTAGGTGTTCTATCTGGATCCTTAAAGGTTAAACTTCGTTATGAAGAAACTTTTTAAATACTTATCAATTTTACGTATCTAGACATTCTGTCTAGATCCTTAAAGATTATGCTTCGTTATGAAGATAGTCTTTTAAATGCTATCGATCTTAGGTATCTAAGTGCTCTACTTGAATTCCTTAGGATTAAGCTCTGCTCTAGAGAAGGTCCTTAAAAAGCTTATCAATTGGTCTCCGTGTCATCACCTTCGGAACCAATCTCATGTTCACATCATGCTTTCTGATTATCTTTGAATTGAATGTGTTGTTCACACATTCATTCAAAGAGGGGCAAAATGTAATACCCCAATATTGGCTCATTGCCGTTATACCAATTCTAGTCTATTTCTGATAATTCCAAAGTCCTATTCTAATAGGCAATTCTCATTCTGCTATTCGCTACTTGACTTAATTGTCAGATGCAGAAAAACCCTAATCTGCATTCTTCATATTTCTTATTTAATTCCTATAGTACGTACTCATATTAGTTGCATTAAACCTACTTGATTAATATTTAATTTAATTATTAAGTATTTATACTTTAATTAAATTAAATTATATCCTAAGGCTAATATACTATGGAATTAAATTTATTTAATTTAATAAATACACCTATCTTAATTAATTAAATATAATTATTTAATTAAATGAGAAAGGTATTTCTAATTAATTAAAAGAAATTATTTAATTAAATAGAGTACTTACTTCTAAATAATTAAACAAAGTTATTTAATTAAATGGGAATACATTCCTAATTAATTAAATAAAGTTATTTAATTAAACAAAAGTGTCTCTAATTAATTAAAGATTATTTAATTAAATAGAAAAAGTAATTATGAGAGCATATTTCATTTTATTAAATTAAATATCTCAACAAAATCTCTTTTCAGTTCAAAAAAGGGGAATTTCCAGTTCACTATTGATAAAAAATGAGTTAACACAGTTAACTCCTTTTTCTGCTCAAATTAAAATAGTTAACTCCTTATTTATCTCAAATTAAGTCTGTTAACTCCCTTTAACTTAGGGATCTCCCTTTATGACTGAAACTCATCTTCAATCCTGACCGTTGATCTGAATCAATCTCAACTGTTGATGGATTCCAGGAAACTCTATTTAAGAGACCCTCATCTCTTCATTTTGGGGAGGATGAATTGATTTTCTATCAAATTGCTGTTGAAATTCATGCTCATATTTACTTCCATTTCTTGCACACATTCTCATTTTTAGTTTAATCATGCATATGCTTAATCTAGTTTTCTTCATTTGCTCTTAGATTACATTGCATCTTTCATTTTCTTAGATTAATCCGTATACTCATTCTTAGCTTAATTCCATTGTCAAATCCTTGGTTCTTAGAGGGTCTGGTTGCCTACAGCTCAATTCTGAGGATATTAACAAGAAAAATCCCTTTAGATAGAAGGCAATAGGTCGCTTTGTAGGGCAAATTTTGGATGTACAATTTAATGTTCATTCCACGATGAATCTGCAAATACGGACCATGTTGAAGTGTGTGTGTTAGTATAGGCTGCATTTTCATGCATACAAGATGAAGATAAGCCTAAGTGGTTTAAAAATTGTGATGAGACATATGGAACATTGTGTTTGTCTATTTCTCCTAATTTTCTATTTCACATTGAATCTTTGAATACACCAAATGAAATATGGTTAAAGCTTGAAACGCTATTTAGCACACAAGATTCAATGGCAGGTAATATGTTGGAAAATGAACTGATTAGTTTAAGTCCAAGAAATTTCAACACAATCTAGGATTTATTCACTGAATTGAAGTCACTAAGGTTTTAGTTAAAATAATGTGGAATTGAAAAGAAAGATGAACAAACAATTTTTAGTATTCTCTCTAAGCTAAGTTTAGAATATTCTATGTTTTTCTTTACCTTCTATGCTACTAAGGGTGCACTTGGTACTCAATTCACCATGCCATCTTTAGATGATTTTGCTATCAATCTCACTTGAGAATAGGACAAGCTAATCCAGATGGACACTCTTAAGTCCTCTAAGTCACATGCATTGGCTGCCAATCAAGGCACAAAAGAACAAAAAGGAAAAAGTAGTAACAACAATAATAAGGATGAGAAAAAAAATAATAGTGAGGAAAAGAACGATCAAATACTGGTTGCTTCAAAATAAACTATTGATGCCCCATCTTCCAAGGGTGATAAGTCTAAGAAAGAAAAGGTCAAATGTGCCTATTGTAAAACACCTGGTCATGATGAACATTAATGTTTGAAGAAACAAATTGATCACTTGACATACATTCTTGAGAAGAAAAATATCAGTGTTCTTGATTGAGTCTATCAAACAAAGTTCTAATGAAGGTTCTAACAAGGAAAAAGAAAATAGCAAGGTCAAAGGAAAGGGAAAGGCCCTTGTTGTAGTTTCTTCCTTACCATCCACTTGGGTTCCTGATTCAAGTTCTTCACACCACATGGCTACATCTAAGGAAGAACTTGCATTGTTGGAGTAGTGTACTATGCCTTCTACTTTGATGGGTGATGGCACTCATATTTAGGTGTATGGGATAGGGTCTGTTGATATGGGGCATGAAACATTTCATGATGTTCTTTGTGTACCCTCATTATGAACTAATCTCCTATCGGTATACCAGATCACTCAAACAAGTTCAAGCATGTGGGTTGAGTTCACTCCTGATTCAGTAGAGATATGTGAGTTGCACAATGATTCTATAGTTGTAGTTGGAAGAGAAAATCATCGATCATGACTCTATCTATTTTCTCACTTTGTTCCTGATCCTCCTTTGACTATTTTTCTCACTCACTCTAATAATGTGAGTAAATTATGGCATGAGGGATTTGGCCTTCTTAACTTCCACTATTTGCATTAGCTCAACCAATAGAGCATGGTCACAAGGTTTCCTTTGGTTCAATTCTTAGGCAATATTTGCCAAGGTTGCATTCTTGGTAAGCATCTTAAGGAAATGTTTGACAAAAGTAAGGCATAGAGAGCTTCATAGATACTAGAGTTAGGTCATAGTGATTTGGCTGGTCCATTTCAGCATCCTTCTTTCAATAGGGCCTAATATTTCCTCACATTCATTGATGACTTTTCTCAATATACTTAGGTGTACTTTCTCAAATAGAAGTTAGAAGTATTTGATCATTTTTAGGACTTCAAAACTTTTGTAGAGAAGCAATACAAGAAAGCCAAAAAAGTTTTGTGCACAGACAATGGTGGTATGTCAACCATCAGTTTGAAAGATTTTTCACTTTAGAGGGCATTGATTTACAACATTCAGTTCCATACAATTCTCAGTAGAATGGTGTTGCAGAATGGAAGAATAGATCCTTGAAAGAAATGGAAAATTGTATGATTCACTCTTTTAACTGTATCATTCACTCTAGATCTCTTGCACCATAGTAGTGGGCAAAAGCCATTAGCTATGCTTGTTATATCCAAAATCATGTTCCTCACTAAGACTTGAAGGGGTTACTCCATTTGAAGCTTGGAATAGTTGAAAACTATTAGTTAAGCACTTTCAAGTTTTTGGCTCTCCTACATGGGCCCACATTTTTGTAGAGAAATGCAAGGCCTTGGATCCATAGAGTAGACCTTGCATATTTGTAGGTTATCTTAATGGTGTGAAGGGTTATCAGTTGCTCCACCTTACTACACATGAGTTGTTCATTGAGAGGAGGTTTAGTTTGAGGAGGGACCTTCAAGCTCCCTTTCTATCACTTCTCTAACTCCTTCTACTTTGACATTTGAGTCACTTGGAATACATGATAGATCTTCTGATGAGTCAGATTCACCTGAGTTGTCTTCTATCTTCACTTTTGATGTAGAGAGTGATTTAGAGGACTCACCTCCTTCCTCTCCTAGTCATCATTCACAAGTTGATGATTCTCCTCCAAATTCTTCATCTTCTAGTCTACTTTGGGCTAGATAGACCTTGCAATTTGTAGGTGATTGGGTTGGGGATCCATCAGACACTAGGTGGAATCATTCACAATTCTAGGATACTCCATATGTCTTCATTGCTACTACCTCAAATCCACAGTCCTTTCATGAGGCTTCTGATATTCCTGAGTGGGATACAACTATATAAGAAGAGTATAGTTCCTTGATGAGGAATCATACTTGGGATCTTTTCCGTCTTCCTAAGGGAAGAAAACTTGTTTGTTGTAAGTGGATCTATCAAAAAAAAATTGTGAGCTTTGTTGGGGATGTGGGATGCTTCATCTTTTGGGGGTGCCTCTTCCTCTCACTAGGAGTCCCAATTTTTTTTGGGAAGTCTCTTTTCTCTCTCTTTTGGGGGACTTCTATGTACATGGGTACCTCATCAAGCCTGACTTGTTGGGACCCATTTCTCCATCCACCTAAGCTTTGCTTATGGGGGATGTTAGTGTAGTTTTTTTAATTTCCTAGTGGGTTATTTATTTTTCCCAACATTGCTAGGCTTTTCCTACACTTTAAATAATCTTTCTTAGGTTAATAAAGCATCTCTTATTTAGAAAGTGGTTGCAAGGTGTCACCTTCCTATATGTGAGAATCCATTAGCTATCTTAGGAAGATACTTCACAACTTTAGTCTGATAGATGGTTGCTCCTCATTGGTTAGTATTTCCACCTCCTCCCTCTTCCTAGTCTATATAATCATGTTACCTAGCTTGTATTTGTGATCAATTTCTTTTGCATCCTCTTAATGCTTTTTTTCTTCTATAATTTGCATTACTCTCTTGGAGACTAACTCTATGTTGCTATTTTGATTTTGCATCATTTGCATTCATAGTTTAGATATCTATTCTTTACTCTATTTTCTTGGGTTATCAATATTTTTAGATTCTAACACAATGGGAGAAACAACTCCAATCCTCCTAATCACAACAATAGTTTCCATAGGCAGAATAAAAAATGGAACACCCATTCAAACAATGGAAGAATTCCTATAGATAATAAAAACAACAATGCCCAGTATGTGGACCTCAATCAGTATGACAAAAATTAGAATTTACCAAATGATGATGGTTCATATTATAATGGAAATCAACAAGTAAATCAAAATTCAATTAGAAATAGTAATGAGTCTCCTGTATAATTTAATGCCATGATGATAGAATCTTATGATTCTTCACAAAACATGGGATGGAACAACCAACTAATGAAGAATTATCTTTTACATTTAGTCAAGAACCAGATACTCAACCTAAAGAAATGTTCACATTTCAAAATGATGATCAAAATACCTACAATTTGTGAAGTTGGAAGGAACCCATGACTGACATTATTCCTCCCATATTACAACCAACTCCTCCCAATCTAAGAGAAACTAACAATCTAGTACCTATCAAACCCTGTATTTAGGACAACAAAATTAGAATCAAGGAAATGTGCCTGTAATCTTGAAAAATCTTAAATGGTCTACTGAAAAGTATAGTGTAGTGGAAGATTTGAAATGAAAAAATGTCAACATGTCCATGTTCGACATGCTAAAAAACTATCTTAATTAGTGGGAAGTGTTGGAAATGATTGAAATTATCATACGAAAAATTGTTGGAATAATATATGGAACTGGTAAAGAATGTCCTCAATCATTGTTTTGTCATTGATGTCAAACTTGCTACTTGCAGGGATGACAATTTTTTGAGTGATCCAAATACTATCAATTAGTTGATTGTCAAGGTGGAGGAAATCAATAAGATGTAACTAGAACACCTAGAGAAAGGTTGAAGTTATGATGTTGTAATGAAGTACAAGGATCAGCTAAGCCATTGATGAAAAAGTGTATTGGATGACATACTAAAAGATATGAAGAATGAGCACACTGAAACATATCAAAGATCTAAGGTTTTTGCTAAGTTTTTTGTAAAAATTAAGTTCATTAGAGAGAAGGAGCTGAGAAAGCTAGTAAGAGCCGAGAAAATTCCTAGTTAAGTGCCAAGCAGAACCAAGTGCCAAGAAAAACCAAGTGCCGAGCAAAACCAAGTGCTGAGCAGAACCAAGTGCCAAGCAAAACCAAGTGCCGGAAAAACCAATTGCCGAGCAGAATCAAGTGTCGAGTAGAACCAAGTGTCAAGCAGGTATAGGTGCCATGTAACATAGAGGTGTCGAGCACCAATAACTCAATAATGCTGAGTTGCTGCATTATTTTGGAAATCTAAGATTCGTCAAATCTAAGCCGAAAAAGTTGCTATCTAGAAATATGTGAATTAAAAAGAAGATAATAATGATGATTTGGTGGCACAAAACACCATGTAGAACATTTTTAAGATACAACTGCTGAAGTTTCTAGAAGAGAACAAGATATGGGGTAGATACATTGTATCCTACCTAATCCATTTTGAAACCCAAAAATTGGAGAGGGAGAATTGAGTGGCAAAAAGCAAATCAGACTTCTATATAAGATGAAATAAGTTAATGAAGAAAAAGAGTGTGTGAAAAGAGGGGATAGTGAGAGAGAGAGAGAGCCGTGGTCAAGCATAAAAGCATGAAGTGTTGTAGAATGTGCTAAGGAGAAGAAAGCACAGGAACTTTGTTTAAATAGATGACCACAAGAATGATTGCATTGGCAGAATGAGTAATAAGACTCAAAGAGACGAAGCTTGAGAGGGAGACAAGCAGTCAGAGCTGAAGTGATTGAAGCCAAGCATAAGGATTGAACTGAAAGAGTGATCTGAAATCTACAAAGTATGTTGTAAGTTATATCAAATCAAAAGACCATTATCGTTACTTTCTAGCAATTGTAATAGTAAGATAAATCCTATGGACTTAAGTTGGTTTAATAGCAATTAGATAAATCCTTTAATAGGGTGACATTCCCAGTGAATGTTCTAAAGACCTTTAATATGGTAGGCTTTTAACAGGGCATCACCTCAAAAGAGTGAGAATCAAGTAGCATGTTACTAGTGGTTTTTCCCAAATTGGGTTTCCACGTAAATCATTGTGTCATGTGTTGATCTTGGATGTTTTATCTTTGCATGTTGATTTATAGTAATTTGCTTATATGATTGATTTAAGTTTGAACAGATGAAAAGGGTATGGATTCATTAAAAAGTATTAAAAAGGTATTAATAGGGAATTTGGACCTTGAATAACTAATTCACACCCCCCTCTCAGTTATTCTAAAGAATTCTAACAATTGGTATCAGAGCCTGACTGCTGATTTAGTTTAAAGGGACTACTAGCAGAAAAGATCAAAATGCCAGAGAGAGAAGTTCCCAAGCTCAACAAAGACAACTTTGTTGCATGCAAAGTTTGATGAAGCTACATCTTGGATCCATAGGAGATTATGCCCAAAATTCAATTTTCATTGAACATGTAGATCCAACAGGTGCTCCTATTGACGAAGACATGAAAAAAAAACAAGAACACAACTAGACAATGTTGGAAATTGCCTCTGCACTCAGCTATGCTAAATTTGATGATATCAAAGGATGTGACATTGCATTCAAAATGTGGAAATCCCTATCAGACATCTATGAAGGAGATCAAAATGTACAAAGAGCAAAAAGAGAAAGTCTTAGAGGAAAATTTGATGACATGAAAATGGAAGAAAATGAGAATGCTGCTCAGTATGGTGCAAGAATAAAGGAAGTGGTAAGTGCAATAAGATTCTTGAATGGTCAAATTGATGAAGATACTATTAATAGTAAGTTCTTAAGAACCTTGCTCCCTATCTATGCTATTAGAGTATCAGCAATACAAGAGCTAAGATGTATACTAGGAAATAATCTAAGCTTTGAAGGTATAATAGGTAGACTCACTGCATTTGAGTTATCTAACTTTGACAACTAAAAACCTAAAAATGTTGAATCTACTTTTAAGGTGAAGTTATCACTGAAAGATGCCAAACAGGTGAAATCAGGGAAAGGAAGAAAAATTAAGTATGTATCTAGTGACAGTAGCATTGATGAGGAAGATGTGGAACAATTGGAAGCATTGCTCGCTAGAAGATTTCATAGGGGCAAAGGAAAATTTAAAGGTAAGATGCCTATCATTTGTTTCAATTGCAATGAAGTAGGTCATATTGCTGCAAGATTTCCACAAAAAAAGGATTCCAAGGAAGGAAACAAATACAAGAACAAAAGAGATGATGCCAAGAGAGATTACAAAGAAAAAGGTAAGAAGTGTTATATTGTTGAAGAAAATTTTGATGACAATGATGATGAAGTTGTTTATGTAGCCATGAAGGACCAATCTGATGAAGAAGAAGCCATAGAACTGGAGACATGTATAAACAAGAATGACAGATGGATCATAGACAATGGATGCTCACATCACATGACAGGAGACAAAAGTAAGTTTGTTAACTTTACTCAGTATGATGGAAATAGTGTTAGATTTGGTAATGATGCTCCATGTCAAATCAAAGAAAAAGGTTCCATTAAGCTCACAGAACAAATTTCATGTGACAATGCATACTATGTTGAAGGATTAAACTACAATTTATTGAGTGTCTCACAATTAGGCAATATAGGTTGCAAAGTGGAATTTGAAAACAAAACTGCAAATATCTATGACAATGATGGTAAACTGATAAGAAAAGGAGATCAAACAAAGAGTAATTTGTTTTACCTTGATATGGATGATGTTTCTTGTCTATTTGCAAAATTTGATGATGAATGGTTATGGCATAGAAGATTATGTCATGTCAACTTTGGCAATCTAGTCAAAATCAGTAAAATGAAAAAAGTCAGAGGTCTACCAAAATTGAAGAAGCTTGATAATATCATGTGTAAACAATGTCAACTAAGAAAGATGACAAAGTCAAGTTTCGAAAGCAAAAACTATACACCTAAAGAGATACTTGAGTTAGTTCACACTGACTTATGTGGTTCAATGGAAATACAAAGCTATAGAGGAGATAAATACATAATGTTATTTGTTGATGACTATTCCAAGATGATGACTGTTATGTTCTTAAGACAAAAATTTGATGCTTTTCAAATGTTTAAGTGGTATGTGGCTAGAACATTGACTATGCCAGAACATTAATGATGGAAAAGAATGTTGCTCTAAAATATTGGAGAGAAGCTATAAGCATAGCTGTTCATACACTGAACCGAGTACAAGTCGAGAAAGGTACAAATACAACACCTTTTGAATTATGGTATGGTTACTCACCAAATGTAAAACATTTCAAAGTGTTTGGTTGCAAATGTTTTATCCTTAAAGATGTTAGAAATGGAAAATTTGATGCAAAAAGTGATGAAGCTATATTTCTTGGTTACTCCACTAGAAGTAAGGCATATAAGTGTTTGAATATTAACAATAACAAAATGGTGGAAAGTGCAAATGTAAATTTTGATGAGCACACAAAAGTCCAAGCTGAAATACCAAAGAAAATAGAAGAGTACAAAACCTTTGTGTATTCTTATGATGGAATGATTGATAAGAATGATGTCAATCAAATTGGAAATCAACAACAGGTATCAATTTCAGCTGAATCACAACCAGTAAATGTCAAGTTGCATTCAGAAGTCGAGTTGCAGAATGAAGAAAATGCACAATCTGATTCTGAAGACAGCATACATAATGAAGAACAAATTGATAACGAAGTGCATAGTAATCATGAATTTGAAAGATCAAACATGGAAACAAGGATAGAGCCAAGATTATCCAAATATGTAAAAAGACATCACCCTGCTGAACAAATAATTGGTGACAAAGATGCAAGACCAATGACAAGAAATAGACTAAGATATGAATCATGTCTGATTAGCCAATCTGAACCCAAGATAGTACATGGTGCATTACAAGATGATGACTGGTATAAAGCTATGGAAGAGGAAATTGATCAAATAATAAAAAATAAAACTTGGAGTTTGGTTCCCAAACCAACTGACAAGAATGTGATTAGCACCAAATGGGTATTCAGAAACAAACTAGATGAGAATGGTGAGATTTCCAGAAACAAAGCCAGATTAGTATGCAAGGGCTATGCTCAAGAAGAAGGAATAGACTATGGAGAAACATTTGCTCCTATTGCTAGAATGGAAGGAGTAAGAACTTTGCTTGCATATGCTGCCTACAAAGATTTTAAAGTCTATCAGATGGATGTAAAATCCACCTTCTTAAATGGTATACTAGAAGAAGAATTCTACATTGAACAACCAGAAGGATTTTTTGATGAAAACAATAGGGATATGGTTTGTAAGTTACATAAAGCACTCTATGGTTTGAAACAAGCACCTAGAGCATGGTATGAGAGACTTCACAAGTATCTAATGCAAATTGGATTTGAAAGAACTGATGATAATAGCAACATGTACATCAAAGCTAAAGAAGGTAAAGACATTATTGTATCTAAAATTTTTGTGGATGACATAGTATTTGGTGGTAAGAAAGTACTTTGCAAAGGCTTTGCTGACAAAATGAAACATGAATTTGAAATGTCTATGTTTGGAGAAATCAAATTTTTTGTTGGATTGCAAGTACATCAACTCAAACATGGAATATTTATTACACAATCAAAATACATCAAAGAAATTCTTAAAACATTTGGATTGGAGGAATCCAAACCAGTCAACACACCAATGGCCATAGGAAATAAGCTATCCAAAAATGATGAGTCAACTGAAGTCAATCAAACAATGTATAGATCCATGATTGGAAAACTACAATATGTTGTACATAGTAGACCAGACATAGCATTAGCAGTTGGAATAGTGGCTAGGTTCTCTGCTAATCCTAAAGAAAATCATCTCATAGCAATAGAAAGAATAATGAGATATCTCAAAGGGACTAATGACTTTGGTCTATACTACAAAAAGAATGGAAAATTTGAACTCAATGCATATACAGACGCAAAGTGGGGAGGAAACATTGATGATAGAAAAAGCACAAGTGGAGGTGCATTATTTCTAGGCAAAAGGTTGGTTACCTGGACTAGCAAGAAACAAACATGTATATCCCAGTCCATTGCAGAATCAGAATATGTGGTAGCTGCAGTCAATTGTACAAACATTGTATGGCTCACACATCTATTGAATGGAATGAAATAAGAAGTAACAAAACCGGTGATATTGTATTGTGATAATACAAGTGCTATAAACATATCCAAAAATCTAGTAATGCATGTAAAAACCAAGCATATTGCAATCAAGTATCATTATGTCAGAGAATTGGTAGAAGACAAACAAGTGAAGTTGGAATACATTCACACAAAGGAACAAACTACAGATATCTTCACCAAACCATTGCCCAAGGATGCCTATGAATATCTTAGAGGCAAGTTGGGGGTTATACCCCTAAGTCAAGCAGTTTAAGGTAACAAGAAAGCTGCCTTGCATCAACAGGAATAAATCATTGAAATATTAACAGGTTGATGCAAAGGATGACAATAGGAACATAAACTCCAAATTAGTCACAAGCATGGTGACAAAGGGAGAAAAACAAAAAGAAGCCAAAGCTTATATTTTGCATGATAAAGATGCTACATCTTTGGCATTTATGTCAAAGAGGGAGAATTATGTAGAAAACTGATCAATGCAAAGAAAGAGGGAGATATATGAGATCAGTAGTGAAAATGCAACAAGCTAACATATACAATCTTGGTGGTAACTAAATTGATTACTTGATTAGTTTGGTTTGCCATCAATGCCAAAGAGGGAGATTGTTAGAAATGATTGAAATGATCATAATAAAAATTGTTGGAATAATATATGGAACTGGTAAAGAATGTCCTCAATCACTATTTTGTCATTGATGTCAAACTTGCTACTTGTAGGGATGACAATTGCTTTAGTGATCCAAATACTATCAATTAGTTGATTGTCAAGGTGGAGGAAATCAATAAGATGTAACTAGAACACCTAGAGAAAGGTTGAAGTTATGATGTTGTAATGAAGTACAAGGATTAGCTAAGCCATTGATGAAAAAGTGTATTGGATGACATACTAAAAGATATGAAGAATGAGCACACTAAAACATATCAAAGATCTAAGGTTTTTGCTAAGTTTTTTGTAAAAACTAAGTTCATTAGAGAGAAGGATCCGAGCAAGCTAGTAAGAGCTGAGAAAATTCCTAGTTAAGTGTCGAGTAGAACCAAGTGTCGAGCAAAACCAAGTGCCGAGCAGAACCAAGTGCTAAGCAAAACCAAGTGCCGAGAAAAACCAATTGCTGAGCAGAATCAAGTGCCGAGCAGAACCAAGTGTCAAGCAGGTATAGGTGCCGAGTAACACAGAGGTGCCTAGCACCAGTAACTCAATAATGCCGAGTTGCTGCATTATTTTGGAAATCGAAGATTCGTCAGATCTAAGCTGACAAAGTTGTTATCTAGAAATTTGTGAATTAAAAAGAAGATAAGAATGATGAGTTGGTGGCACAAAACACCATGTAGAACATTTTAAAGATACAACTGGTGAAGTTTCTAGAAGAGAACAAGATATGGGGTAGATACATTGTATCCTACCTAATCCATTTTGAAACCCTAAAATTGGAGAGGGAGAATTGAGCGGCAAAAAGCAAATCAAACTTCTATATAAGAAGACATAAGTTAATGAAGAAAAAGAGTGTGTGAAAAGAGGGGATAGTGAGAGAGAGAGCCGTGGTCAAGCATAAAAGCATGAAGTGTTGTAGAATGTGCTAAGGAGAAGAAAGCACAGGAACTTTGTTCAAATAGATGACCACAAAAATTATTGCATTAGTAGAATGAGTAATAAGACTCAAGGAGATGAAGCTTGAGAGAGAGACAAGCAGTCAGAGCTAAAGTGATTGAAGCCAAGCATAAGGATTGAACTGAAAGAGTGATCTAAAATCTACAACGTATGTTGTAAGTTATATTAGATCAAAAGACCATTATCATTACTTTCTAGCAATTGTAACAGTAAGATAAATCCTATGGACTTAGGTTTGTTTAACAACCATTAGATAAATCCTTTAACAGGGTGAAATTCCCAGTGAATGTTCTAAAGACCTTTAACCAGGCCCATTCCTAACAGTTTGGTGAAATCCTCTAATAGGGTCACATTTAACAGTGTGTTGTAAGCCTTTAACAGGGCAGGCTTTTAACATGGCATCACTTCAAAAGAGTGAGAATCAAGTAGCATGTTACTAGTGGTTTTTCCCAAATTGGGTTTCCACGTAAATCATTGTTTCATGTGTTGATCTTGAATGTTTTATCTTTGCATGTTGATTTACAGTAATTTACTTATATGACTGATTTACATTTGAACAGATGAAAAGGGTATGGATTCATTAAAAAGTATTAAAAAGGTATTAATAGGGCATTTGGACCTTGAATAACTGATTCACTCCCCCCTCCCCCTCTCAGTTATTCTAAAGAATTCTAACATGAAGCATTGATGAAAACTCTCAATCATACAAAGGCACCCCGTAATATGAATATTGTTGGTGTAAATAAGTATTTACTATTTACAATTTACTTAAGTTTAATTAGGTTAATTCATTATTTTATTATTATGCATTATTCTATTATTTCTTAGGTGAGACACTTAGGAGTTGGCATACTCTTATGAGTTGTCATGTTGACAACACAAGAGCAAGCAACTCTAATTCAGCAGATGGTGTCTACAACACTAGAGTTTGCATAATTAACTAAGTTGTCATATAGACAACATAGTTATTCACACTCCTAATTTAGCACATGGTGTCAATATTATTTTGTGTGTTACACCTTTGTAGGCTTATCCTCACATCATCACACTTACTCCTCTGCTTAATGGAGGATAACCCATATCTAGTAGACTTGTGCCTAGTTGTATGACTTATCATGTTGTTGATTCCTATGCATTTTAGAAGCATTCTAGAGGTCTTTATATATAGGCACTCCTAGTGTACTTTTATACATTGAATGAATATCATATCATCATTCTAATCATACTCTCTTTGGTCTATTGTTGTGCTTGTGCTTGAGTTCCTTGGTCTTGGGTGATTTTTTCCAAAGGCAAATTCTTGAATGGTATCAAAGATTGAGGAAATTCTCTTCACATAGTCATTCAAGACCATTCTTGTTTCAGCACCTTGACCTAGATATAAAGAATGTGTAGAAATTGGGAGTGACTAGAGCCAAAATAGACCTTGTAATTGCATCTGAAATGTCAATTTGGTAAAAATCGGCTATAAATTTACCTATGCTAGTCTAAAGACAATTTTCAGGAAAAATTTATTTGCAAAACAACACCCAAAGGCCCAATTTGCAAACTAGGTATGGTCATTTATTTGACCTATGAATTTTATTTTTTGATTTAGATTTTAATTATTCTCTGCAATTATTTTTTGAATTCAGAATTTTTCAATTGCTTTTTTTGCCTAGTTGTGCCTATAGAGAAAATATTTTTGTACAGGCACTGGGTAGTAACACCACAACCCTGCACATTGCAAGGAATATTCTATTTTATCAGTAGCATATTTCATTTTAATTTTGGTGAATATTCCTGAATAATTTTGGTGGTCATATTTTTGGCGGACTTGCCCTAACTAGTGACCAAGGTCAAAACCTGGCACTCAGTGGCTTACCAACTCATCGGTGGATGATCATTGTTATTTAAACTAGCACCTTATGTATTTTATTCACACTTACATTTGCTCATCCCAAAAATGTGGGACTAAAAGTCCCCACCAATTTTTTTTTTCGACCACCATGGAAAATTTTGGCATACTAGGAATCTAGAAATAAATCATGGCACTGCTACTTTTGCTCTGTCATCAAGAACATTTTCCTGGCAGTCATCTTCCAATGACTACACAACATCCTATGCAGCAACACACAATAGTACCTAGATCACCCACGTGTCATACGCTTGGTGCAGATAGCCATGTCACCATACGCACAACACTAGCTCAGGCATCCACCCTACCACATTGGATCCAATCAACAAGGGGCAAAGTTTTCTCTGACATCATCCATTTTGCAAGGATAAAATTTATATTCATTTAACCATCATCAAGAGGCAAATTAAAACTACTGTGACGATCATTTGACTTTCAAATTTAACCTCATCTTTTGCTGATCCAACCCCTCTCTAGATTGATTTTTAATTTTGCAATTTTACTTTGGGAGGCGATAAGTGAGTCATCTAGACTCCAAATCAGGTGTGATTTTTTTTCTTTTTTTGGCTAGGATTTCCTAAAATTTTTAGTGGTGCAATTCTTTTCTAGTTTTGGTGCACAAATTTGTTAGAAATTGCATCTTTTGGTGATTGCACCTATCCAATCCTATATTTTGCAACTTGAAATGCTACATACAGGCTCATCTAGATACGAAAATAGGTTCCATTTTTTTTGAAAATGTGTTATTTTTTGTCTACTTTCTAGATCTACAATCAAATTATAGGGTTGTGTGGAGAAAACTATCACTTTTAGAATTATTTCCCTTTTTGCATTGTAATGCTTTGATATATCTTCAAAATTGTTGTATATCTAAGATACATCACAATTTTCTAGTTTTGAACTCCATAAGGAGGTTGTAAAAAGGAAAAATCAGAAGTCAGCTAAGGCCAAAACTAGCAAGTGGCCATTGTAAATGCACTACCTATAAAGTTCTAAACAAATCTATTTCGGGGGGGTGGGGTTATTTTTGGTGTTATTTTCCTCTATTCATGTTGTTTTCTTTCATTTTCTACATTATGGGAAATTTTAAGTCTCCAAAATTAACTCCACATAACTATGCTACATGGTCAATTAAAATGTGGTGTTATTTAATGTGTAATGGATTTTTCTAATGTGTAGATGGTACCCTTCCTAAACCAACAGGTGATCAAGTATCTACAATTGACATCTCTACTTGGAAAAAAATGGATAGGAAAGCTCTAAGTGATATATGTTTGGGGGTTGAAGACAAGATCATCTATCACCTCCAGATATCTCATACATCCAAGGAAGCTTGTGATACCCTCAAAAACCTATATGGTAAAGTGTCTGAGGAGGATGTTTACAAAATTGAAGATGAGTTTGTCTCCTTAGATCTAAAGACATTTGATTCTATACAAGACTTAATCATAAAAGTTGAATGAATTAAGAGTGAAACATGATGATAGTGGGATTCCTATTAAAGATGATAGGTTAATCTATCTCATTCATAATAAGTTTCCATATGAGTACTCCACATTTGTTTCTTCTTATAACACCTCAAAGACTATATTAGAGTCTACCTATTAGAAAGTCTCTTTTGATCACTATGCCATACTATTGGATGAAGAAGAAAAGAAGTTGCAATCAATGAGGATTCTCAAGTCATCCAAGTCAAAAGTGTTGGTGGCCAATAATGAGGATTCTCAAAATTTAGCTACCCAATCTTTAAATAAAAGAAAGGGCAAGAAGAAGAAGTGGAAAAATAACACATAAGAGAATAAAAAAAGACAACAACATCATCAAATCAACAAGGAAAATCTTCCTCAAATTCAAACAAGAAGGGGAACACTAATAAGGAGAAGAAAAAGTGTGCCTATTGCAAGAAATTGGGTCATGATGAACATGAGTGTTATCATAAAAAGATTGATGAGTTAATGAACATAATAAAGAAACACAATGTTCCACTACCTAATGCTTATAAGGAGAAAGGATCCTCATCTTTAGATTCAAAGGGTAAAGGGCAAGCACTCACGGAAAATTCAAGTTCTTCATTAGAATGGATTCTTGACTCAGGTGCCTTATATCATATGGGTTCTTCAAAATGAGATTTTTCTTCATTGAAGTAGTCTAAGGTACTGCAAATCTTTATAGGAGATAATACAAAAATGGAAGTTGAAGGGAAAGGACAAGTGGATATGGAAAATTGGGAATTCAAAGACATTCTCTATGTTCCTGACCTAAGCTCTAATCTCCTCACAATTTACCAAATCACTCACCTTGAAGATGGAAATAAAGTTGATTTCCTTTTAGATTTAGTAATGGCATGCATTCTAAAAGATGATTTAGTGGTTGTGGTGGGGAAAGTTAATCATGACACAAGGTTGTATTCTTTCTCCAACTTTGTGCCTAAGTCTCCTTCACATGCCTTGTTGACTCAATATAATCCAAAAATCAAATTATGGCATGAATGGTATGGTCATCTTGCCTTCCACTATCTTTAGCAACTTTTCTATATAAAAAATGGTCAAAGGTTTTCCTACAATCAACTTTTCCCAAGGTGAATGTTCATGTTCAATGGATATGCATCTAGAGGATAATTTTACTAAAGAGAACTCTTCAACAACACTAGTTATTCTTCAATTGGTTCACATGGTATTAGCAAGTCCTTTTGAAGTGACATTAGCTAGCTAGGGTCACTACATACTTACTTTCATTGATGACTTTTCATGCTACACATGGGTCTACTTTCTTCATCACAAGAATGAAGTGTTGGACAAGTTTCTAGCCTTGAAGAGTCATGTTGAACAACAATCAAGGAAAGCCATCAAATTTTTAAGGATGGACAATGAAAGTAGATATGTGAACATAAAACTTAAATACTTTTGAAAACTTGAGGGTATTGAATTTAGAATCTACTAGCATTTAGTCCGCACAAGACAAATATTGCAGCATTGAGAATCCAAACTCTTAAGTCTATAGCAAGTTGCATGATACAAGCCAAGTCTCTAGATCCATCACTTGAAGTCTAAGCAATTAATAGTTCTAATCGCATACTTAACAGGTCTCCTCATAATTCCTTAGATGGAAAAACACCTTTTGAGGCATTGTGTGGTAGAAAACCAGTTGTGAAACACTTCAAAGTCTTTGGTTGTCTAGCATGGGAAAACATATCTTCCAAGGGATGCAAGAAACCACCACCTAGGCCTTGTACTTTCATCAGACATGAAGATGGTTTTAAGGCATATAGAGTTATGAATCCTAAGACACATGAGATCTTTATAGAGAGAAATGTACACTTTGAGGAAAGTTCACCTAGCTTATCCTCTACTCCTCTCTACACTTCATACATTGTGGAAACTGATAGTGACACCAACGATAGTGCTTCAATAGATTCATATATGTGTAGTTCTATCGATATTTGTAGTGAGAGGTCACATCATCAACACATTCCACATGCATATATTTCCATAGTGATAGGTCTAGCACAACAAGGTACACCTAGTCTTCCAACTCTAGCATTAGAGGATGACTATATAGTAGATATTCAAGTTTTTTTGTGGAGTCATATATACAAGATTTGGGAGACATCATTGATGATATACATCTTCTCTTTAATGGAGAAGATCCTTCTTTAATTTTTTTGAGGGCTCACTCTAACCCTCATGTCCATTCTCTACATGATCAATCTTTATAGGTTGATATGATTGTGGATTCTTATGTACAATAGTTGTAGGAGGTCTCTTTATCATTCAAGAAGATAGCATGTTCTTTAGGATAGGTTTTACATCCATTCTTTCTAGATCCGACAATGTTCTTTTCAACAACATTGGAAGGTTTGATAGTTAGTATTGATCTAGGGATAGTTGAGTAGGTTTCAGAGGCATCATTGATCATCTAGATTCTTTCTACACCAAAGGAAAGCATCTCTTATGTACCTATGATATTGTTTCTTCCAAAGGGGAGGAACTTTATTTATTAGTTCTAGATCAACTTATACATTAGAGCAGTTATCACTAATTGACACTCTACATTTGAGGGTGGGGCGGGGGGGGGGGGGACTACCTTGTCTCTCTTCTTATTCTCTCTTGTGGGGGGAACCTTTTCCTCTTTTGGGATTGTGTTCTTCTCATATTTCTCCATTGTATGTACTTGATGTATGTCATAATTGGGGGTCTTGATTACTCCATCCATCCACACATCTAGTTTTTCTCTCTTTTTGAGGGAGGTTTTTTCCTATGAGGTTTTCCTTCTTTCTCTACTTTATGAGAGATTGCATTTAATTATGTACATGGATACCTAACATGGCATAGTAGTCGGGACCCATCTTGCATTTCATCCTAGCTTTCATAAGCTTAAGTGCATTCCCGTAAGTTGGGGGGTGTTGGTGTAAATAAGTATTTACTATTTACACTTTACTTATGTTTAATTAGGTTAATGCATTATTTTATTATTATGCATTATTTTATTATTTTATTAATTAATTAGGTTAATGAACCCTAGTGTGACCATTATTATTTCTTACTTTATGAGAGTTTTCATACTATTATGATTTTTGATGTTGACAACACTAGAGTAAGAAACTCTAGTTCAGCACATGGTGTCTACAACATTGGAGTTTGCATAATTAATTGAGTTGTCATGTAGACAACACAATTATTTGGAATCCTAATTTAGTAGATGGTGTCTACAACATTATTTTGCATGCTACACCTTTGTAGGCTTACCCTCACATCATCACACTTACTCATGTGCTTAATAGAGGATAACTCATATCTGGTGGACATGTGTTGGGTTGTATGACTTATCATGTTGCTGATTTCTATGCATTCTAAATGCATTCTAGATGCCTTTATATACAAGCACTCCTAGTGTAATTTAACACATTGAATCAATATCATATCATCATTCTAATCATACTCTCTTTCGTATACTATTTTTCTTGTGCTTGAGCTCCTTGGTCTTGGGTGATTTTTCACTAAGGAAAATTCTTACAAATATTGTTCCTCAAAAGATAATATCTCAATAGGTCAATGCTTTGGAGGCCATATCAACTAGCATTAGAATATCTAGGAAGAATCTTCATAATTTCCTAATTGATTCAGGATCTTCTTGTAATGTTATGCCACTTTTAATCACACAAAGGTTGGGATCATTCCTCAACCATCTAATCAAATAGTGATACAACTTGAAAAAATGAAAGTAAAGGCTATTGGTGTGTTGAAAGATGTTTAGATACAATTGACAATTGACCCCTGAACTCAAGAGATCATAGATATAAATGTGGTTGAAATTCCTAAAATATATGGATTACTACTAAGTAGAGAGTGGATAAAATTCTTAAGAGGATGGTTTTCAACAAATTTTACTCAACTATGGTTACCTTAGAAAGGGTTGAATAATTAGATTAATATTGATGTAGAGATAAAATTGAAAATGATGTTTATAGAATACAACACACCAAACAAGGTGGCATTCCTAAAATCTAATTTAGGCTCTTACAAAGTGATGGCTTCTGATATAGCTTCACCTAAAACATTAGATGATCAAAATGGAAGATCCATGACTTTGATCCCAAAAGAAAAGATTATAATGCAATTTGTAGATAGCATGGTGGCCAATTTACAATGTTTAGGTGAAGAAGCAGACCCAAATGTGTTGCTCCTTTCCTGCTTCTTTCCAAATTTTGTAGACTGCATAAAGTTAGTCATTCAGAGTTTGAATTTTCACTTTGCTAAGAAGTGTTTTCTTAGGTATTGATTAAGATAATGGAAATAAAAAATTGTAATGGTCCAAAAGAAGTACCTACAAAAAATCCAAATTTTTCATATGTGTATGAAGATGTGAGGAAGGATGGAGAAGAGGTAGAAGATCTCAATGTATCATATAGTGATACCTCTTTAGATGGTGGAGGTTTTTCTTCTCCTCCACTAATAATGATTAAGATCCAAAGAAGGAGATGATTCATAGAAGTCCAACATTGGACTTCAGTAGTCATTCATCCTAAGCCTAAAGTTGACAAAATTATAGAGTTGATTGGGGAAATTCAAGATCAGCAAGAGAAACATACATTCCCTATATCAAAAAAAAACAATGAAAAATCATCAAGTCCACCACAAGAGAGATTAAAATGGATCTCTAAGAAACAATCCTTTAAGGTTCAAGTAAAAGAAAAGCTATAGACAAATAAGCATAAGTTCAAGAAACCCAAAGAAGATTTGATCTTGACACTCTAGTTTGATAGTTCTAAGTACACATTAGGAGCTGATGTAGGTATTGAATTAATTGACCTAAAAGGTAGGTCTTTCTATGCAACATGTCAATTATAAGTTAGATATACTAATAATGGTGTAGAGTGCGAAGCCTTGATTTATGGATTTCTCTTCGTGTTAGAGAAGGGAGTCAAAGCTCTCATAATCAAAGGAGACTCTGAGTTGGTGACTAGACAAGTGAAATCAATTTATTCTTGCAATGATAAGAGATTACTCACTTATCAAAAGAGAGTATGGGATCTAATGGATGACTTTGAAGCTTTGAACATGAGGTCCATTCCCAGAAGGAGAAACATGGTAGTAGATGCCTTTGCAATTTCAGCGAGTGCATTACAACTCATTAACATAACAAAAGTAAAAATATTTTTCGAAGAATTGGTTGCTACTCTGTTCATCTAAGACAACATTACAAGCTTCCAAGTATTCCATGATGACCAACACATACTTGAGTTTATAATGTGCAATAGCCATTTTAAGGGACAAGAGATTGATGACACTCTAAATGAAAAACCTGAGGAGGAAGAATTTGAAGATGAGGAAGGGATTGTCAATTTGAAAACCAAAACTATTCCTAAGGGAATGGTTCAGTTGGAGTGCATTTTTTATTGTGATAAATCAACACTTAGTAGGAGAATGTTTAAAGAAAAGGGGATCAAAGAATGTGATTCATATAATCTGGGTACTGATGAAGATCATATAATGGTAAGGGTTGGAAAGGCATGCAACACTTAGGAAATGGACGATATGCTCCAATTACTTAAGGAGTACAAAGATGTCATTGCTTAGAGTTATGAAAAACTCAAAACATATGATCCTATTATCATTACACATGATATGTTGTTGAAACAAGATGCCAAACCTTTTTGAGAAAGGCAAAGACCTATTAATCCCATTATTGAATAATTGATAATGAAGGAAGTCAATAAGTTTCTCAATACCAAGATTATCTTCCCCATATGTCATTCTATATGGGTGGCTAATTTAGTTCTCGTGAGGAGAAAGACTAGAGAGATCTGCCTTTGCGTGGAGTTTTGCAATTTGAACCTATCATCTCAAAAGGATAACTACCCTCTACCTTCACTTAACGAAGTATTAGAAATTGTTAATGGATAAAAAATGATATATTTCCTAGATAGATATTCTAGATATAATTAGGTGATGGTTGATGGAGAAGATAGGTTAAAGAGTGCTTTCACAATAAGATAGGGGACTTTTGCATGTAGAAGAATGCCCTTTGGGTTGATCAACACAAGGCCTACATTCCAATGAGCCATGGAAAAAGATTTTAAGGCACTAATAAACAAAAGTATAGTAATCTATATGGATGACTTAACTATCTTTTCAAAGAATCAAAGAACTCACATTCCTAATTTAAGACAAGTGTTCAATAGATGTCAAAAATATGGCATATAACTTAATCCAATAAGTGTTCATTTGGGGTCACTAAAGGAAATATCCTAGGTCATATTATCTCCAAAGCTAGAATCTCCATTGATCCTAAGAGAATTGAAGCTATTCTAAAGTTGTCACCTCTACATAGTCATAAATAACTCAAATCTTTCTTTGGGAAGATAAATCTTGTGCAAAAGTTTATAAGTGGATTTATTGAGATAGTTCACCCTCTTAATGACCTTCTCAAGAAAGGAGGAAAAATGGAATGGGTTGCAATACTTGTCAATCTAGATTATGAGTTGTCATTTAGAATATACTCTTTTGCTTCAAAATATTCATGCACTAGAATTCTTAAGCAGAAGAAAGATAAAGAAGATGAAAGACTCATTGCTTTCATGAGTTTTCCTCTAAAGAATGTTGAGTTGAACTATTCTAATCTTGATAAATAGTCTTTTTCTTTGATAAAGGTAGTCAATAAATTCTGCCATTATATATTAAAGAGTAAGCTGTATGCAATTGTGCCTGATCCTATGGTTAAGACATTATTGATGAAAAATGGGTTGGGTAAAAGATGAGGAAAATGGATGGTGATACTACAAGAGTTCTATTTAGAGATTCAAACAATGAAGTTAGTGAGATGACAAGGGTTGACAAAGATGATAGGTGATAATGAGATAAAAAATAAGAATCAATTTAGGTTAAAAAATGAAGTTAGCATAAAAGATCAATAAAATAAGATTATAGTATCTCAAGATGAAGTGTCAATCTTACATGTTGCAAAATAAGAAACTGTATAAAAGGAACTACAAAGGAATTTACCTTAAGTGTTTGGGACAAGAAGAAGTAAAAGAGGTTTTAGAGAAGTTTCATGATAAGTATGGTATAGGACATGGATCAATAGAAGTTATAGCCCATATGATCCTAAGATCTATCTATTTTTGGCCTACAATATTCAAGGATACTTTTGAACATGTACATACTTACCACATTTGTCAAACTAGTGCTAACAAAGAGAGACATCTGGTGATGCCATTAAAACCAGTGTTTGAGGTACGCCCTTTTACTAATTAGGGAATAAAATTTATTAGTCCAATATACCCACCATCATCAATAGGGCATAGATTTGTTCTCATAGCTATAGAATATTGCACATGTTGCATCAAAGCTAGGACTTTTAGAAATTTCATGGTAAAGGTGGTTATAGATTTCTTGGAAGAACATATTGTTACCAAATTTGGGATGCCATTCTTTCTAGTTTGCAATAATGGGTCAGAATTTACATCAATATTCCTTACCCAATGGGCATTCGATAATCAAGTTATAATCAAGTCCTCTTCAAATTACTATTCAGAACAAAATGGTGTGGCCAAATCTACAAATAAGAACTTGATCATTGTAATAAGACCCTTTTTGAAGGAAAATCCCAAAGATTGGCATACTCAACTCAAATATGCATTATGGAGAGACTAAGACAAGGTCAAGAATTCTATGGGAACATCCCCATACCTTCCCATCTAAGGACAAGAGCTAATGTTCCCAAATAACCTTAGGATTCCTATATTGAATCTCTTGGAGATGGATGATAAATAGATAATTGTTTTTTATCATATGGAATGTAATGCCCTGCCAAGGGATCCAAAGAATTAACCTAAAGTTTCACTAAGTTTGGTAGCATTTTTTTTTTCAAACATGAAAGATAAACCATTTACAACTTATACATAGTAACGGAAGCATTAGCATCAATTCAACTAAAAGTAAACATAACATACATAATAGGTTTCATTCTTTATGGATCCCTTAATCTTGAGTCACATCTAATCATAACTATTCATCTAACATCACATCCTTATGAAATAAAAATGATACAACCATCATTCATAAATTACATTTTTAATTGCTCAATCATCCACTGCACATGTCACAAGGTATGAAATGCTTGAAAGAATAAACATCCATGTAAATAAAGTACATCATCATCCAATATGAATCCATGATGCAATTAAAGTAAATGAATCTAATAACATACATGATACATCATCATAACCATAAATCATCA
Organism: Cupressus sempervirens; assembly: GCA_028749045.1. NCBI lineage: Eukaryota > Viridiplantae > Streptophyta > Pinopsida > Cupressales > Cupressaceae > Cupressus > Cupressus sempervirens. Next base: position 558,891,225 of record CM053789.1, on the reverse strand, counting down.
AACATAATTAACTAAGTGCATGGTTCCTCCCAACCATAAATAGCATCATTAGACCATCATGGATCCTAGCCATCCGTTTGTGCATAACATTCCAAATCATCGAAGAGATCATCGGTATTAACATAGTAGGAATGTCACTCCTAAATCATACTACATCATATGCAGAAAGTAATCTAACATGCAAAGTAAAGCATCATCTAACATATGCAAATCATCAATGTAAGGATACATGTCCACCATCATAATCCATGAAGATAGATTCCAACAAAGAATGCATCAGCCATGGTGTCTCCGACGAATCTCAAAAGATAAGAGTGATAAAGCACTGCCACTCGACCATGTGGAACCTAAGTGGTCCACTCCCATTGTACTAAGGAGATAATCTCAAGTCCTAAATAGGTTATCAAAATCACATAACATAAATATTATCTAAGTCTAGGAATCCTAAAAGTATACTAACTCAAAAATTCCAATCACAAACTAACATCTAATCCTAGAGGCACACAATGACATGTAGGAACCTACTATGCAAGTGGGAAAGTATCATCGCATATATCATGTAGAAGTTACCCTGGCAGTTAGCTAAACTCCATGGGTCCCTACTGATCCTCATGCAGCCACTAGTATCCTCTCATACTGATGAGGCATACTATGGAATGCAAGGTTACAACCAAGCATTCTCTCTACTCCCATCCTAATCTATACAAGCACTCGAGGCATGGGTAAGAACCAAAAAAATTATCTTTTTAGATTTATTTAATCCCCATTTAGTGTGTTAATGTTATCACTTATTAACAAAACTTACAATGAGTTACCCTGGCAGCCACTTAGGGCCCCAACCCCCATTGCAAGCCACTTCCCTACACTACAAGTAGATAACCTACCCTAAGCTCATGGAATCATAAAATCACCCCAGTCCTATACGAGTGACTAGAAAGAAATACCAAAAGATAATCCATAATAAGAATCATTAAATATCCACAATAAAAGCATCAAATCTCCATAAGCATCTAAATATCATCCATAGATAATCATGACCACAACAGTTCTCTATTGGCAACTGAAGGTATCACTAATAATCAAAAGCATCCATTGGTTCTCAATAACCAAAATATATCTCCAATCATACTGATCGAAGACTCCAAAATGGTTGAGTCAAACATGTCACAACATGACATCATTAAAAAATAAATTAACATTTCAGTCCCATCATGGCGACTAGAAAGTAATCCAAGGATAACTAATCGATGACTCAAAAATAGTTAAGTCAAGTGTCTCATACAAATACATCTCAACTTCACACATGAAGACTAAAAAGCAATAACAATCAGTAAATATGAACATTTCATAGAGCATACGATCACATTACCATGGTTGGGTTTAGAAAGATCGAGACCAAATAAGATCAACATGCCATCACATCTCATAACCCCCAGGCCTATGGTAACAACCTAAGACTGGTCAACACTAATCAACCCAAAAACTCAAAACAAGAAGCATAGAGAAAACACAATGTAGACACATGTTTTGGTTTACTAAAATCGCATAGCTGAATAATGTGTGGAGTTTTAGTTTCGGTTTACCAGTATACTTCAAGTGTATAGGATTTATGATTTGACCTACAAGTCAACCCATTTGTTCCCTCGATAGCATTATTCTTTCCATTATTTAAAATAATATTCTAAGAATAACTGAAGGATAGATATTTACTCATTAAAACATTTGTCTCTTAATAAAATCATTCACTTTATTTTACTAAGATCCATGTTACTAATTGAATAACTCTTCCTTAATGTTGATCATAATAAAAGGATAATTATTCATTATATAATAAGAGAGCCAATTATCAATCTTCAAATAAGAAGATAATAACTTTATTACAATGATCGACTAACATAGGTACACAAAAAATCAATATCACTAAAACTTTAAGTCTCTTGATTAAATCATCACTAACAACTATTAAAATATCCAAGGTCATTAATCAAGTCATTAGAATAAGACTTATCAACTTCAATGTAAGCATCATATCAATTAAAAAACTCTATTACATAACTTAATTATTAATTAAATCTAATTAACTCTAATTAATTGATTTAATTAATAATTACATAACCATATCAATGACCCAATGAACATCAATTGATTAATAACTAACTATAATTTGTAAATTATAAGTCAACTACTATTTTCAAATAATTAGCTTACGATTCCTTTAAACACTTCAAGGACAATCATTTATTTAAAATAATCCTCATTGATTTTAAGTAAAATCAATCTCATTAATAATTCAATTATTTAATTTCACTAAACACTTATTAATATCTCTTTTCTTTTAAATCGACCTCATTTAAAAATCCATTTACTTAAATTGACAAATAATTAATTACACTTCTTCTACTATTAACTAATCTTAATTAAATTAAATTAAATTAGATTATTTAATAAATCATATAAAACTAATGCATAGTAATAAGATTCTATTCAAACCTGTTGCACTAGTAGAGTAGAGAGCTTATGCGACAGGAAGTCTAGTGGTGATAGGAAGATAACATACAAAACTATAAATCTAGAATCGCATCGTGACAGGAAGTCTAGTGGTGACAAGAGGATAGCATACAGAACTATAAATCTAGAATCGCATCGTGATAGGAAGTCTAGTGGCGACAAGAAAATAGCATACAAAATTATAAATTAAGAATTGCATTGCGACAGAAAGTCTAGTGGTGACAGGAAAATAGCATACAGAATTATAAATCCATAATTGCATTGTGACAGAAAGTCTAGCAGCAACAGGAAAATAGCATACGGAATTATAAATCCAGAATTGCATTGCGACAAAAAGTCTAGTGGCGATAGGAAAATAGCATACAAAATTATAAATCTAGAATTGCATTGTGACAGAAAGTCTAGCGGTGACAGGAAAATAGCATACAAAATTATAAATCTAGAATTGCATTGTGATAGAAAGTCTAGCGGGGACAAAAAAATAGCATACAGAATTATAAATCTAGAATTGCATCGTGATAGGAAGTCTATCGGGGAAAGGAAAAATAGCATATAGAATAATAAATATTCACACACACACACACACACACATATATGCAAATTAGTATTTTCAAAGAGAACATTTATTTACTTTTACACCAGAAGGGCTTTTCATTTCGATGAATTAAGGATGGTAATTTTTCTCTAAATTTATTCATTAATTTCTCTAATAGGTTTGACTGTAGATTTAGAAAACCTTTTCAAATCTATTTATCAATTTGATTCTAATTCGAACCCAAACCCGATTTAGAACTAATTATTTCTCATTTGGAATTAGGATTTTCTATTTTTTTCTTTCAAACCAAATAAATACATATCTAGATTCCAATTCAAATTGTAGATTCAATCACAGAGAGTATTCAGACACATATAACAGACACGATGAAGACAGAAAGAGAAAGAGTGCAAATAGAATAAGTGAAAATCTCGAGTGCACCTAGACACTGATGCTAATTTTCCATGCCTCAAAAGTCCATAAAAATTCCCTTCCTTCTCCAACATTCGCAATTCATCCAAGATCCAAGCCAACTGAAACCCACAAGTGACTAGAAGAGTTTGTAGAAGCATATGAGCATGTAGAAACATATGAGCATGTAGAAGCATATGAGCTTCTCAAATGCATGTAAGCTTTGAAGCTTGTCCAAATACACTAGGAGAGCCTCTATTTAAAGGCCTCTACGATGCTTCTAGAATGTCTCTAGAAATAACTAGAAGATAAGGATGACAACTAAGCATGAGTCTTCTCCAAACTTTTAGATGAGTCATAAAGTTGTAGACACCATTTGCTCAAATAATATGCTAACTCCTAAGTGTAGACAACTTGTGCATTCTTAGAGTGCAAACTCATGTGTTGTCTACATGACAACTCTCGATAATTTGCAAACTCCTATATGAGAAAATATTAAAATAATGCACAATAATTAATGTAATATTTACTTTATTCATTTATTTGTTTATTTTTATTAAATTTTAAATCTCATGCACTAACTTTAATAATTCCACTTGTTTTATCTTAATATATTTATATTTAATTCACATGAGATCTAAAATCTTTTAATAATTTTAATATATTTTCCACTTTTACATTTATTTTCGAGACTTAATTGATTAAATATTTATTAACTTAAATAATTATTATCTCATTCCAACTTTAAAATTATAACTTTTATCTTCAAATTTAATTATTTTATTTAATTAATTTCCCAATTAATTAAATAAAATAAATATTAAAATATCATATTAATTTTCCATTAAATTAAACCATTAATTAAATCTTTTAATTAGGCTTTGTTAATAAAAAATACATCAAAGACTCACAAGGTAAAATACGAAAACCCATCATAGCCAAAATACATACAAAATCAAACCAAGGGTTAATATCATGAATTACGTTATCCAACGTATTCAGAGGGTACTCAACTCAGATAAATGGCTTAAAGGGTTGGGATTTGGACTTGAGAATTTATCTCCCCTCTCTTATCATTGAGATAATGTGATAAGGTATGCTCATCCTGGCAATTCAGGAAAGTTGATACCTGATACCTGCAACCTGCATAAAATCCATGCATGTACAAGAACAATATATACTAAGCTAAACAGACAATGGTAGGAAGTGGTGCATCGTGTAGATCCTAACTAGCAGGTGACTACAACACCCTTCCTTAACCACATCAGAAACACCATACATAAGAGAAAACAAACACACACACCATACACATGCAAGTATGGGATAAGTATCCATAAGAAAACACATTTGATAATAAACCATCTAATCTAATCATCATCAATAACTGAAAGCAATGTAATAATCATCATGCATACATGAAATGTAAAATACCAAGTAATCTCATCATATAATAAATTGAATTTGAAACTATATCTGATAGTCTCAAAACAATGTTGCTAACCATCAACATAAAACTAACCCTAAAAGAGTTTGATAATGATAACCAAAAATGTGGCCTAGGGGCAAGAACTACATGGAAAAACATTAAGATTTCATTAAAATGTGGTTCAACAAGTGGGCCATAATCAAATCTTTTAGAATATTTGACCATGTACTTCTATGAGAGAAGGCAAAAGAAAATTCAAGCAATCACATTAAATTTCAATGCTCGTTGATTGGCCCTTATCAAATTGTGGATATCTTTGGAGAAAATACTTTTAGGCTAAGTTCCTTACAAGGGGAATTGGTTCCATTTTCAGTCAATGGGTAGTTCCTAAAATATTACGTTAAGGCCTAAAAAATAAATAAATAAATTCCTTTTTGCATGTGTGGTTTATTTTTACAAGTGTTTTTCTTTTAGTCATGTGTTTATTTATGCAAGTGTGTTTTTTTTCAATTGTGTGTTTTCTTTCAAAGTTGTATTAGTTTGGGGGTTAGGTGCAATCAATATTTTATGTTGAAACATTTCATAAACTATTTTCTTTGTTTTTGACTTTTAGGAAGAGGTGTTTCTTTGTCAAAACATTTAGATGATTTTGTTTCTTGTACCAACTAAAGAACGGATGTTACTTTCCATAATAGAGGACTTTCAATCTTGAATTCAAAATTATTGATCAACAACTCTCAACACTTTGAAAGTTTAAAGATTGATTATCTTGGTGTGTTCAAATTAGGGTTGATAGCAATAAGGGATAGTCCAAAACCTACCAGTTCAAACAAAAGGTCTTTTCAAAGGAATTGCTAAAGTCCTTGTTTGGCTTGAGATTTTTCATAAAGTCATTAAAAGAGGAATGCAAGGGATGACAACTAAAGAATGAATATGAGAAATGACACTAATGCCTTGTCCACATAGTCTAAGTGTGGTCAGGGTACAAAAAAGAAAAGAAAAAGAAAAAGGTGATGTTAAAAAGATTCCAAAAAATGTCTAAAAAGGGTAATCTGACAATAGGGATATGCACTCCAATATGGATATCTAGTATGTAAAACAATTTCTTCATGGAGGAATCAAATGGTGACATGTGAGCTACATGAAGAATTTTTTTAGAAGATTAACTAGGACCTCAAATGAAAAATGATAACCCGTTAAGATCCCTCAGAAAAAATTCTCTCACCTGGTCAGATAAGTGATTGATAAACATATTTTGCAAGAATTTTTGATGAATGGAGTGATGGGATGGAAGATTATCTCCAAGTTTTTAGAAGCTTATGATAGACTGCATTCTAAGATGTCAAAGGAAATGAATACAATGAACACACACTAAACTTGGAGATTCAAGACTTTGAGGTTTTGACTATGAAGCAACATGAAATATGCTTGGATAATTTAGGATTCAATTAGTATTTGAGACATGGTAAAAAAATTCTTGTTGATGAAGTAATGCCTTTGTCATTTCTTCCCATTTTTTGGGGCTATTTTTTTTGGTTTCACAAAGCATGCCCCATTTCTTCTAGAAATTGGGATGCCTAGTTTTTTTTTTTTTTTTTCTTTCCCAAACCCCTCGTCTGGGGTCTAAGTCTTTTTGATGCTCTACCTAGCATCTAAGTCTTTGCTTGGAAAACTCAATTATTGGATTTGAGAAATGTGAACCAAAAAGGTGATTAAGAGGTTAAGGTACACATTACCACACCTAGTGTACATGTGCACCTATCATGGGTGCACAAGTATGCTAGATGTGGAAGTGTGCATGCACACCCTTTGGAGGTGAACACCTGTGCACCTACACAGGTGCACACATCCCAAAGGTGTGCATGGTCTTAGGTCTATAAATACCTAGGAACAATCCACTCCCCTTATTCATTTTCTCCATCAGAGTCTACATGAGAGCATTTTTGCACCATTAGAGGTGCACTATACAACTCTCCTGCACATAAAGAATGTAGTCAACAAAGAAAGGTGCATACATGTGCACCTATCCTAGGTGTGTAGTTGCATAGCTTTATTTCACCTTCAAAAAACTTAAAACACCACCTAAATCAGAATAAGGGAAAGGTGTGGATGTGCATTTTTTTCTAACCTTTACCTTTGTAAAAAAATGTAAAACCCTTAGCACATGATATGCAATGTGGGCAGTAGCGCATGTGCCCACTCCACAAGGGTACACACCTATGTAGGTGCAATACTATGCACTCAATAGCCTTTCTAAGGTTATTTAGTGCACCTAGTGCACCTATCAAGCTTTGAAAGCTACACTAAACTACATATTAGGACTTTTAGCGAGAAATTTAACTAGTTTGCTAAGGTTTAGGGTCTTGGGTCTAATTTTTTGGTAATTAGGGTTTGGTAGGGGTTAATTTTCACCCTTTAAGACTAATGTATTTATGTTTTGTATAGATAAAATGGATTCCTCATCATCCTCTCTTGTAGAGAAGATGGCTCCAAAACTAGTTGCTTTCAAGTTTTAAGGGGAACCTATGAAATCATGCTTTTAGGATGCACATTTAGAGATTAGAGATACTAAGTTATGACACATAGACTAGACCACATTTCTAGTAATTTTAAATAACCCTAAGGGGAGGTCCCCAATGGTCTCAACACTTTTAAGATCAAGCTTAGTTTATGTTGCCTCTAATCCCACATTAGTGAAATCTTCAGAGATTCTCATAGCCTTGGTAGAGAACTATGTTTCAAAAGAAAGAGTTGTGAAGAGTGTAATAGGGTAGATAGTCCTAGAATTTAGACCAAGAAACATTGAGAAATTTTTCCATCTAGCAAGAGTTGATAAATATGTGAGAATTACTTATCATCGAGCCAAAAGATGGTATAAGTAAAATGAAAAAGAAGGTAAAGAGATCATACAATTATCATTCTTAATTGATTGAACACCAGTGGGATGAAGAGAAAGCAAGGTAGATATGATTAGAGGATGCATGAAGGATGACATTAGATACTTCTTTGTGATTTTTAATAGGGTTATGGATTTACCAACAACTGAGAACCTAAATATTTGGATGGTACATTTGATCAAGACCATCAAAACAAATAAATACAAATTGATTGGGCTACAATACTAAGTGATAACTTAGATGAGTATTTTGTAGGAGTCAAAGTTGACCCCAAGTTTTACATGTCATCATACTTGGTGTATTTAATGGTGGGAAGGACAAATCACTATCTAGGATTGTATAAGAAAGGAAGCATGCAAGATTCTAATGCCTAGCCTTATGTGGTATACTCCCAATTGGTAAAGAAGAAGTTTTAGATCAGATCAAAGAATACATAATAGTCAATGATGCTTTCATTTTTGCAATCATCTAGTTCATTGAGGGTGACTATGCCAGAGTATGTTAGTAGAGGTAGTAGCATAGATTGTATACATGTGTGCCTATTAAATCTAGTTCCAGGCATTCACTTACCTAAGTGTAGCGGGCACAACTTTGAATCTAAAGAAAATCTTGAGATATCCATCACATAGGTTCATTTTCCTAGAGATTGCAAGGCAACTCACATTTGCATATGAAAGAGTGAGGAAACAACATAAGAAGACTTGGGTATGGCCCATTACTATAGGTCCATTTGAAGTTGAGTGTAAACAAGATATATTGACATTTTATGTAGAATGAGGTCAATATGCATTGGAAGATTACAATTCCCCTCATCCATTTTTTGATAATATTGGCAGAGTTCAACTTTTGGTAGGGAAACAATTGTTCATAAAGATGTAGTAGAAGATCATTAGACGAATGCAATAGAAGACTATGATATCTAAATTAGGAATTATTGTAGGATGACTCTATATTTGGTAGGTAGTACCTGGAAGATAAAGATCCCACTAAAGGTTGTCTAACAAGACACTCAAGAGGTCTTGGATACCTTGTACAATTGTGACAAGATAATTGATAGGCAAATTATGAATGCAAAGGTTGACAGGGAGGAGAATACATATATCATTCACGTAGAAAGACATATAATTGAATTGAAAAATGACTAGATCAAGAAGACCTTTAAATTGGACCCAGATCCTCAAATTGTGATCTTTCAAGTCACTACACAACTGTCTAAGGGTAAAGGTGCAAAAATAATAGTACCAACTTTCCCTACACAATCTCTAGTCAGGCTAGAAGTAGTATATAAGCATGACATGGAAGTTGGTTACTTTAGGGTAAATAAAGGGAAGAGTAATAGGAAAAGAGCTTCTCCAAAGCAAGCTAGACTTGAAATTAAATAACCTCAAGCCCAAGAGGTAGGTCAAGCACCAAAGAACCAAGAGCTTCAAAATGAAGAAGCATCTCGAACTTAGTATATTCCACAAGTTCATGTGCTAGAATAGGAACAAGAACAAGCCCCAAAAAATGAAGCACATGAGGTATCCCTGGCTACACAAGAAGAGCAAGCCTCTCCTTCACCTACTAAGAAAGTTAGAGTTAGACCTACTATCAAAAGGAATAGGAGAAAGAAGACACAAAGAAAGGTTATACTACTCCTCTAGTCTTGGAAACCATCCATGAAGAGGATGAAGAGGGTGAAGAAGATGAAGGAGACAATCTCCAATTGATTCAAAGGACACACTTGGCAAGGGCTACCTAGGAAGAGAGAAGGAGGAGATCCATTGTCATGCCACCATCTATTCCTCGAAAACCTATTGAGGTTACAAGTTTAGAGGATGAGTAACCATAGTGGATAGATCAAAAAGAAGGGCAAGCAATAGATTTTTTCAACATATTTGATTTTGACTTTATGCCAATAGGGACTAAAATATTGGGTGATAAAATATGAGATACACCCACAAACCAAATTTTTTGAGAGGAAAAACTCATTGGAAAAATTCTCCCCCAAAAAGAGAGATAAGTGCATATAATAAAGAAAAGATGCATGAATGGATGGAGTAATCAAAACCCCCCCATTATGACATACATAGTGCATATACAATAGAGAATCTCTCGATGAAATCCCCCCTATTGAAGGATCTTGTAATGATGAGTGTTTGAAGACAAAATAAAATCCACTACCAACAAACAACATTTCTCCCTTTAGGAAGAAGATACACCAAGTACAGGTGCAAGTATGCTTCCAACTGTGAATAGGAAGATGGAAGAGGGATCTAGATGTAGTATGTGATGGATGTTTCCTTTGAAGTTTTCTCAAATTTCAACAAGTCCTTGATGAATGAAGATGCCATGAACCAATCTAGTGGATGCCTAAAAGAAGGTGGCAAACAAGGTAACATGTCCATGCATGAACCTAAATCAAGCTCCAAAGATGATGAAGCATCCTGATAGGAAGATAGAGGAAGAGAAGAAATGATGCCCCCTCTCAATGATGTAGGCACACCTGTGAAAAAAATATCCTTGATGATTGAAGAAGCTACACCATGAAAGCTGAATGATGGTCCTCCATGTAGGAAGAAATGGTGACATAGGTGTGGTAGAGAACACTCCCCAATTGATAGGAAGATTCCTCAAAAAATATGATGTTTGAGGAAACTAGAATACAATCTCTAGAGAGTAAATTGTCTCCTCATAAGTGAAAGATTCCTCCTCCAACTAATGTAAGGAAGCCACAATTATGTTAGAATGATCAAGTGATTGAGGGTTAGAGTGTTCTTTTGCAATGAGTGAAGAAGTCTCCTCAAAAAAGAGAAGATTGATGTCATTGATGATGTCTCCCATATCTTCAATGTGAGACTCCAAAAATAGCCTTGCAATGTTTGGAAGGAAGTCATCCCATGAAGCTGAAGTAGGAAGACATGGTAATACCTACTACACTGAATCAAAAGCATCTAAGCCTAGAACTAGATTAGTAGAATCAACAAGAGCAATAGGAGGTGGGATGTTGGAGGTACCATAACTAAAGTGACTGAAGATAGAATGTCCTCTAGAAATGGAGGGAGTCAAGGATCTCCATATGCTTCCGAAAGAGCCATCCAAATGTCATGAGGAAAACTTCCTATCCTAAGAGGAGTACAATTTTCCTCATTCATACTTTGATATGGAAAGTAAAGAAGTTTAGAAAGGTGTCTCCAAGTAGGAGTAGGTGGAAATATCTTCAAGGAGAGATAAGAAAAATCTTATTGATGTTCCCTTAGATGATCAAACATCAAAGAACTCCATTTGGGATAGTTCCTTCTTGTCAACTTTGGTCATAAACTAGACTAACATATGTGACAAAAATCCATGAGATCAAGGAATGTATGCACCACCAAAAATGAAAAATAATCAATCAACCCCAACTAATCATGATTTGGCACCTTATAGGTAGTGCAATTACAATGGGCCACTTCGTCAATTTTTACCTTAGTGGACTTTTGATTTTTTGTTTACAACTTCCTTTAATAGTTCAAATCTAGAACTTTACAATGTAGCTCAGAAATACAATAATTTTGAAGCAATACAATGCAAAGAAAGAACCAATTTCTAAAAGTTTTATTTTTGTCCATAGAAGCATATAATCTAATTATAGATCTGGAAAATAGATGAAAAATTATTCACTTTAAACAAAAATAGAACTTAATTATGTGTCTAGATGAGCCTGTCTAGAGCAATCAAAGTTACAAAATGTAGGATTGGATGGAACCTGATTATGTGTCCACTGACATATCAAGTTGGAGAAGATATCACCCTATTTTTCCTATGTGGCTTCTTGTCTCACATGACTATACTTTTCGTGGCCTTGCAATTTGATAAGAAGTGAAAAATATTTTGGTTTTACTAAATTCCCATTGATGATTGCATTATTGGATTTGAGGAAGTGCTAATCCTATTTTCATTGATTTTCTACCCAATCTTTTCAATGATTTGACTTGAAGACATGTTGTTACCATGGTTTATGTTCATTAGGAATTTCTCTTTCATGTTATTTAATTTCATCTCTTGTTACCTTATCTTTGTTATCTGATTTTCTAACCCTTCATTAAATTAGGAATTCATATAGTTGCATTGTTAGATTGCATTCATTTAAAAACAAAAAAACATGAAAATTATATCTCTTTTTGTGTTTAATTTTGAAATAGCTAGTAGATTGGTCATCTTATCCAAAATTGGTTTGAACAAAAAAATGTCTCTTTGTGAACAAATACATTTATCTTTATCTAAGTTGATTCCAATAGGTCACAAGATTTCTTGGAACCTTGGACTTGATCCTAGATCAGCTTTTCAAGAAAGGAGTCCAAAAGGATTCATTTTGTTAAGCATCATGCAAAATAATAGCTCAACATTCAACAGGTGGAGATGCACCATAAAAGGTCAAGGAATTAACCAAGCTTGAGGTGAGTAGACCAAGTAATACAAAAAATTAGACATAGATTAGTCTACTATTGGTTAGTATGGACCACAAGTCTTAGGACCTCTAGATGAGGGAAACAAAGAGATAGAATAGAAAGAAAAGGAGAAGGAAGAATAAGAATAAAAGAATAAAATCTCAATGACAAAGCCAACTATGCAAGTTCACGCTCCAACCCTAGAATTGTTAGATCCCACATCTATACAATAGGTGCAAGACCCTATAGATAAAATCATCTCAAGTGCTACTATTTTTGTCTTTGGTACTAATACACAAACTAGTCTAAGTGTTGAAAACCCCTCACCCACTCTAGCCCTAGTTGTGTTCAGAAACAACACTCCAAAGAAAGGAAAAGTGAAGAAGAACAAGATTAGTTCTCTAGGTAAAGGTGTTACCTTGGATGAAATCATTGTATTACAAGATTGAGATTTAAAGAGTATCACATTTGAATAAAAAATGATAATTCAACATATATTGGCAAGGAAAAAGGGAAAAGGGGAGATGAGAAGAGAGCAAAAAAAATGCATGTGTTGCATGACATCAAAGATATATTTTATGATGCTTTTGATATACAAAAAAATTGATGAACAGACCCCAATTATCTCTTAGTACAAATTGTTGAGAGAGTCAACACTGAGGATATAAAAGAAAATAAAAAATTAATGTCCTCATTAGAAAAAAAGTTTGAGAAGAAGGTACTAGAAAACATTTCTACTATGATTTCTTTGGGGAAAGTTGAACTATTGGCACTTGTATAGAATCTAGAAGAACTTATGAAGAAAATACAATATCTATACAATATTTTTTGTGATGTGCATAGATTCACAATTGAATTTCAAGATAAGATTCTCAAGATTTAGGCTAATTTAAAAACATCATGGAGCTCTATCTCACAACTAGTTGGATCAAGTTTTATGCACTATAATAGAATTTTTTTTTACAAGGGAGGTTGCCCAAGCTAGACACAACAAATAGAAGATTGAGGGAAAAAATTAGCTCCACACAATCAATGTTGATACCACTTGGAGGTCATGTGACAAGGGCTTGGCTCAACAAAGGATCTAGTTCAAAAAGATCATAACCTTTCTAGTATGGATAGCCTAATTGACTTAGAAATTTAGAGATTAAGATGCAAGTCTTTGAATTAGTTAGAACCACATGGGATCATGCTCTTGCCTTGTTCATCCAAACTCATAAGTTTTTCATTAACAAATATAGTTTGCTTCCATCCTCCAAAGGATAATAGTATACATAAGTGACAAAATCAAGGGAGATAAGAAAGAAAATGTAGAATTCAAAGGCGATAATAAATGATACTTAAAAATGATAAAATCAGAGATATAAAGCTTAGATGAAAAATAGAAGAACAAAAGTTAGAACAAAGGTATGACAAGAATCATTAGACTATCTGAGACATGTAACATATGTATTGTATATATGAGTATTTTGTAAATGAAAGTCTTAGTAAGTCCTATAAGGACTGAGTCATAGACATAGGGGGAGTACTACCATTTTTGAATTGTACTATATTGATGTAATCATGAAAAAGTTTTTTTGCAACTAATTTTAAAGGGGGAGATTGTTAATCTCTCTAAGTTCTATTGTCTATTAGTGTCAAACATGTAGTCATATACAAGGAAGCATTGACTAGTCATCACTACAAATGAGTCACTCTATAAAAATTGAGTTATGTAACTATAAAGAAATGTAAATAATTCTATAAATGCCAAGTTCTATAGGAGCCAAGTAAGTTTTTGGTTGCCAAGTACTCCCATATAAGTCAAGTTCAGTAAATGTTGAGTAAATAGAGGATATAGATGTCTAGTCATATAGAAGGAGTCGAGTTAATTGAGGCCAAGTATTAATAGTAAGAACAATTAAACCTAAGCATCAAAGATAGTATGTGTAAAGTAACACAATGTGTACAAAAATGTCTAAAATGGTACAAACTTTGAGGTAGATCATTTTGAGGTGACATATAAATAGCATTTGATGATTTTAGAGTTTCTTACACTGGTTGTTACATGTTTTGGCATGGATCATCAATCCCTATGAAGATAAGGCAACCAAACAAATGAAGAGGAAAAACACATAACATCTCAATCATTCATATTATTCTAGAAGATTCTAAAGATATATTTATAAGCATAGATCCAAAACCTATTTTACATGAAGTTTGTGTGTGTCTAAAGAGAAAGGAAATGAAGTATTATGTGAAAGAGTTAGGATTTGGAGGCTACAAGAAAAAGTTGTGAAGTAAGAGAGTTTAGCAACCTAGTGAAGTAGTGAAGAGCATAATAAAGATGTATCATAAAGGAGATCAGATTAAAGATTGGTGTCTAGTGAAGTACTACCAAAGTACTATGCTAATTTTTATTAAATGTCAATCCTGGAGTGTGAACTTGAGATGATGTCTGCAAAGTATATGCTCTAGTTTTCACTAAAAGTCATTACTACCTTGAATGCAATAACCATTAAAGAAATCTAGTTTATCCAAAGGAAAGACAACTATCAAATACTTGGAAGGAAATTCTAATTATTTGGCCATATATCTATGCACCTACTGTTGCAAGAATAGTGACTAGTTCTATTTCCAGTGGCTGTAGGAACAACAATTCTATCTTAACTTAGAAAATTGAGTCTAACTCCTACTTACTAAAGTAAACTCCACCTTCTGTGTGGGCCCCCATAGAAAAATGAAGGAAAGATAAACTCAGATAAAAGTGTAGAAACTCAATAAAGGCATGTATTCATTAAATATGCAGTATTACAATAACTTGGGAAAAATAATAAGATGTTTATCAACTCTGTCTGTCTACTCACTACTTAACCTCATAGATACAAATGAGGTCTTATTTAAAAGGAAGGAAGAACAAAAAACTCTTAAAACTATGAATTTCTCATGAAGGAAAGTCAGTTACAACTTAAGACTGCAAACATGCAATTGGAAAGACATTAATTATCCCTTAAATTCACCACAAATATAGATAATAGAAAATGCTAGATTTGGTCTTTTATCTGACTTCAAATAGCTTCCAAGAATCTAGATATCGTGTGCTGCATGTCTAACTAATTGCTTTGATGCTTGCTTCCTTGCTCAACTGCTTTATCAGGTCCTACTTTGTTATTCATTAAAATAGGTCCCTTCTGACTTTGCTGCCAAGTCGTCTAGCTACAACGGTGTCATAACGCTTCTCCTTAATGTCATCAATGCCTTAGCACTATTCCTTCATAGTTTGTTTAACTCCCGCTCAGCTTGTATCCTTGAGATCAAAGTTTAATACACACAAGACTTCCCATAAACATTTATTTTCATTTATTAGTTTATAAAGAAAAGGCATTAATGATTCAACTAATAGTTTTTGCAATCTCTTCAGCTGTAGGAAGATCTACCCATATCAAACATTCATGAAAAGAGATTTTTACCAAAAAATGATCCCCTTTTTAGATATAATTCTAATTTTTATTTTTATGCCCTATGTCCATACTTTATACATCAAAAGTTCAAAAACATTTATACTAAAAGATGATAAAGTTCAGTATATTATACATAAATGTTCACAAAAAGGGCTAATAAGACTTCTATTTCTTCATGTCATCATTTTTCCCCCCAACCATCCTGAGGCTGGTCCCTTCAGCATCTATAGGTTTCTGATCCTCATCCGCAGCCTGAGATCATTGGCAATTTTCTCTCCTGATTCATGAGCTCTGTAATTAAAATATCCATGATTTTTTTTCAACCTTTCCCATTTCTATTCTATGGCAATCATATTATATTTAGCAAATGAATCATACTTTCCAAGCATAGGATGTAAGAGTATTGGCAATTGGAAACAAAGAGGTACCCAATAATTTTTTTGATTTCTACCTAACATCATATACTTGGGCATCCTATTGATGGCCAACTCTAGATTTTAGGGAGAGTGCAACTCCCTTGTTTTTAGATCTTCTGGCAATCGAATCCATCTTTGAAGGGAGGCTTGTATAGCATCAGGGGCATTTGTAGAACAATGTTGCTCCCAATCCAGAAATACTTGTTCGCAGATAGGGTGGATTTTGGCAGCAGCACTTCGATTATTGTTAATGGAAATCCAATCGAAGAATACTCCGTAAGTTTTTTGTACCTCTGGCCGAATGTGCAATGGCTCAAACATTTCCTTTTCCCTATAAGGAGCAGCCTAGTTCTCTCGACTAATCTCATTTTGCATCCATGACATAATGGCCCTAAAATATACATCTCGCACATATAACAATGAATTCCAATCTTTATCATCTGGAATAGCAAGATTATGAACATATAACTCATAGAGGAGATTCTATAGAGTCATCAAAACTGAATTGAATATTACATAAAATTCTTTGGGAGTGTGTAAGGAAGGGTTCAACCCCCAAGTAATTTGAGACAATTGAAAATTAATCATTTGCTCCTTTAGGAATAGTGTGTAAACTGGAGATGGGGACCTCCAATTTATAAGCTATGGAATAAGCTCTATAATCTTCGTGACATGTTGCTGTAGGACCATAATTTCACTATCCTTCTCTTCAATTTTCTATGCTTGTTCCTTGATAGTTCTGAGCAATTACTTCCTTTCTAGATCCCAGTTTGCTCTTTCCCATTGAAACTGTTGGTACAAATTAAAGCTAGCTGTTAATGGTGTCAAAATGTCTGGTGGTGTATGATGATGGATAATAGGTTTATAATCTTCAAGGTGGTGCTTAGGATGATGGTAGTCATTAGTGCTATTGTCCTGAGAATGCTGACATTCAACAAAGTTGTTATTTTGACAAGCAACAGTGTTATCAACTTTTTTTGAAGGGGCAATGGCTACAGGATAGGATGCAATAGTCATTTTAACTTGAAATGTTTCAACAATTTCCTAAACCATTTCTTGTGCAATAGATGGATATTCCTCTGGTGGTAGATTATTAGTTTCCTCCACTGGCTACTCAACCTTGGACACTATTTCCTCTGAGGACTCCATGTCACTATCAAAATTAATAGGGCTATTTGGTTTTGCAAAAATTTCTTCAAGATCATTTTCATGTTCAGGAGTAGGTGTTGTGTGCTTTGGTGACTGTGTAGGTGTAGGTACTAGAGCTTCAACATCAATAGGTGGTATAGGAGGCTCAGCGGTGGCATATGAGGTTTAGTTCTCAAATTTACCCTAGATATTCTGGTGACTCGTCATGGAGTAGAAATTGGTTTCTTGCCCTTATCAACAGATTTCCTTATTTTGGTTAAGTGCAAGTTCTTGTGATACTAGAGATACTTCTTCTAAACCTTCCTCTGTGGCAACTGTGCATGATTTTCTCTTCTTATAAGTTGAGGCTTCTGCAGCAAGAATTTTCCTTTTTGTAGTTTTAAGTACAGAAGCAGAAGTCGAAGCTTCTTGAGCCATTCTATATACTACTTTCCTTACTCCTACAATAGTTTTCTCTCTTTTCCCTACTCCTTGCCCTTTAGGTCCACCCCTTTTAGGTCCCTCTATCCTTAGTTTTACAAAATCCTCCCATGTTCCCAAGTGCTGCCTAGTCAATTTCTTTTCAATTATAGCCGTAATCAAGCAATGGTGGGATACTGATTGGGTTTTGCCTTATTGTACATAGGTAGCTTGCCTTTTGATAATATTATAAAGGAAACTCGAAAGATTTATAGGACAATCCCCATGCCACAAACCACTCAAAATTTTGAAATGAATAGCATGCAAATAGGAATACCTTCCTTCACAGGTAAAATATCTTATGATAAATTCAGCAGGGTGGATGAATTGCAGAGGGAGAGATAATCGTAATGTACCTTTCTTTTTGTTTTCCTCCAGCCGAGGATCTCTAGGTACTAAGAATTTCTCTTTTTCTTGTCATGCATCAATATCCTCTGTCCAACGTTCTCCATTTGTGGGCAAACCAAAATCTTTTGCCACCACTTCTTCGGTGAATTCTATCTGAATGCCCTTAACAGTTGCATATCCATCCCTTAATTTATTATGAAATTGGAGCACAATTTCCTGATCAAACTACTTCAAACTGAGACAATAAGCCATCCAACCTCATTTTTGAAATAAACTACATGTTACTGGGTCTGCCAGCAAGACTCTATGGTCTGTTGGTTCATGTCGTTGAGGTTCTCCACCCATGTTTTTCAAAAAAAATGTTAGTACAAGAAAATTCACTACAAGTGATTTTGAGAGTATGGGTAGTGATAGCTACAAGGGTTTCAACAAAGGGAAATTGAAATACTTCAATACTTTCCAAACATCACATCCTTTAGTACTTCATGACAACATTTTAATCACCAAACCATAATGAGGATAAAGATCATGCTAAAAAACATATGCCATATTTATGAGGGGTTATGTAAACTCATGATTTAATAGTTAGCCTTCTTTACCTTATTTCAAACATTTTAGAAGTACAAAGGGTTGCCAGCTCATTACTGAAGTGACCCTTCCCCATACATCCTACATGCCAACTTAAGATTTCCTTGATTTTGCATTCATGATATTGATTTTCTCTCCCCCCAACCTAGTAGAGACTGGATCCCACTAGACCGTAAAGATTGCAAATTCCAATAATTGAAATAACATGCTTTTCTAAATAAATAATAAATTAAATAAGTGCAAAAGGGGTCAAACGTGACTGACCTGAGGTGTGATAGGAAGGATGGTCCGAATATTGCCGTATGAGAGAAAGTGAGATGGCATGATGATGGAAAGACAAGAAGATGGGATGGAATGAGGTGGAAAAGGAATGAATTTTTGCATGAGTGCAAAAATTTTATTATGAAGACCTTGAAAATAAATTCAAGGGGCTACATGCACTTGAGTGGGAGACTTAGATGAAGTGGCTGCAGGAAGAGATGTTTCTATTGTGGTGAACTATTGAATAAATTCTTCCCTGGTTGTTGGTTTATGATATAACTTTAGGTGATGCCATTAACTAGGAGTTTGAATTTGATCGGATCAATTGTTAATAGTTGAACTACTCCATTGTTAAAAATTATAATGATTTCATAGGGACCAAGCCACCATGTCTAAAATTTTCCTTGGTGATGCTAATATCGTGAATCAAATAGGAGCACCCAATCACCAACAAAAAAGTCTCTATCTTTAATGAATTTTTCATGCCATTGCTTTCTTTGATTCTGAATTAATTTTGTGTTATGAAGAGCTGATTTTTTCCATTCATCCAATTCATTGAGATGCAAAATGCAATCCTGTTGTGTTGTAGGAAGGGTAATATCAAGTTCCAAAGCTGTCCCCAGAGTTTTATGTTCAAATTCAATGGGCATAACAACCACCTTCCCATATAGGAGTTGAAAAGGCATAAACCCAATAGTGGATTTCCATGTTGTTCTGTACGCCCATAAGGCTTCAAGAAGTCTAGCTACCCAATCTTTCTGATGCAAAGACACTATTTTAGTGAGAATATGTTCAAGCTCTTTATTTGTCACTTCTACCTATCCATTGGCTTGTGGATGATACAAAGATGATTTGCCATGCCAAATTTTATACTCCTCCATGAGTGTTGCTATGAGATTAGATGTGAACTAAGGCCCTTGATCTAATTGTAATTCTCTTAGAACACCAAATCTGGTAAAGATACATTCATATAGAAACTTTGCAACATTATTGTCACAAGGATGCTTCATGGGTTTTGCTTCAGCCCACTTAGTAACATAATAAGTGCAAACTAATATGTAATTTTTCCCTTCTAATGGTGGTTCTATAAGGCCAACAAAATCTTCCCCATTTATCAAATGGTTCTACTACTATCTGTGGTTATAGGGGCATTTCACCTATTTTTGTCAGTCAACCCATTCTTTGACATTTATCACATTTTTTTGTATACTAAGCCACATCTTTGTGAAGTGTAGGCCAATAATAACCTATATTCAGAATCTTTAATGCAGTCCATTTGTTAGCAAAGTGACCACTATAGGGCTCATCATGACAAGCATGAAGAACATCATATGTTTCATCCTCTCTGAGACATCTTCGTGTTACCTGGTCTGGTCCAATATAAAACATGAATCCTGAGATCCATGAGAAATTAAAACTCTTTTTTGCCAGTAATCATTTTTTTGCAAAGGATTTTTGCCAGTAGTTAGATAGTTGGCAATGTTAGCATACCAAGGGTTTTGTGTTGAAAAAAGGAAGAGATGTTCATCAGGAAAGCTATCTTCTATGGTTGCAAGATCATCAAGTGTTTGAAGTCAAGACAAGAAATCAGCTACAACATTTTCTTTTCTTGGCTTGTCAATAATGGTGATGTCAAATTCTTGCATTAGTAACAACCATCGAGCCAATCGTCCAGAGATTGCTGGCTTGTTCATTAGATACTTGATAGAAGAGTAATCTGTATGTATAAATATTTGGTATCTTGTAATGTAATGTTTGAATTTATTTAGAGCATAAATTACAGCAAGTAGTTCTTTCTCGATCACAATGCAGTTATACTTGGCTCCTTGAAGATTTTTGCTAATATACTAAATTGCATGTTCTACTGAATCTATCTTTTGGCCAAGTACCGCTCCAATGACATGATCTGAAGCATCTATGTGTATGTGAAAAGGTAACTCCCAATTTGGTCCTCGGAGCACTGGTTTCGTTGAGAGGGCTTCCTTAAGCTATAGGAAAGCTTTTGTACACTCTGAATCCCATACAAATTCTGCATCTTTTTGAACCAATTTATATAAAGGTGTTGCAATTTGACTAAAATCTTTGATAAAATGCTGATAATATCCTACATGTCCTAGAAAAATTCTAACTTCTTTCAATTTAGCTG
Organism: Cupressus sempervirens; assembly: GCA_028749045.1. NCBI lineage: Eukaryota > Viridiplantae > Streptophyta > Pinopsida > Cupressales > Cupressaceae > Cupressus > Cupressus sempervirens. The sequence goes on along the minus strand of CM053789.1, from coordinate 558,870,232 downwards.
GTATAGCCAATGTTTGTATGACTTCTATTTTTGTTGGATCTACTTCAATTCCTTTAATGGAAATAAAGTGTCCCAACACCACTCCTTCTTGCATCATCATAAAGCACTTTTCACTATTTAAAGACAAATTGTAGTCTTTGCATTTGTCCAATTTTTCCTTGGCTTCTTCAAATGTTTGTCCATATGTGGTGAAGTCATCCATATATACTTCCAAACAATCTATAGATATGTCAAAAAAATGCTAATGACAGCTCTTTGGAAAGTTCTAGGTGCATTGCACAAACCAAATGGTAGGACAACATAAGAAAATGTTCCCCATGGACACATGAATGTGGTCTTGTCCTGATCCTCTAGTGCTATCTGGATTTGATTGTAGCCACTAAATCTGTCCAAGAATGAAAAATATTTTTTTCCTGGAAGATTGTCAAGAACTTGATTGATAAAAGGCAATGGAAAATGATCCTTCTTGGTAGCAGAGTTAAGTTCTCTATAATCTATGCAAACTTTCCATTTTTGCCCCTTTTTGGGAACAATAACCAATGGTGACACCCATTGGCTATTTGAAATAGGATATATGAAGCCAGCATTGAGTAGCTTTTTCAATTCATTTTTGAAAATATCCCTTAATGTTAGGTTTATCCTACATTGAGGTTGTCTCACAGGTTTATAATCTAGACTGATATAAATTCTATGAGTATAGAGTGCAGGATCAAAACCTTTCATATCTGTATACTCCCAAGCAAAAGCGTCTTGGTGCTTTTGTAACAGCTGCAGGGCATCATGATGTTGTGCCTGAGATAAGGACTTGCTTATATTTAATTCTCTTCCTGGAACGATTGCTGTTTTGACTACTTTTTCAGCCATTGAAATTTGCACAATTGGTTGTGAATCTATCTCATGTGGCAGGAGTGAATACATAGGCTCTACACTTTTGGTTAGAAGATGTCTTAGGTTGTGTTCCTTACTCATTCAGTATGATAGAATAAATGACATCATCTTCTTCTTTAATGTTTACAAATGAGTCTCGTGAGATCATCATCAATTGTTGAATAGAATCTATGTCCATATCAGAGTCATCCATATTTGGCTAGACAACTTGATCATCTTGCAACAAAGGCTGAACAGGCGAATACAAGGTTAAATTTTTAGTGTTCATTGCATCTAAAATAGTCATTTTCCCTGATCGGCATGCAATATAAGCATCTTCTATGGCTAACCATGGTTGTCCTAAAATGATAGGGTATCCCCCAGTACTAGTTTTTGGAGAGAGTACGACAAAATCAACTGGATACTCCCATGAATGTAATGTGATAGTGACATCTTCTAGCATACCATCAGGAATGATGGTAGAACTATCTGCTAGTTGCAAGATTTTTGGTGTTTTCCTAAGACCAATGATGCTTAATTTGGACACTACTTCCTTGGTCATCACATTGATGGATGCTCCTAGGTCTATTAAGACATTCTGCACTTGTACTCCTTGAATGGTGAGGGTCACTACTGGGCTTCCAGGTTGACATACTTAGGCATTTTTCAGTTATCAAGCATAAGATCAGAAAGCTATCCAAGGACATGGATAGTCTTTGGGTCTTTCTTTTTCCTTCTTGGCTTTTTAACATAGGCTTCTCTGATAGATTTTGAATATATAGGTACTTCCTTTATTGCATCAAGGAAGGGAATTTTTACCGTCATTTGCTTGAGTTTCTCAAGTAAGTCTAGTGCAACTTGATTTTTGCTTGGAAAGGTTTTCTCTATTACCCTACTAGGAAATGGTGGTGTCTTGGCTACAGGATAAATAGTGGTGGCAGGTTCTTGAACTGACTCAACATTTGTATCATCTATTTTCATTATAATGAGCTGCTGAGGTGAGGCAAGTGTTGTTCCAGATCTTAGATAGATATCATTCAGGGTAATGGAATAACTTTATTGTTGGGCTGAAGGTTTTGCACTATTAGGATTAGGTGCAGGTTGTGCAGGTAACTATGGCTGTTTTGGAGGGGTTGTATTGGCTGCAAGAGGCATTAAGGCTTTCTATTGAGGAGGTTGAGTCAAGGCCGGTTGATGTTGGTGCTTCTGCTAACCCTGTTGAGGTTGTTGCCAATCCTACTGAGGTTGGTGCGAACCTTGGTTAGGCTACTACCATCCTTGGTTGGTCTGTGACCATCCTTGGTTGGTCTGTGGCCATCCTTGATTAGGCTATTACCACCCTTGGTTAGGCTACTGCCAATCTTGGTTAGGCTATTGCCAACCTTGGTTAGGTTGCTACCAATGATTATAATTACCATGCTATTGTTGCATTGACTATTACCACTGTAATTATAGAGTGGGTCTTGAAGAATACCTAATCTTGAAGCCCATGGCCTTCATTGAGCAACATAGAGGACTTCTCCATCTTCATCAATTGATTTGAGCTCAGTAGGCACATGTTGTGATTCCAAGCTAGCAATAGGCTTACATCGGCAACTGCATTTCTTTTCTCTGCAATGGGGGCAATATTTTGTCAACATAGTATCAGCATCCTCCTTCTTCCTTCATGCTTGCGTGGTATCCAATTGTGTAGCAACATCATTAATGATGTCTTGCTTGAAATTTGACAAGAGGTTTGATAGTTCTGTCTTAGATACTCCCACCCCAAGAGTGTTTTTGAGTAAGTCCCTCAAATCTTGTCCTTTTTTGGTTGTTGCTCTAGAATAGTTTAAACAAATATTCTAGATTTTAGCCCATGTCTTCTATGTAATATCACCTCTAGCCATTAAATCTAAAGATTCCATACTCTTGTCATGTACTCCTTTCAGAAAGAGATGCTTTTTAGACTCCTCATTCAACTGATGTTGTGTGTTGCACTGTAGGTTAAACATGAATCAGGAAACATAGTCCTCTAAGGTCTCATCCTCCTTTTGTGACATTTTAAAAATGTCATCTCCTTTCAAATCATGGGCTCTGCAATATTCCTTATATTTATTAAGGAACAGGTTACTCATAGTTGGCCAATTTATCATAGGATTGGAACCTAGACTCATGAACCATATTAAAGCATCTTCTTTGAGTGTTGATGGAAACAATTTCAGCTTATGGGCATCAGTTGTGTAGTCATAACTTCGAGAAAGGATGTTGAACTCAAAGAGAAATTTTTTTGGATCTTCAGTAATAAGGCCATAGAATTTAGGTAGGACAACTGAGGGTATATTTTTCAGATTTTGATTACCCTACTGAGGACGAATTGGAAAGGGAAAGGTAGGCTAAGCTACTACCATTTGTAGATGTCCTATTGGTGGTTGATAAATGACTAGAGCTAATATATTATCTTGATATTCTGGCTTAGCAAAAAGATTATTCAAATGGAAGGATTCTTCAGATGTGGTCGGTGATTGTACTTGTTTTGGTACTTCTACAAATATGTTCTCAAATAGTTCTTCTTCTATTTCTTCTCTCTCTTCTCTTTCTTTAAGGTCAGGATAAAAAGGATCTTCCTGATTGAAGTTGGGAAGAAATCTTCCAAGGTGATCTCTTCTTCTATGCATGCAAGAATGCTAAAAATGAAACTAAATGACTCAATAGTAAATATAGACTGACACCATCCCCGATAATAGTGCAAAAAATATGTCTAATCAATATAAGACCCTTTTAGTTATAGGATTGGACATCCCTCACTACCAAAGTACTATGCTGATTTTCATTAATGTCAATATGAGAGCGTGAACTTGAGATGATGTCTGCAAAGTATATGCTCTAGTTTTCACTAAAAGTCATTACTACCTTGAATGCAATAACCATTAAGAAAATCTAGTTTATCCAAAGGAAAGACAAATATCAAATACTTAGAAGGAAATTCTAATTATTTAGCCATATATCTATGCACCTACTGCTGCAGGAACAGTGACTGGTTCTATTTCCAGTGGCTGTAAGAACAATAGTTCTATTTTAACTTAGAAAATTGAGTCTAACTCCTACTGACTAAAGTAAACTCCACCTAATATGTGGGCCCCCATGGAAGAATGAAGGAAAGATAAACTCAGATAAAAGTGTAGAAACTCAGTTAAGACATGTATTCATCAAATATGCAGTATTACAATAACTTGGGAAAAATAATAAGATATCTATCAACTCTATCCGTCTACTCACTACTTAACCTCATAGATATAGATGAGGTCTTATTTAAAAGGAAGGAAGAGCAACAAAATCCTAAAACTATGAATTTCTCATGAAGGAAAGTCAGTTACAACTTAAGACTACAAACATGTAATTGGAAAGACATTAATTATCCCTTAAATTCCCCACAAATATAGATCATAGAAAATGCTAGATCTAGTCTTTTATCTGACTTCAAATAGCTTCCAAGAATCCAAGTATCATGCACTACATGTTTAACTGATTGCTTTGATGGTTGCTTCCTTGCTCAGCCACTTTATCAAGTCCCACTTTGTTATTCATTAAAATAGGTCCCTTCTGAATTTGCCGCCAAGTCTTCTAGCTGCAATGGTGTCATAACGCTTCTCCTTAATGTCATCAATGCCTTAGCGCTATTCCTTTGCAGATTGTTTAACTCCCGCTCATCCTGTATCCCTATGATCAATGTTTAATACACACAAGACTTCCCACAAACATTTATTTTCATTTATTAGTTTATAAAGAAAAGGCATTAATTATTCAACTAACAGTTTTTGCAATCTCTTCGGCTGTAGGAAGATCTACCCATATCAAACATTCATGAAGAAAGATTTTTACCAAAAAAAGATCCCCTTTTTAGATATAATTCTGATTGTCATTTTTATGCCCTATTTCCATACTTTATACATCAAAAGTTCAAAAACATTTATACTAAAAGATGATAAAGTTCAGTATGTTATAGACAAATGTTCACAAAAAGGGCTAATAAGATTTCTATTTCTTCATGTCATCAATTAGAAAGAGGAGATTTGTAATCTTCATTGTAATTACAGACTAAAGGATCAAGTACTAAATCATTTTGGCAAGTGAATTAGAGTAAATGTCTTAAAAGAGCAATCCTAACAAACCCATGTAAATCTCTTTATAGATTCCTTACATCATTATAAGTTTTAAATCTTTTGATCAAGGAAGACCTAATAGTCTTTTTTAAAGCTCTTAATACGAAAGACCACTCAAAGGGTAGATCATCAGAAGTGATCAAATTTTTAGTTCTATCAGGCTAACATTATTACTATAGTAGTGAAGAATTGTGGGTGTTCTCCCCACCCTAGTTTTACCTTCACCTTGGAGGATTTTTGGGTTACCAAAATTTTTGTGTTATGTATTTATATTTTATTTTGATGGTTGTGATACATAGTTAGATCTATTTCAACATTTGAAGTTATAAGTTATGTTATGCATAATCTAGATATGAGATGGATAATGTGGTGAATGGAGTCAAGTTGTTTTGAAGGCTAATTTTTTAGTGATCTTGATTCATGCCTCCCCCCCGCCCCCAACCCTCTCAGCATCTTAGCTACCTAATAAACTTACAATAGGATCTTTTGTGGGCATTTCCTCTTCAAAATTTAGCTTGGTGTTGGTCATAAAGGAAGGAGATCTACATTGAAGCATTTGGCATCTTCTCCATTAACACTTATATCCATGGAACCATGATGGGATTATGGTAGACTAGTTTCATATTATGGAGATACCCTATATTTGTTTATCTAATTCAAGATATACAACATATTTATATACAAAATCCTTACCAAAAATACTTTAAAGCAAGGTGAATCCTAACTTTTTTTTAGCCATTTATATGTATATTCCTCATTTATGATTGATTCCTTAACCCAGGGCTTAAGCAACGAATTCTCTCATCCTCAACCACAAAAATTCTTATTTTCTATGTATAGAAAAATGATATAAGTTTTGGGCTTATAGATTAGGAACCTACTATATGGGAGCATTTTAGAGAAGTTTTTTTATAGTGTTGTTAGACTACATCAACTATTTCATAACATGTCCTTCCTGTACACTCAAAAGTGTCCCACTCTAAACCCTTCTATTCAAATGATTCCATGAGTTTGAAATGCTTGGATGCCGGCTTAGAGTTCCCTATCCATGGAGTGCAAGAGAGTATATTTCAAGAATAAGAAGGCTCTTATATGAGCCTTAGAGATATTCTTCTTGCTAGTAAACCATGCAATGGGAGGTTCCAAAGACAAGATGCAAGAATGCAAATGTCCTAAGGAGTTCCTCAAGAATGCAATGAAAATGAAGATTAAGTTAGAATGAGATGCAAAGTGGAGCTATGCTAAGAATGTATGAGAGTGTTGCAATCCAACTATTAGACTATATGATTTAAGCTACATGTAAAAATTAAAGCTAAGCTAAGCTATAATGCCATGATGCCATGGATGAGAGAATGTAGACAAGAAATAGAAGTTCTCCACAAAGCTCCAAAGAAACCTGTTAGAAAACCTGCAGCATAACAATGTTCAAAAGATGGATGGATGCTTTAAGGGGGAAATCTCTCTCCCTTTTAAAGATGTATGGATGGTAGAGATCAAGATGAAGATGGTGGATGATCAATGGTGGAATTCAAAAAGAGGAGTGATCCATGTCCACACACAAGTCAACCAATAGAATATAAGTTGACTTGTCATATAAGACAAAAGTCACAAAGCCTTTTTTTTTAATTGCAAAATAGAAAAAGGACTTTATGTGTACACTTTAAGTGGGTTAGAAGAATGGGGTCTTTTATTTAATTAAAAGGAGACATGTTCTTTTAATCAAATAATGAACTTAGGATAGCATAGTCAAACTATAGGTTATAATCAAATAAATTGATTATTAGCAATTTGGTCTAGGTAAATGATTGAATTAATTTAGCCAAAATGTTGAAAAGGGGGCTAATAGTCTAGATGAGCATTTTTAGGTGATTACACTTCCAAGAAGTCAACCTAGTCCTTTTTACCTTCTTGCCAAATGATTTCTAGGTTTTCTTTCCTTTCATCATTTTATTCTAAGATCTACAGTTGGATATTCAGAAAAAAGGTTAAGATATAAAATTTTTGGAGATAAAATACATCTTCCTTTACATTTTTCAAGGTGATTCTCCTATATTTTATTTCCTTTAATATATTTACCCTAGATCTATATTTTATTTGGGCTAATTATATAGAGATAGCATCTTGATTTCAATTATTTAAGAACTTGGTTCAATTTTATATACACATTATCCTACAAGGGCTAAATCATACATTTTCTTCTATTGCATTCCTTTTTCAAATTTGAATTTGGTATTGGTGGCTTTCTTATTTTGGGTTATACCTAATATAATTTGAATTATAAGTGGAATAATATTAGGAAGTTCCACTCTTTCCCTCATATTCATATTTGAATGGCTTAGTGGTCTGCAAAAGAAGAGATCTACAACCCTATTATAGTGTTTCCCTTTACCCTTAAACACTAATATCTCTCATTGATCAACAACATACATCTTTTCCTCATGATTATATCTCCCCCATGAGATATAAAAAGGTTTTTTCCATGTATTATTCTCCCCCATTGATATCAATGATAAAGGTTACATTACGCCATCAATAATTATTTCCAAAATAATACAAAAAGTATGTAACTTGAAAATTCACTTGATGAGCTCTATAAGTGTCCAAAGACATTGTTTAAATACCTTTAGTAAGACTCCTCAATTACTCAACACAAAAATACATTCTCCCCCATAGGAGAGGCATCAAACATCTAGCTTAGATAAAGGATAGTGTTCCAATTATACTAGACTGATGCAATCTTGTATCAAATACTTTGAAGAGGGTTTGGGTATAACCCCAAGCATACATTGAAAATACTCAAATGTATCCCTAGCTAAAGGTTTTGTGATTATGTTTTATATCTTCTACTCTTTCCTAACATACTCCAACTTGATCTCTTTCGATGCTGCTTTTTCTCTCAATAAATGATACTTTATTACAATGTGATTAGTCTTTTAATGTAATACTAGATTCTTCGATATATTAAGTATTCTTTTTTTTAACATTGAATAATATTAGGCCGAGTAATCATGATACCAATTTCTTATAATTTGTGTTTCATCCAAAAAATTTGATTAAAATTGTTTGTTGCTTCTACATACTTTTCTTCTATTTTAGATTGTGATATATAAGTTTGTTTCTTACTCAACCATGAAACCAATCTTCCTCCCAAGATGAATTATCCATCACTAGTGCTCTTTCTATCATCTTCATTTTCCACCCAATCTATGTTGTAAATATGGCTAAGTAGGACAAGTTAGAGTTGTCAGTTATGGAAACATATATCTTATGATAAGAAGGCACTATGTATAGTTGAAGACTCAATAGTTAGACATGGAAAATTTTCTAAGTGTTAGATAGTTATCCAATAGTGTAGAAACAATTTTTTTTTTAATGGATAAAAGAATACTATTTGGTATGTGTGTAGTTAAGGATAGGTAGTATAGTATGTCAAGATGACATGACTACATGTACACGTCTATATGGATAGTACGAAAGGAATTATACAATAAACACTAGTAAACACAGTGAATAGAGAATAACATAGTATAAAAGTAAATGGAAAATTACAGGTTAAAGAATTATTTTGTGTACAAAATAATTATTTAACTAATTAGGGATGGAATCCTACATATCAACCCTTAGATGGAAAGAGTTATTTTTGTATTTTGTAAAGTGTGTGAAAGCTTGAAGGTCAACTGTGCAAGCTTTGTAAAATGTAAAGGTATAAAGGAAAGATTGTATCATGTGAAGTAATATGTAATTGATATGTGATATGTGAAGGAATATGAGAACTCTATGATGTGAATTATGATGTCTAATTAAAGGTATGCAAAGAGTAGAAAAAGTAAGATCAAATATTGGAGATAGAAACACTAAGAGGTTTTTGTATCTATATGTTGTGTGTAAAGGAACTATATTGTAAAATTGCATGTTTGGGCAATGAGATCATCTTGCTTACATTCTATAATTGTATATAGAAACTCCTAATAAGGTTTAGTCTTTTAATAGGGCCTAGTCCTCTAACAAGGATAAATACACTATATGTACTTAATAGACTCCTAATAGAGTCAACATCCTTAATAAGGTACTTTTATTTATTGGATCATTTTGTGGATACCATTCCCACTATATTTTTCCCTTGGCTTGGGTTTTCCAAGCTAGAAAAAATATGGTGTTATGAGTTTTCTTTGTGTATGGTTATTATTACTTATTAGTGATGTTATTTTAATTTCATATACATGTTATAACATAATTAACAATATTCAATTGTGGGTAAAAGTTTTTAGAATATTGATTCAACCCCCCTCCCTCTCAATATTAGCTATTTATAATAATTAGTATTAGAGAGAAGTTACTCTGAAGAGGCTTAAAAGATTGAATAAGATCCTATAAATATGGAACAAATACTAAAGAATCTTGAAGAAGCCCTTAAGAATATTGATCTTCTTACTAAAGAAAGAGATAATCTGAAAGAAATAATCTGAAAGAAAGGTATAAAGATGCAAAAGACTATATTGGAAAATTAAAAGAAAAGATTAATCATCTAAAATATAGAAAAGAACCTAGATAATAGAAAAAATATAGTGATGAGCTAGGCACGTTAAAGAGATAAAATGAGATTCTGAAGCATGAATTGAAGATTGTTGAACTAAAGATAAGTATGAAGAAAGATGATAGCAAGGTTGAACTAGATCAAAAATCTAAAAATGAAGATCTAAGATGCCATCTTACAAAAGTAACACTTGAACTTGATTCCATCAAAATAAAGCATGTATAAACTGAGAAATATAATACTATAGTGAAAGAAGAATCAATCTAGGCTAAGAAATACTTATAGAAATTATATTCTAGTAGTGAGAAAATTTATGAGAAACTATATTATCAAAGGCCTTCCTATGATAAGATAGGTCTTGGATATTTCATTGGAGAAAAATCAACAAAGAAATCTAAAGTAAGAAAGGAAGCAAATATAGTTGTTGTGTTAGCGTAAATAATTATTATTTACACTTTACTTAAGTTTACTTAGGTTAAATGAATTATTTTATTATTTATTAGGTTAGACACCTTAGAGTATGCACACTCATATGAGTTCTCATGTTGGCAACATAGGAGTATACAAATCTAATTTAGTACATGGTGTCTACAACACTAGAGTTTGCATAAACAAATGAGCCATCATGTAGAAAACATAGTTGTTTGCACTTTTTCTAACACATGTTATCTATAACATAATTTTATGTGGTACACCTTTGTAGGCTTATCCTCTCATCATCACACTAATTCCTATGCTTAATAGAGGATAACCTACACCTAGTGGACATGTGCCTAGTTGTAAGACTTATCATGTTGCTAACTCATAGGCATTCTAGATGCATCATAGAGGCCTTTTGTAGGCACCTCTAGTGTACTATACAATCAATTTTGAATATCATATTGTTATTCTGATCATACTTTGTTGGTCTTTTGTGCTAGTTATTGTACTTCTTGGTCTTGGATGATTTTTCCCTAAGAAAAATTCTGACATGGTATCAGACCCATAGAGCTGTCATTTCATAGCCATTGAAGATCGATCTTGCTTCACCTCTCTGAGGAAACCTTGACTTAGATCTAGAGAATCCACAGATATTGGGAGCATCTAGAGCCAAAGTGGACCTCACCATTGTGTTTGTACTGTCGATTCGACGAAAATCAACTATAAATTTGCCTATGCTAGGCCAAAGTTAATTTTGAGGCAATTTTTTTTGCAAACTAACACCTAAAGGGTCAATTTGCAAATCTAGTATGATCTATTAGATCTATAATCTAATTTATTTTTAGATCTATAATTAATTTTTTTTCTACAATTATTTTCAAACTTCTATATTTTTTAGAATTTCTTTTGGCCAGTAGGGCCTATAGAGAATTTTTTATTTTTGTAAGAACCTAGTGGTGAAATCCTAACCCCTATAGGAGGAATATTCCCTCAATCAGCCAAATATTACATTGACATATTCAACTCACAATCCAATAGCACCAATCAAATTCCAATTGCATATACCATTCTCGATGAACATTTACTCAACAATCGGTGGGGTACATTTTAAATACCATGGTCTTGGCATTTTAAACACCATGGTTTTAATCACATAGTGGATGTGGGATAAATTTCCCACACTTGCCCATTTTTAAGCCCACCGACAATATAATTCTTCAACATTGGCCATCATAATTCTTAGTAACTCTACATTCCATAGTGCAAATACCACAACCTCTGGCAATCAGAAAAAATGTGTAGTTTGAAGTCCTCCATGTATTCCATCCTCCAACAACATGATAGTGTAGTGATACATGTCTGCAAGCCACTTGTGCTCCACATCAGTGCTAGCAAGACTCGGGACCATATGCCCCTCCTTCTACTTAATAGGTTGAGTCAGACCCTCTATGTTAGATCCATATGATAGTTATACTTTGACACCCCAACCCTTCTATATGCGCAGTCATCAATCCGTACAATCTGATTCAGCAAGGTCATACATCTGTAGATTGACACGCAAGCATTCCATACTACCACATCACCCATGGGCCAATTTTTTTTGCTGACATGAGTATTTTTTGGCCTAAATTTGATGGTCATATAACCATCATCCATTGGAAAATTAGAATTGTTGTGATGGCCATTTGGACATCAAATTTAACCTCATGTTTTTTTTGCTAAGAGCCCTCTTCAAATTCATTTTTGATTTGACAGTCCAACTTTGGGAGGCCGTATCTCAGTCATCCAAGCTCCAAATAAAGTGCAATTTTTTTTTTGGGTTCTAGTTTTGGTGCATGGATTTTTTAGAAATTACAATTTTTGGTGACTGTACCTATCCAATCCTACACTTTGCAACTTTAATTGCTTCATACAAGTTCATCTGGACTCCAAATCAGGTTCTAGTTTTTATCTACTTTCTAAATCTACAATAAGATTATAGGATTCTATGGATGATAATATCACTTTCAAAAATAGGTCCTTTTTTTGCTTTGTATTGCTTCAAAATTGTTGTACATTGTAAAGTTCTAGATTTGAACTATATAAGGAGGTTGTAAAAAGGAAAAATTAGAAGTCCACTAAGGCCAAAATTGGAAAGTGGCTATTGTAAATGCACTAAGTATAAAGTGGAAAAATCTTTCATTTGGGGGTGGGGGGGGGGGGGGGGGGAGTTTCTTGATTGAGTGAAAAGGGGGGTGTCTCTCAATGTTGTGTTCCTCTTTTTCTACTAGTACCTTTCATTTTTTACATCATGGGAAATCTTAATTTTCCAAAATTAACACCACACAACTATGCTACATGGTCTATTAAAATGTCATTTCAATTAATCCATAATGAAGTTTCTCAATATGTTGATGGTACCCTTCCTAAACCAGTAGGTGATTGAGTATCTAAAAGTGATATTATTGCTTGGGAAATGATAGATAGGAAAGCCCTAGGTGATATTATGTTGGGGGTTGAAGAAAAAATCTTCTATCAAATTGAGAAGAATAAGACATCCAAGGATGCTTAAGATGCCCTCAAAAACCTATATGGTAAAGTGAGTGAAGAGGATGTTTAGAAAATTGAAGATAGGCTTGTCTCCCTAAATCCTAAAACATTTGATTCTATACAAGATTTCATCATTAAGGTGAATGAATTAAGAATGAAACTTGATGATTGTCGTAGTCCTATTAAAAATGAAAAGTTAATTTATCTCATTCCTAATAAGCTACCATCTAAGTACTCCACATTTGTTTCTTCTTACAACACCATAAAGACTACATTAGGGGTTGCCTATCAGAAAGTCACTTTTGATCGTTATGCTCAACTATTAGATGATGAAGAAAAAATGTTTAAATCAATGGGAATTATCAAGTCATCTAAGGCTAAGGCATTGGTAGCCAATAATGAGGGTTCTCAAAATTCAGCTACTCAAACTTCAAATAAAGGAAATAGCAAGAAGAAGAAGTGGAACAAAAACAAACAAGAGGATATAGAAAAGGCAACACCAACATCAAATCAATAAGGGAAGTCTTCCTTGAATACAAAAAAGAAGGGGAAATCTAATAAGGAGAAGAAAAAGTGTGCTTATTGCAAGAATTTGGGTCATGATGAACATGAGTGTTATCATAAATAGATTGATGAGTTGAGGAACATCATGAAGAAACACAATGTTCCACTACCTAATTCTTATAAGGAGAAAAGTTCTTCATCTTTGGATTCTAAGGGCAAAGCACATGCTTTACTCACAAACACTATTATTCAAGGAGAATGAATCATTGATTCAAGTGCCACACATCATACGAGTGTGTAGAAGTGATATTTTTCTTCCATGACACATTTAGAGGTACCAAACATCTTCATAGGTGATGATACAAAGGTGGAAGTTGAAGGTAAAGGTGAAGTTGAGATGAACAATGGAAAATTCAAGGATGTTCTATATGTTCCTTACGTTACCTCTAATATTCTTTTAGTCTACCAAATGACTCACTATGGAAGAGGTAATCAAGTGGAATTTCTTCTAGATTCAGTGGTAGTGAAAAGCATTAAGGATGACTCTATGATTGCAATAGGAGAAGCCAATCATGATTCAAGGCTTTACACTTTCTCCTCCTTTGTGCCAAAATCAAATGCAAAAGCCTTGTTATTACATTCAAATGCAAAATGTAAATTGTGGCATCAGAGATTTTGACATCTCAACTATAGATATCTTCAGTAGCTTAGCAACAAGAAAATAGTCAATCGTCTACCTCAAATTGAGTTTTTAGAAGGTGTTTGTTTAGGTTTCTCTCTTGGAAAACATCCAAAAAATCTGTATGAAAAGGGAAGTCTTGGAGAACACAATGTGTTCTTGAATTGGTTCATAGTGATATAGCGAGCCCATTTCCAGTGCCATCACTTGGCAAGTCATGCCATGCACTCACCTTCATAGATGACTACTCTCACTTGACTTGGGTTTTCTTCATGGCTCATAAGATTAAAGTGTATGAAAACTTTCTCAACTTCAAGGATCAAGTGGAAAAGTAGTTAGGTAAATTCATCAAAGTTTTATGAATAGATAGTGGGGGGGAGTATGTGAACACAAGACTAATATAAATTTTCACTCAAGATGGTATTGACCTTCAGCATTCACTATCATATACATCATAGAAATATGGTGTTTCTAAAAGGAAAAATAGAACTTTCAAAGAGATGACCACATGCATGTTATTATACAAGTCTCTTGGTCACATCTTTTGGGTGGAAGCAATAAATTGTACTAACTATATCTAGAATAGAAGTCCTCACAAAGCTTTGGATGGTATAACTCATTTTGAAGCATGGATTGGTAGGAAACTTATGGTTAAGCACTTTAGAGTCTTTGGTTGTCCATCATGGGCAATAATTCCTCCATAGGAATGTAAGGCATTGGAAGTACAAAGAAAACATTGTATCTTTGTTAGATATGAAAACTCACACAAAGCGTACAAGTTGATGGATCTAGAGACATGATATATTCTATGAGAGGAGTGTACATTTTGAAGAAAGTTGTCCAAGCTTTTCTTCTTCAAGTTTTCCTTCTTCCTCCTTCATTGAAGAGAGTGATAGTGATACCAGTGACTTAGAAGATGTTTATCCCTGACCAACATAGAGACATCAGCCAATTGAAGTTGAGGATACTCCTACAACATCTTCCTCCACAAGACCTAGATGGGCCAAGAAGATATTGGATGTCATAAGATCATTGGTAGGAAATCCTTCTAATATAAGGAGGAAAAGATCATAGTACAACTCACTCCCACATGCATATATTGCCATTTCTTTAGATTCATAGTCATTCAAAGAAGTATCATGTATTCTAGAATGGGATAGAGCAATGGAGGAAGAGTATAACTCACTTATGAGAAATGATACATGGGACTTAACAATCTTCCTAAGGAAAGATAATTGGTTTGATGTAAATGGATCTATTAGACCAAATTCATAGTGGATGGAAGTGTGCATAAACATAAAGCTTTCCTTGTTGCAAAAGGTTTCTCTCAAGTACTAGGCATTGATTACACTGAAACCTTTGCACCAATGGAAAACATGAATTTAATTCATTTGAAAATAGCTATTGCAATAGTAGTTGTTCATCACATGGATGTGAAGAGTACATTTTTGAATGGTGATCTATATGAGGAGATATATATGGAGCAACCATAGGGATTCATACAAGATGCCACCTTGGTTTGCAAATTAAAGAAGTCTATCTATGGACTTAAACAAGCTTCAAGATCTTGGTATGCCAAGATGGATTCCTTCCTTCTCTCCAAAGGCTTCACCAAATGTCATTTTGATCTAAATGTCTTCATTCTTCAAAGGGATGATTCACATTTTCTCCTTGAAATTTATGTGGATGACTTGATCATTACAAGGAAGTACTGCATCCATCATTGACAATGTAAGGCTACTTTACTAGATATGTTTTTGATGATAGAATTGGGTCTACTACACTATTTCCTTGGTATTGAGATACATAAATCTTCATTAGGGATTAAACTATCACAACTCAAGTATGCTCTTGATCTTCTAGCTCATTTTCACATGAGTGACTGCAAGGCTACAACTACCCCCTTCCTTTTAGGTGTTAAGTTAGAGATAAAGTCTTTCTCTCCACTTGATGATGTGATATTGTATAGAAAGTTGGTGGGAAGCTTCGTCTACTTAACACATACATCCCCTAACATCTCATTTGTAGTTGGCATGGTTTCTTGCTTCATGTAATAGCCACATGAACTTCATTGGAAACTAGCCAAACACATCCTACATTACATCCAGGGTACACATATACATGGGATACACTATGTAGCTAGTACAAGACTTTAGTTAGTGGGATACACAAACTCTAACTATGTAGGAGACCTTGATTCTCTCAAGTCTACTTCAAGATATATGTTTCATCTTGGTTTCAACACCATTTGTTGGCAAAGTAAAAAGAAAACCAACATTTCTCTTTCATTGACTGAGACTGAGTATCAAGGAGCTATAAATGCAACAATAGAGGCTATTTGGCTACAACAGATTCTTAAGGAGTTTGGATTTGATCTACACCGACCCATAGTCATCCATTGTGATAACTAGAGTGGTCCACCTCATAATAGGTGTATCATAGTCATGATTTGGGCCATGCTTAGGAATACTATATTCAAACTAAGGACTATTTTTTCCACTATGAGGTGCATTTAATCTTGTCAACCCAGGGACATATACTTGAAATGGTTAGCATAGTATGTGTACTAGGTCTCTTAATGAGTCACTAAGCTTATGTTGTAGGAAAGTAAAATGCAAAGAAAAGAACTTACACTATTGCTATAGGAAACTAACACACTTAACTCTATGAATACTGGAAATAAAATGAAAGGCTAACAAATATTCCAACTCAATTCATCCACTATAATTGTTCTCACATATGCTGTAGGAACATTTATGAAGTGTGATGCTATAGGAGGGAACTTACAACTTCTACTTACAATACTAAGAATGCTTGCAAATAAATCTATTCTACCTAATATAAACCACCTTCCAAGTGGGCCCCCTTGGTCAATTTCACTAAACTACTAACACAAGATAGAAGCGAAAAACTTAATTCATTACATTTCAAAAATTCATTACATAACATAGAACTATAAAAACACAACTCACTATAAAAGTTAACAGTCTGTTCTCATAAAATCTTTCTTCTAACTAGCTAAACTAACACACTTAGGTCAATTCCTATATATAGGAGATCAACACTTATTCCCATAATAGAAAAGTAAATATCCTAGCTTTAAATATGTAGGAGAGAAAGAAGGAGAATAACAACTCAAGGTGGGAAGAAGAAATAACAACTTAATGTGGGAATAATAAATTCTAAACATCCGCTTGCCATAGGAATAAATGTAGAGAATACAATAAGTCTTCATAGCTCCTCTATACTCACTATTGTGTCTTTTGGAACCATTACAACTTTCCTCCATCGTGGCTACATTTCAGCATTATTTTCTCCTTAAATATTATTGGTGCTCATCTTTGAATTCTTCCAATCATCTTTCATCTTATTAAATTCAAATATAAGAACACACATTTTGATAACTATATGAAATACTACATAATATATAATACTAGCAAAAGATGGCATAGTATCTACCCATAGGTTTATTATAGGTTTTGGTAAACATAGGTCCACAAATGTTTTGATAAAAATAAAATAGAGTATCAATAGAGTGTTTTAAAACTATCATGAAATAAAGGCAATATTTGGCCTCATCATAGAGTGCTATTGAGATCTTGAAACATCTAGTTCAACATCAATGAACAAAACATATTGAGGTTCATATGCACTACATCATACCGCTAATCCATGAGCAGGTCATTGCACTGCAATATTGTCCTACTAAGCAGTAGGAAGTCAACATCTTCACCAAGCCCTTCATAGAGGTCAAGTATATTCATTTTCAAGCTCTCTTGGAGGTAAGGGATTTTTCACCAGGGGGATCACATGATCCTTCTCTTCTCTATTGTATATATCTCTCTTTTTGTGGGAGGGTTTTTCCCATGAGGTTTTCCCTTTTTCTCTATTTGTAGAGATATTTTCATGCATTTCAGAATTTCATTGTACTTGGGTACCTAACATGGCCTAGTAGTCAACACCCATTATGCATTTCATCATAGCTTTTGTGAGCTTAAGTGCATTCCCCTAAGTTGCACTTAGGAGGGGTGTAAGTGTAAATAATTATTATTTATGCTTTACTTAAATTTACTTAGGTTAAATGCATTATTTTATTATTTATTAGGTTAAACACCTTGGAGTATGCATACTCATATGAGTTGTCATGTTGAAAACATAGGAGTACACAACTCTAATTTAGCACATGGTGTCTACAACACTAGAGTTTTCATAAACAACTAAGTCATCATGTAGACAACAGAGTTGTTTGCACTATTATTCTAGCACACGTTGTCTAGAATATAATTTTATGTGCTACACCTTTGTAGGCTTATCCTCTCATCATCACACTAATTCTTGTGCTTAATGGAGGATAACCCACACTTGGTGAACATATACCTAGTTGTAAGAATTATCATGTTGCTAACTCCTAGGTATTCTAGATGCATCATAGAGGCCTTTATACAAAGGCACCTCTAGTGTACTATACAATCAATTTTAATATCATATTGTTATTTTGATCATACTCTGTTGGTCTTTTGTGCTAGTTATTGTGCTTCTTGGTCTTGGGTGAATTTTACCCTAAGGAAAAATCTTACATGTTGAAACCTATGAGCCTAAAAAGACTACTTAGAATGATATTGAAACAAGTAAATCCAAAGAGGTACCTAAAGAAATTGAGCAAGTAAATAAACCTAAAAATTGTGATGAGCCTAAAAGCAAGTTGAATCACTTAAGGAGTTAAAATATGAATTCAAAGGTAGATGCTTTATATGTACTGAAATTGGTCATATGAAGAGAGATTGTAAATCTCATTTATTCAAACCTATTACTAATTTCTATTTTTATAATTATAATGGTTTTGGTCATAAAGAAGTTGATTTTAGGATACATAAGTTTGATAGAGATAATAGCAATAGTAGAATGTTTAGGGATACTAAACCTACAAGGAATGAAATAAGGAGATCCTAGAGAAGATCTAATAAAGGAAGGAGCAAATGGAATAAGGAGAAACATAGTGTGTTACAAGTGTAACCACTTTGAACACATTGCTATAAATTGCATAACACAAATTAATTAGAATGGACCTAATCAGAGAAGGAGTACACCTGTATGTCAGTTATGCAAAAATTTTGGTCACATTGTAAGATTTTATGGAATGGATATGATGAACATCAACAAGAACCTAAATTTTAGAAGGAACAACAAAAAAAATGACAGAAGGAATGATAGTAGCAAAAATATTTAGAAAGATTTACTCAAAGAACATGTTGAACAATTCAAAGAGGTATTTGTTAAAGAAAAAGATTTGTTGAGCTCACATGTGATATTGGAAGAACAATATTTTAATGTACCTAATGAGAGATTGATGTCAACAATTATATGGGATTCATGCTATTTGAATCAATCATTTAGGTATTGAAGATAGAAAACAAGAAAGATGGAACAAGAGCTAGAGATTGAATTGAGAGTTGTGAAGCTAATAAGAGGGAGAACATATTGTGAGGTAGCAATGGTTAAGAGACCATGTCATTTGGAGATTGCATAAAGATGGAAAAATAAAAACAATTTTACCAGTTAATAGAGACCACTTTTTGTGGATTGACTAGTTGTCCAATTAATGTGGAGATAATTTTGAAAAGATATGTCATGTGAAAAAGATAGTGAGTATAATTCAACTATGTAAGGAGTTAAGGAGAAATTGAGATAAATTTGATAATAGAATTGAAGGAGATTTGAAGAGTTTTCAAGTGTGAAGAATAGGCAGCCCTAGTTATACAATAAAATGAGGTATTTTACTCTTAAGAAAATATTTAATCTATGAATTGTGTCAAGAATTCAAGCATAGAGATAGATAATTAATTAGTTCATAATGTGGAAGATGAAGATAGACCTAAAATGAAGATAAATTCTAATAAGTGTGTGAGTGATGACCCTAGCACCGCATTATCAAAATGCCCAAGAATGACATTCATCTAGAAAATGTGGGAAGTTATCTAAGAAATAAATTTGAGAATATAGTTGGAGAAAAAATCTCTAAGGAATTGGATCATATTTATAATCAAGACACAATTTATTAGAAAAGATATGAGTACTTAAAGGAAAATGACCTAGTTAAGTTTCTGTTTTATTATGAGTTTGAGAACAAAGAGTGGACCAAGATAATACTAAGTAAAATTAATGATGGTAAGTCTTTGTTGGGAGATAATGTGATTGAGATCTTTGCTAACCTATTTCATGAGGTTACTGAATTATGCAATGAAGGAAATATACTAGTGAATGAAAATAATGTCAAGAAGTTAGTACTTGACAACACTAAGTCCATTTATAATGGTAGAGGCATTGTGATAAGAAAGATCAAGTAGGATGATGTCATATTCCTGAGTAGAATCATAGTAGCAAGGATGTGCTATAGCTTTAGAGAAGATGATATAGTAGTTGGCTTTATACAAGCATCTTATAAGATCTATGTTGATAGAGAAAAATTCAATTTGTGTTAGATCCTAAGAGCATAGTTAATAAAGAACTTGGAGAAGATAAAGAAGGTTAAATATAGTCAGTTTAGATTCCAATCCTTGATCACTCATATGTTTAAATCAATCTAATCAAGATATTTTAATTCATGCAAGAATTAACTATAGTGAGTAGTGATTAGAGAACAATGGAAAATATTTTTGAACTTTATAATAGACACCTTATTGAGAAGGTTAATGATAGTGCTAATATGATTATGAAGATATACTAGATAGAGATGAGGGAAAGATTTATGATTCTACCCTTTATGATAGAAAGGTCTAAGGGAGACATTTTTTTTATGGTGGACACTAATTTTAAATATATTGATGTTGTAGAGCCTAGAATGTTATATGTTGAACCCTTGGGATATGAGATTAGTGAAGAAGAAAAACAAGGATATTTCCAAGCTATCCTTGAAGTAGATAAAGATGACGAATTCCACAAATTGGGAACCTATGAGGAGATGATACAATAAAAAACTCAAGCTCAATTGAGGAAATTAGCTAAAAAAAAGGTAGATGTAGTTATGAAGAAGACTATGGAGTAAGCTAGAATCTTAGTTGAGGAAGCAAGTGGAGTAAGACAAACAAGAACTAGTATGAGACAAATTGGACAATAGAGGATGATGTACATTCTACCCTTGGCATCTGTAGGACCATCAAAAAGAGTAATAGTGGAAAAACCTTCTATAGAAACACCTATTTCCCCCTATGCAATAGTCTCACAGTAATAGGCACCCATCACACTTTCTATTCCACTAACCAAGGAATCAAATGAAAAAGAAGTAGAAGTTGTAGAAGTAGAAAGAAAATTAGTTAGATTGGTAGAGGTGGAGCGAGAGTCACCTAATTCTCCCACAAATAAATGAATGAAGGTAATGACAACAAGACCCAGAAAGAGATAGAAGGGAATAATGCCTAGCCTACCTAACAAGAAGATGCAAGGTCAAGTAGAGCCTTAGAAGAGTACACAGAAGAAACTAGAAGTTGTGCAATTAGGGAGGAAGACTAGGAAGCTTAATATTGAGAAGGTGTATAGTTCCATTATTAATGAAAGAATTTTTTTTAATTAAATAAGTTTTATCATTTATATATATGGATTGACATATTACAGCTATAAAATGTTGTTATTAGACACATTATTTAGTCTAATATGAAATTTGAGGATGTTAAAGATGAAATTTCAAAAGACCTCTTTTAGAGGATAACAAATAGAAGGAAAAGAGTTGGTGAAGAAGATAAGAACATTAGGCAAAACTAAATTAGAAAATTATGTCAAGTTAATAATGATGAGAATATGGATAGTTTAATGAAGATTCTAGAACCATATCTTAGAAACAAGAAAATACCCTTATCGATAATGGGATGAAACTATCTAGAGGTTAATGAGGAAACTAAAAAGGTTATTGTAAAGATGATAGAAGACCTAAACAGAGCAAAAACAATAGCTCCACAAATCTCAATTGGAACAAATACTATGCAGATTGGTGAAACCAAGGTCACAGTTGATATACAAAAATATCCTTTGAAGGATCATGACACAAACATTGTGGGTAATATCACTAGTGATTCCAATTTTGATGAAGTATATGAAGAAGAAGAGAAAAGGAAGAAGGAAAAAAAAGGAAGAAGAAAATGGATGATGAAAAGAAGAAGAAAGAAGAAGAATAGAAAAAGGAGGAATAAGAGAAGAAAAAGGAGGAAGATGAGAAGAAGGAGGAGGATGAGAAGAAGAAGAATGAAATAGAAGAGAAAAAGAAGAAAGAGGAAGATGAAAAAAAAATGAAAGAGGAAAAGGAACAAAAAAAGAAAGAAGATGAAGAGAAGAAAAGAAAAGAAGAGGCAAAAATGATGAAAAAAGAGGAAGGGATAAGAAGAAAAGTGCACCAAGAACATCTCTTACCCTTGCAACTCTAATAGGATCAGATGATGATGATAAAAAAAAAGTTGATATCATCTTTAAATAAAATAATGAACAAGAAAAAATAGATGAAGATTTTATAGAAAACTCTTATGAATGTAATTGAAAAGTTACAAGGTACACTTGCTGTGAGATTATTAGATCCTTATCCAGAGGATAGAGCTAAGGTAGTGATTCAAGAATGTAAGGAAACTTGCAAGAAATAATATAACCATTTTCACATTACCCATAATAGATCTAAAATAAGCACATAATTAAAATCCACATGCAAGAGAATAGACAACATACTCACAAAGTTGTGACACAAGATCTACCTTGGGAAACCCTTATTGAGGGAAAAACCTAGCCTCCAAAAGCATCCATCACCATGTATTATTCAGAAAAGAACACCATTGTAATACAACTATGGAAGTATTCAAAGACATAGCCACCACCAAGGAATCAATGTGAATAAGCATGAATCCACACATCCCATGACATGCTTCCAACCTTCACAAATGCTCCCTTGGCTAACCTGTCAAGCATTGTCCCACTCAACTCTTGCCTTTTTGTCTTCTCCTTGTCACACATACAACAACTACCCTTGTTACTACTTATATAATAGCAAGTCCCAAAAAACCACCAAGTCATATTACATAAACCATGTGCTACCTAACCCATTGACACCACATTTAATATTGGGCATTTAATTCTTTTCCATAATATTAAATAATTACATCAAATATTGTCACAATGTTACAATACAACTCATCAAGTATATCCCATGGGAATCTTTACATAATGTATGTCCATCTAGGTGCTCCTAGATACAACATTACATAATAAAATAATAAAATTTAAGCAATATTATGCAATGTGTGCAATACCCATTATCTCAACAAAGAATTTGATGCTAAACTCACCAACTTGTCAGATGATGTAGTAGTCCAAGTCCAAGCAAAGCACGATTCTTAGATGTTTGACACACTGTGTTAGAACATCAAGAATGATATTTGATATCTTGATTCCTATATCAAGGAGCTAAGACAATCCAAGCTTGAACAAAAGGAATTGTATGAAAAATATTCTATGTCTTTTAATTTCACTAAGGATGGTGATGATGATCTAAGAAGAGAGCATGATAAAGTTAAGGCAAATTGTAGATTAGCTTATTCAACCAAGCACGAAAATTGAAGATATTGAAGGACACATGAGAAAGACTCATGATGATATAAGTCTGATAGAACTAAATAGAGAAAGGATTCGAAAGAGGTTATCACTTCTAAGAGAACATCTATCATTGAAGATTAGTACACTTATATAGCAAGTGGATGAGTGTCTAAAAGAAAAAAAACATCCTTTGAAAGGTTTTTATACTTAGACTTGATTGTAGTAGAAATTACATCCTATGGGTTGTGCACTCTCGTCAACATATCAGAGGGAGTTAAAGATAGTTGGGAGAAAAAATGAAGAGTTTGAAGGTAAGCTTTGTAGACTACATTTCTCAACTATTACCCTAGTGAATAGGTATAGAACTACAATTTTGACATGTATATAGATTTTGACACTTTTGACATTGATGTCAAAGAGGGAGAAGTATAGGAAAATTTTTAAAAGTATAATATAAGGGGGAGTAATAGTAATATACTAAGGGGAAGTAGTGTTACACAGTATTGTAATATGAATATAAGGAAAGATGGTTAGAAATGTAATGATCCACAAATTTTGAAAAAAAAAAATATTATCAACATTTTGTGACTTAACAAATTTTCCCATATGTTGCCATCATTGAAAAAAAGGGAGATTGTTGGAAATATGGATAAGAAGGATAGAGTTGTCATTTATGGAAACATATATATTATGATAAGAAGGCACTATGTACACTTGAAGACTCCATAGTTAGACATGAAAATTTGTCTAAGTGTCTAATAGTTATCTAGTAGAGAAGGAATAGTTTTGTTGTGTATGGATGACAGAGTAATATTTGGCATGTGCATGGTTAAGGAAAAGTAGTATATTATGTTAGGATGATGTGACTAAGTGCACAACTCTATATAGATAATACATGAGTTATGCAATATACGCAAGCAAAGCCATTGAACATAGAAGAACAAAGAATACAAGTAAATGGTGAATCACAAGTAAAAGAATGATTATGTGTACAAAATAATTATTTAACTAATTAGGGATGATATGGACAAGATGTTAACCCTAAAAGGATAGAATTCATTTTGTATTTTTCCAAGTGTGTGAAATCTTGAGATCGACTGGACAAGTTTTGTATAATGTAAAGGTATAAAGGAAAGATTGTATCATATAGAGTAATATGTAAGTGATATGTGACATTCAAAGGAATATGATGACTATATGATGTTTGATCAGAGGAATGGAAAGAGAAGCCAAAGTAAGATAAGATATTGAAGATATCAATAGTAAGAGAATTTTATATATATCTCTTTTATGTAAAGGAATTGTATTGTATAATTTCATGTTTTGGAAGTGGGCTTATTTTACTTACATTATATAATTGTATATACCAACTCCTAATAGGTCTAAAGAAACTCCTAATAGGGTTGAGACTTTAACATGGTCTA
Source organism: Cupressus sempervirens (assembly GCA_028749045.1). Taxonomy (NCBI): domain Eukaryota; kingdom Viridiplantae; phylum Streptophyta; class Pinopsida; order Cupressales; family Cupressaceae; genus Cupressus; species Cupressus sempervirens. The sequence goes on along the minus strand of CM053789.1, from coordinate 558,845,572 downwards.
TTCTTCTAACAAGGACTGAGACATTATATGTACTTAGTAGACTCATAACAAGGTTAACATCCTTAATAAGATACTTTTGTTTAGTGGATCATTTTATGGGTGCTATCCCCATTGGGGTTTTCCCTTGGCAAGGGTTTCCCTAATTAATAAAATATGGTGTTATGAGTTCTCTTTGTGTATGGTTGTTATTATTTTTTAGTATGTTTAGTTTAATTTCATATACATGTTATAAAGTAATTAATAATATTTAGTTGTGGGAAAATGTTTGTAGAATATTGATTCACTCCCCCCTCTTAGTATTACATATTTATAACAATCCACATTTGTATATGTATAGAAGGAAAATTTATATGATATGTTATACCATTAGCCATAATCATGTATACCCTTCAAGTATTTAGATATCCTACTAGTTCTAATAATATTTTTATCTTTAGGTCTAGGAACTAATTCCCAAGTTTTGTTTGTCTCAATCTTCTCTAATTCCTCTTTCATAGCCTTAGTCTAAAACTATTCTTTACAAGATTCATTTATAGTCTTAGGTTCAACTTGAGATATTAACCATAATTCTTTACTCATATTATTTGTTGATAAAGGAGCATCCTAGGTGTAAGAGCAACCTTTCATCACCCTCCTTTTTATTTCTTGAGTAAGGGATGTCTGAGTGAAAAGTTATTGTTTATAGAGACTTGAAACTTATTAAATCAGTCATATTATCTCTGAATGTCCTAATTTAAGAGGCAAATATTCATCTTGGATATATTTGTAATACCCCAAAATTGGCACACTACCATGCTGAACCAATTCTAGTCTATTTGATCAATCCTAAGTCCGATTTTACTAGGCAATCTTGATTCTAATAATCACTACTCAACCTAAGTGTCAAACACAGAACTCCATAATCTGCATTAATTACACTCTTTATTTAACTCCTAAGTATTGACTCAAATTAGCTATGTTAAACCTATTAATTAAGTTTAATTTAATTATAAGTCTTCATACTTTAACTAAATTAAAATTACCTTTTTAGTTAATGTACAAGGGAATTAAATATATTTGATTTAAAAAGATATATCCTCATTTTAATCTATTGAATTTAATTATTTCATTAATTAATATTTTGAATTTATGAGGTCATATTCAATTTTGTTAAATTAAATATAATCTCCAAATTCTCTCTTCAGTTTAGAACTAGAAACTCTAAGTGAACTAGAATTGGAAATGGAATTAGTTCTCAGTTAACTCTTTCTCACACTCAGAAGTGAATTAATTAACTTGATTTACACAATGAAGTTTCTACTCTAACTAAATCTCATTTCTAATATTGACTATTCATTCAAATTGATCTCGATTGTTGATCAAGTTCTAGGATTCTATTTAAGAAGCCTTCAATTCCTCATTACAGAGATTGATAATGGATAGTATTAGACTTATGCTAAATTAATCACTTGAGCATTTACTTTCATAGCATTGTTACTCTAGCATAATAATTGCATTTTAGTTTTAAAATGCATACATTTAGTACAATTTACTATCTTTTATTTCTAGCTTAATTGCATACATTTAGCCTTAATTACATCTCATCTAGCTTAAATAAATCCTTCATTCTAGATGTTTGGTTGTTAGCTTCTCATTCTGAGAGCAATATCAAAATCATTCTAGTTAGGAGGCAACATATCAACTTTCCAAATTGTTTTGGATGAATAATCCAATGTTCATTTTAGGATGATTCTACATATAATATTCATGTTGAAGTGTGTGTGAAGATCGAGTCCCACATTTCTTGCATACATTTTTGGCACCCACCATGGGGCCACATAAATCAAGTTTATTTCCTTATTTATTCCTTTTTTCTGCATATTTTAATGTTTTGTCATCGTCATCTATACAATACTCTAGTTTCTTGTGTCAAATATCTCATTCTCACATAGAGAAATTGAGATTTCACCCCCTTTACTACACTTCCTCACATGAAAAAGTGTATAGTTGTGTAATTTCTCATGTAGTACATGTCATTTTATCAGGCATGCCTATGCAAGATTTTGTGCAAAATTCAGCATCAATAATTGCAAAATGCAACTTTCAGATTTTGTTTTTATCATGATGATTTAACTAACAATTATTTCTAAATAAATTTCATTTTTTATTCTTTATTTTCAATAGCTTACTAGTGGTTTGTAGGATGCTTGTCAAAGAAACCTTATTACAAACCCTTGAAATAATACTGACCATTTGATTACAGGATGTTTGTCAAAGATACACATGTTAAAGAATATGTTCAAATCCACTAGAACATCTTTTTTTCTTTACTACTTTCTTACACATAGTTTAATAGGGCTTGTGAACTTCATAGGGTTCTAGACAAAGGAATAGGGGAGTATGCTCTTTATTACTTGGAAGTGATGCCCAAGGGTAAATAAAAAACCTAGACACTTTTGAAAGATGGTACTCAAGGGAGGCAAGAAAGTTAGTGGTTCTCCTGTATGAGTCTTTTTTATGAAGGGATGATGACTTTCTTTTAGAAAATTAATATCTTGAGAAAATACAAGTCAAGATTGATAAGCTAACTCAGTGATGAACATGTTCTATGTGTTTGGGTAAGGTGATGAGGTAGAGGAGCATGCTCTTTCTCCTTGTGAGAAATTAGAAACTTGAACCCTTAGATCCAAACAACTAGTTTGAGTCAACCTTTAGAGGCCCTACCAAAGTGATCCAATGTCTGAGAATGACCTAAGTAAGCACACTCCTTTTTCTGGAGATTCCAACTCACTATAATAAAGAAGCTTTATTGAATGAAATACTCCAAGGCCATGTTAATTTTCTCTTCTTCATTTTGATATCACATATCAAGAAGAGGCTTTGTTTGTTATATTGGTTGGCACCAACCCCAGTCTTGCTAGTCAAGTGTGTGCACTTTTAGATGCTAGTGTGGACTACTAGCCTCAACTTCATTTGTGAAGCCATTGGGGGTTAATATGAATAGTATCCAAGTAAAATCCTCTTAGTTAGTTGCTACTTAGTTCATCTCCAAAAGGGGGCATAATCTTTGTGCAAGGAGGGGGAAGAATCTCTCATATAGATACTCACCATAGGCATGTACCTAGATACTAGAAGGTGATATACATGCTTGACCCCTATCAAAAGGATGCTCATTTAGTGTATATGTTATTGAGTCCTTGGAATACACCAAAAACATGGACACCCACTAGTGGGGTGATACGACTATGTGAGGTGAATGCATGCACATAAGTTGTGAGACAAAGGTTTTGCTTCCTCTACCAAGTTTGGTTATAGGGATAAAATGTGTCTTTTTGAGTCTTTAAACTTGCCCAAACCTATCAAACAAATAAAGGTCAAGAATCCCCCATCCCTCTAAGTTGTTTTTCCCTCAATTGAATTGTTTGTGACTACTACTTGCTTCCCATGTCTTGAATAAACTATCTATTTAAAATCCAAAATGATATCCAAAACTTGAAAACTATGCTAATATCTATCTAAAACTTGTAAATACAATCAATATTCTCTTTAGAATCATTGAAACAATTGAAAATCTCTTTGAATTCAGTCAAAAACTATTGGTTTGTCCCTTTTCTCATGTCTAGTTCTACAAATTTTTGTGCAAGAAACCTCCTTGTTAGCACTTCCTCGTGGGGTTTGTTGTAGTTCCTCATGTGACTATCTATAAATCTCCATGTGAGATCTTGACAAACATTATATAATAATGCCAAAATTCTATCTTTTAGTCAAACTACCAAATCCTTGCATGGCTCTATGCAATATCTCGTATGAGAAAATTGGTCAAAATTTGTTGTTTTGAAACTTTGCCTAGTTCATTGTGCTTTCTCATGTGGTTCTTTGTGAATCCTCATGTGAGATATTGTCCTAAAAACTCTCAAACTATTAAGTTAGCATTATTTTTTCTTCGAGTTTGATTTGTGTCTACAACATTTGATCACTTCTCTATCTATAAATAGTATCAAATAGTAACTTTTTGCTTAGTCGACAACTTGAGATCTACACATGAATTAGTCTCCTCACTTAGTTATCTTATTCTTTCCTTTCATGTTTTTTATATTTAGTGTGACAATAGTCATAACCCTTGGCTATTCTAGCCATTACTTAGACAACTCGTACATAAGTATGCAACACTCTTATCTTTCTTTTTGAGGCTACGTTCTAGTATAGTCCTTGTCTAGGCTTTCACTCTTTGTCATTGTCTATGACTGTAGAAACAAGGAGTGGAAACATATTTCATCTGCATAGACTTAGACAAGTTAGAGTTAGGGGTCATAATCAAAATAGAGGCTACTTCTTAGCTTATACATGGTCTATATCTAGTATGATCTCTTTCACCTATTAGATCACCTCATGTTCAAAGAATGTTTTCCATAAAATTATAGCAAACTAGGAATCCCTTGTTTCAAGAGGATCCTGAAACTAGTAAAGGTCATACATCTCTGAATAGCATAGTTGAATTCTTATTCAAACAACCTTTTCAACCAACATACAATAAACTTATCACATTCCTAAAATGGCTGATTAAGACCCAAAAAATGGAGATCATAGTGAAGAACAAGATCAAAAAAGGAATGAAAGACATAAAAAACCTTTTACCGATGAGAATAAGGAAAATGAAGAGATACACCCTGAATACATTGAAAGATGTCATAAGGATAAACACTTCTAGAAAGCCATGGAAATCTTTATTAATAAAGAGAAAGAGAGATACTTTCTCAAACTCACTCAAGAGGGAGCCAAGCTACCTCATCACTTTCATGTCAAAACAATCATTACACCTAAAGAGAAAATTTAAACATCTAAGTTGCAAAAAAAATTGAAGATTAGGCAAGAACAATTAGCCCAAATAATGTGTGATAAGGACAAACCTAGAAAAAACACACCTTAGACACTCTTTATCCATTTCTTTTAGACAAGAGTATAAACATGCCTCCTTTTCCAAGAGGAGTTGAGTTACCCAAGTACAATAAATACTTCAAAAACTTTTGATCCCCAAGATCATTTGTGGGAATTTAATACCTTGTCTATGAAATTTATGAATAATTTGGCATATGTATTGTGTCTATTCTCATGAAGTATAGGTGGTTAGGCCATGGAATTATTTCCATGGTTGCCTACTAGTATCAAAAATTTGATGAGATTGCTAAACTATTTGTTGAATAGTACTCCCACAACATACAACATCTAGTGAACATGTGAGACTTATGTAACCTTAAATAGAAAGTTGGGGAACCTTTCCTCACATTCCTTTAGAGATGGAGACAAATTTACACCAAATATTCATGAAAGATTCTTTAAGTGGAAAGACCTAACATCTTCACTGATAATCTTTTACCTAAATTTGTGTATAAATTTCAACTTCAAGGTCCATGCACCTTTGAAGACATGGTCACACAAGCTATGTGGATAGAGGGAATCATCATCAAAAAGGGGGAAATAATCCTTCAAAAGGACACAAAACAAGGATCAACCCTTCATAAGGACAAATCTAAGTATGTGAACAAGAACTAAGAGGTGGTACATGATGGGGTCATTGACAACATTAATCCTAAACCTGCTAATGCAACTTTCAATCTTATAGACAATCTCAAAGCAGCAAAAAATGTTGATACACCTCCTTCTAACAATAAGACATTTTGAAACAAACAAAAGAACTCATCTTGGATTAGATGCCAGAAATGAGAATATACACATCTTAGCGAAGTTCTAGATGTGATCTATAAGACCTTGCTACAAAACAAGTTCATTTCTCATTGGATAACTCTTGTCCTTATGATCCATAACCAGGACCCCATGGTGGAATGAAATTGCATTTTGTGAATACCACTAGAACAAAGGGCACAAAACCAATAATTTTGTCAATTTGGATCACAAAGTTCAAGACCTAATTGATAATGGGGACATTGTTGTGGATGGACATAGCAAGAACACTGATCACAAGGCTTTCAAGGAGCCATTCCCACACTATGAAAAGAGAGAAAACTCAAAAAAAAAAACTTCATAACAAGGTCAACCATATGTAATCTAATCATGGTGAGATAGCTCACATGTTTGAACTGATGGATTTTGAGTATTGTGACATTATCACCATCAAGGGAAAACATGACATCATTAAACCTAAGATGCCATTTGTCTTAAGGGGTGTTACATCCAAAACATCTAACAAAAAACCATCACAATCTTGTGCCAATTCTATTACACGTTCCCATGCCAAGATAGTACTCAAAGACCTAGTGCCTTCTACTCTTGAGTTACAAAAACACAAAGACAAACCTCTTACTGGTCCATCTAGAAAAGGTACAAAAGTTACAACATTGTCTACAGCTACTAGATATAGTATCCTTAATCAATTACAAAAAAAAATGCTCAAATCATGATGTTTGAATTGCTCAAAATCTTGCCTACTCATATGAAGATTCTTGACAAAGCCCTCATTTAGGAAAGCATACCTCAAGATCTTGATCTTGATAGGTTTCAATCTATGGTAGGTAATCTAACCTCACCTTAATATATGTCTTTCTCTAAGGAGTATGACAATTCACTGAGTCATCCACATAACCAACCATTACACATTGAAGTCATGATACACCAAAAATGTGTCTCTCATGTTCTCATTGATAATGGAGTTGGTTTGAACATTGTCTTTGCTACTCTTCTTAGACAATTGAGCTATTCTAAAGAGTCCATTGATCCTCATCTTAATATAACCATCAAGGCATATGAAAAATTCAAGTGTAAATCTTTAGGTCTTGTTGTGTTGCCTCTCTGTGTTGGTCCTATAGAAAGGGATGTCACTTTTCAAGTCTTAAACATTCCCTTAGCTTACAAAATCCTACTAGGGATACCATGAATACATGAAATGTGAGTTGTGCCCTCAACTTACCATCAATGTGCAAAGTTTCCATTTCATGGCTCTAAGGTCACCATACCTACAAATATTAGCTATAATTGTAACATGTTGAAATCTATTGAAATATTTATACCTACTAATAGGGAGTCTAGATACCATCACGATAAGAAGATAAAACAAATTGAGTAGTCATTTAAGCTGAAAGAAACTAGGATGAATGAATATCACATATAACTACTTCTATCTTTGACATCTCTTCCAGAGTCTCCTCAACATTATGGAAGACCATCTCAAGTTCAAAGTGACATTTTGTGTTGACACCTCAAACTAAGTACAATGGTACCTTTGTTTAAGCTATTGTACCTCTTAAGGAGGAAGATGAAAATAGAGCCATTACTACATGGATATACAAAGAGGAAATTCTAGTTGACCTTACAAAATAGACTCACAAAATTACTCCTAAAAAGTATGGTCTAGGTCCTAAATTTGTGAAATGCATTGGCTACAATTGGAATGGTCCAATTGGATGCAAAAAAAATGGTTTGATTGATCCCTTCCATCTAGGGATTAAAAAAATTATACTAGAATCTCAAATTTCATCTGACCATGAGTCACAAACTGAGTCAGCTAACCATGAGGATGACATTAATGATGATGATTTTTATCCTTATCCAATTCCTATTGATCTTGCTAAATTCTTCATGGAACCAGATGATTTTGTACCACATGTTAGTACCTTAGACACTACTAATTCTCCCTATATTCAATAAGAACAAGGAGAGTCTAGTCATGCTTTAGTCATTAAGTAACTTTATAAAAATCAAAATGATGAAGGAGAATTTTTCCCTATCATTTTTGGGGAATTCTATAGCCTATCCCCATGTAGCATAGATTTTTGGGAGTATGAATTTGACTCTTTCAGATGTGGTTTTCACCATCAAACCTTCTATTTCTTTTCCATTCTATGAGCTCAAGATAGGTTAGTGAAAGAGATGTGACAAGTTTGATAGTGTTCCTAGAATAATCATTAAATTCATGGACAAGCAATTTGAGACTTAGAGTGACTTCATCCACAAGTGTGTTTGAATACCTTTGAGTTCTACTATCATTAATTGAAGACTGAATGACACTAGTTGGATAAGACCCATCCGACCTAACCCTAGATGATTCACCTACTTCAAGGAAATTTTCATATACATGAATTTGATCTATGTCTTTGTTTATAGTTGCTTTTAATAGAATCAAATTCATACTCCCAAGAATATGTGCTACATGGGGATAGACTATAGAATTTTCCAACTATAGAATTCTACTAACAACAACTATATCAGTCACACAATAAAACAAAAATGAGATAGAAGATGCAATGGTGAAAACCACATTGTGGTAGTATCAAAACCTAAAATAGTAAAAATAAAAGATGTATCCAAGGGTGAAAACCTCTTTGAGGTGCCTATTGATGATATATTTGATGCACTTCCTAGTCATTTTCAAGAAAGATCATTAATATTGATAGAACTAACACAACTGATCAACTTGGGAATAGAGGAACATCCTCATATGATACATCTTATATAGTCATTATCTCCAAAAGAAAAAGAGTAATTAATTGCCTTCTTCCAAGAGAAAAAGATAAAGTTTTTTTGGACATACTCAAACATGTCAAGATTGGATCCTAATCTCATAATGCATCATTTATCTATTGTACCAGGAGTTAAACTAGTCAAAAAACTTAGAAAAATGCATCCTCGAGTTGCATTACTTGTCAAAGCTAAACTAGAAAAGATTATAACAGCAAGTTTCATTCATCCTATGGATTATGTTGAATGGATATCAAACATTTTTCCAGTCTCCAAGCATGACAAACCTATTAGAGTTTATACATATTTTTGAGATCTAAATTTAGCATGTCTAGGGGATGATTTTCCACTCCCCAACATTGATATGATAGTGGATATGACAATAGGATATGAAATGTACTCAATCATGGATGTATTTTCTGGTTATAATCAGATCAAAATTGCACTAGAAGATCAAAAAAAGAATTATTTCATATGTGCATGGGGAACCTTCTATTGGAATGTGATGCCATTTGGTTTGAAAAAATATTGGTGTCAAGTATCAAAGGGTAGTTACTATAATTTTCCATGATATGATGCATAAGACCATAGAGGATTGTGTTGATGATACCTTCGTTAAGAGCATAAAACACAATACTCACCTTCAATATTTGGGACCCATCCTAGATCATATGAAGAAATTCAATCTAAGACTTAACCCCAAGAAATGTGCATTTGGTGTAACATTTGGGGAATTACTTGGTTACATTATGTCTACAAAAGGAATTGAGGTCAATCCAAAGAAATTTCAAGCAATCATGGACATGCCTTCACCCCATAATATTAGTCAAATGAGGGGCTTACAAGGAAGACTTCAATCCATTCATAGATTCATCTCAAAGCTTGCGAATAGATCACAACCTTTTACCAAGACTCTACATAAATGTGTGAAATATAATAGGAGCCAAGATTGTGATCAAAGTCTAACACATATAAAGTAATACCTTGCTAATCTGCCAATTTGAATGCATGCTATCTTTGGGAAGCCTCTTATTTTGTACATCTTAGTAACAAAGTCATCTCTTGGTATGTTGCTACCTCAAGAAGACAATGATAACAAGGAAAGAGCTATCTACTATTCTAGTCATACACTAATTTCTTATGAAATGAATTAAAATATCATTGAGAAGGCTTGGTTGTGCTAGCATTATGTTATATTTGTCATTAGTGACAACACTTACTCAATTTTGAATGCTTACCAAGCTCATCACTCAGTATATAGTTTATACCGAGCATTCAATGGTTACATTATAATCTTAGTAGTTAAGCAATTTACATCGAGCATTCCTGAAGCTACCAAGTCAATACATGCAATATGAAGACCAACAGTGTCTATCAAGCTTCATAATGTCTATCGAGTAGTAAATTCATGTCATGAAGTTTAGTGTAAACTAAGCATTGGAAGAAGTAGTGTTTACCAAGTGAAGCAAGGTAAACTTAGTATGTAGTATCTACTGAGTGACACTACATCTACCAAGTCACTAGTGGTAATTGAGTTTAGAACTACATCATGTGATTAGTATGGATCGAGCCTTCACTTCTACCAAGTACATGATGATGTCGAGTAATGCAGTGGACGTTGTGTATTAGAAGGTCATTGAGTCAGTTCAGTGAGCCTGAGTTATTTACTATCAGGCCAACTTTGTAATGTATTTGTTCACTTGTATTTTGGCTGACCTTGCAATTTTGTAAATTTGAAAGGTATATATGTAAGGTGTATTGCAAGATATCATTTCTATGAAGAAATAGCAAGGTAATGAAAGGGATATGCGAAGGTTTTTCAGTAGCAGTTCAAGGAATACAACAAGGTCAATATAGAGGCAGAAAAGCTATATCCATCACATAAGGTGATCAGTGCATAAAGGATCTTAGCAGCAATCAGTTATAAGTAGATCCACCACTTCATCTTAATAGGTGAATTAGTTTTCTAAATCCTTTAACAAGGTAGACTTAACAGTCTTTGTATAAATCTCCTAACTGAGTGCATACTTCATTGTATATTTGTAAATCCTTTAACAAGTTGGACCTAGTAGTCCTAAAGTGGTCAATGTAAGCCTTAATAGGCCAACTTTATGCTACAGTATTGAAGTTTTTTGGGTATCATTCCCACCCCAGTTTTACTTTCTATTTGGAAGGTTTCTGGGTCACCAAAATATTGTGTTCTTTTGTGTGATGAATGATTTACCTTTCAATACTAATTTTTACAGTAGTATAGATGAATGTGTGGTAAATTTAAAGGAAATTTTTTAAGTACTAATTCACCCCTCCCCTCTGAGTAACTTGTCATATCCTAAATATTTCCAACAATTGGTATCAAAGCTTTGTGGTTCTTAGGATAAAAGCTTTGGAGCTTGAGCAAAGATCTAAAGACAAATGGAGATATTCAAACTTGACAAGGCATTTGAAAATCAAAAGCTAGATTTGGAGATAACCATAGCTCAACTCAAATAAGAAAAAGAGAACCTTTCCTAATCCCTAAAAAGAAGGAAGGAACTTACAAGATAAATGGATGACCATCAACATGTTGAAGAGAAGATTGAAGACTTTTACACATCAAGTAGCTCAGATAAAGCTAATAAGGCAATCAAAGAACTCCTAGTAAAGAATGGCTCTATGCAAGAAGAAGTAAGGAAACTTAAAAGAGAACAAGAAATCTAATCAGTCAAGCTATGTGAAATTTTGGAACAAAGGAATAAGGCAAATGAAGACTTGGAGACAAGAAACAATGAAGAACAGAATCAATCCAATCAGCATGAAGACCTCATTGATCAAATTATTGAAGCAAATGAAGAAATTAGAATTCTCAAAGCATAGAATGAAAGAATAAGAAGTGATCTAAATTATGAAAGGGAAATCAATGAAAGAACAATGAGAGAACTAAGATGTGAAAATAAAATCATTGAAACATTAAAGGATGACCTAAATGCTGAAAAACAAATCAATGAGAGAATGTTGAAATCACAACAAGACATGAATCAATTGAATTAGCAAAATGAATAGAATCTTCATTAGCAAAAAGGTAAAGCAAGACTTGGATACAATGAAGAACAAGGTGAATCTTCCAAGTAAGGTGAAAAATGGAATCTAAAACCCTCATGCAATCATTGTGGGAAAATTAGTCATACATCAAACAAATGTTGGAGCAATGGAAATGGAAAAGTGCTATAATTGTAATCAGCATGGTCACAAAGCCAATGAATGCAAGGAGAAACCAAAATTTGAAGGTAAATATCACAAATTCAAAAGGCATGGTCACAAGGCATCTCAATGCAGATCTAAATCATTCAATCCAACTAAACAATTAGTAAAGGCAATATTTGGATGGGACTACAATACCTGGTGCAGATGTCATTATTATGGAGAATATGGACACATTGGTATAAATTGTGCAAGGCATCACCTAGGGAAGAAGGACACTACTATAAGGTGTTACATATGCACTGAACTCAGTCATATAGCTAAAAATTGCATGAATATAGGAAAATTTGAAGATGAAAAGAAAGCAAGGACTGACAACATAAGGAAACAAATGAAGTGGCAATGGATTCCTAAATCCATTGAAGATACAAGCTCAAATCATGGAAGTGAAGTCACTCAAGAAGTGGGTGACTCAATCCACTCCAATTAAATTCCTAAGAATGTTTTGGAGCTATACTTAGCAAGAAAATCATAAGAAATTCCAAGAAATATAAGAAATACAAATGATCCAATTAGTATTCCAGATACACCAAGATCATAGAAAGGTTATCTTTTATCGAGTTGCATCAAAATCTACTGAGGTAAGTTGGTTAAAGACCTTACTAAGTGAGGTTAGGAGCAAAAATAATTTGGTTCATCTACCAAGTTGATACTCTTACCAAGTTAGGTTAGTGGATGATAGTATGTCATGGACTACGTTAGTATGGTACCTAGCATTAATGGAAAATTTCCATAAAAAAGGGTAGAATTTGACTTCATTTTTTACCATGTCTTCCAGAGCAAAGAGAATTATAGGTGCATTCAAGTGATTCCAAGCACTTTCAAAAAAATATGTAGTTAGGGAATTTGTTTGAAGATTTCATCACTTATCGAGCAGAAATGGCATCCAGAACTACTAGTAGCAGCAAGGTGAAAATAGGATCAGAGATGTTGTTCACGGGTGTAGAGTGGAAAGCACCAAATTTCAACTTAGTTCTAGTAGTGGCAGAGGCACTCGACCCTAATGGCATGCAATCATAAATTCGACCAAAGGTTAGTCAAATTCTAGAGATAGGAACCCTAGAAATGGATAGTGCTTTAGAAGAAATGCATGTTGATGGCTCGCTAAAACCTAAGAACAAGCATTTGGAAACAAAAGGGTTGACACACATATCACACCTACCAAGAAGCTTTTAGATAAAATGGATTAGGTATATTCTTAGCCATGTTCACAATGGTCAGTTATGGTTGGAGCAGCCCATATTGATCACCAAAATGATGATTCACAAGATTACTGTCCTTCCCATTCTAAGCAAAGCTAAATCCACCAAAACCCTAGGTTAAGATGAACTCCAAAAGAAAACCCTAGCTGAGTGGGATGGTAGAGGCTTAAAAATTAGCACCATTACCAAAGTAGAGCTGAGGTTTAGAATTCATGTAATTGTTCACAAGATTTACAGTTCCAGTTGTTTGAACAACATGTCATGTGAGGCAGAAGACTTAGCATTCAAAGTTGTGAAGAAAAACTTGGAATTTGACTTGTCAAAACTACTACTAAAGAAACTAAAGGGTATGTGTAGGATCATGGTGTGCCAAAAAGTGGCGATCTGAAAAATATGTAGTTCTAAAATGCCTCAAAGAATTTCAAAATCTATTCCCACTTTTTTCCCACCCATCCTGATACTAAATGAAAACAATTAATACCTTTATAATTCCTACTATATCTTTCAATACCAACCTTATATGGTCATCTTTAAAACATCCTGAAAATGTGTTTTTGGCATGTTCTTATGTGTTTTTTACTTCAAGCATGTAGCTGATGACTTTTTTTAAACCAAAATTTGATGTAATGAAAAGGGTTTCTTAAGAATGTTCTTAGGTTTTCATAAATGTAAGTTTTGTTAAATTACAAGTTCAGTAAGTAATTATTAGTTATTTTCTAATGGAGTTAGCTACAAAGTGCTAATTGACATACTGGTTGAAAAATAGCTATAACTTTCAAACCGTAAAAGATTTGTGAAATCCAAAAGATGCGTCACAATCTATGCTTTGACTAGTATAAGAAAATAAAAAGAAAAACTTAATTTTGATTTTTTTTGAACTAGTTAAGGTGGTCAGACACGGGATTTTTTTAATTCTTAAAATAGTATAGTAGAAAATTCATAATTAATTATTTATTTGGAATAAAATTTTCCAAAAATATGCGTCACATCCAAGCATGGGTCTACTTTATATATCTAAAATTATATTTAAAAATATTATCATTTGATTATGATTAAGGTGGTTAGACATACACTTACTTTTTATTTTTGGCCTGAAATTTTTGTAGTACTGCATTAAAATCCAAACTTTTGACCAATCAAATAATTTTTTCTCCAGATAAGGCCTTGTAGTTTAGAAACTAGATTCAATTTCCTACAGATTATTTTCTTACAACTTTTTGATATAAAGTCCAGAACCACTTTAAAATTATGTGTCAAGTTGACATAACCCTGATTTGCTGGTTTTTCACTGCCACTTAAGGCCATAGTTTGGTACACCATGATCCTGCACATACCCTAAACAAGAATATGGATAGCATCAGGTCATCAAAGAACAATCCCTACAAATTTGGTTCTTTATTAACATGTCTCTTATTTTATGTGCAAAAATTCTTTCCATCCATGTCTCTTCTTTTATTAATTTGGTTCTATCATATGGAGAAAGAATGTTCCCATTTTGTATCAGATAAATGAGTTTATAGTAGAAATGGGTGTAAACTCTGATAGTATAATGGATAATTATTTTAAAGAATTCAAAGAAATAATGAACAACAAGTTTAAGATTCCTCCTAAACTTGTTGAGGACTATAAAGATGATTTATGTTTCATGGTAGACTACGATAGAGTATACATTTAGGCAGTCAGGCCCTGAGTTGCATGGGTGAAACCTCTCCCTTATGAGGTCAATATTGATGAAACCAATGGCATCATTGAAGCACTAGTAAATCAGCCTATAGATCTCAAGCAACCAATATTTGGCACTTATGATGAGTCAAAATCCATAATTGAATTAGAAATTAAGCTACCTCAAGCAATCAACAAAGGTAAGAGAAAGATTGCTAAGATGAAAATTGTCACTGGTCCCTTAATGCTTACCAAGGGAAAAGGAGAGGATCAAGAAGAGGATCAAGAAAAAGAAGATGAAGAGAAAGAATTAGAAAAGGAGGTAGAGCTAGCAAAGAAGAAAGGGAGGGTTATCATTACTAAAGCTCCAGAGGCCTCCATAGTTTTTTTCACCAGGAGAGGTAAAGACAAAGATAGAGGGGAAGTAGTATTTAACAAGCCCCAACTCACCTTCCAAGAAATATTGAAATAGATGCAAAAATGAGCTGGCATCACAAACTTCAAGGCTTTAAAGATTGAAACTAGAAATAATGCTAAGAAGATGCAAATTGAGGAGCTGGTACTAACCAAAATGGGAAAGTGGAAGTATTCCCCAGACCAAATTGCTCCTTATATCTCAAAAGAATTATTAGTAAGATTGCAACTAAGGTGGGAGTCAACCACACAAATAGCCAAGGACATCTATGAACAATCCTTGAAGAAACTATTGCCAAATCTCATTGAGGCAAAAATGAAGGCAACCATGAAGAATAAAGAAGGCAAAATGATGATCAAATTTCACTTATGTTTGATTCTAATTAAGGACATTGAGCATGTTGTAAGAGATTCAAAAAACATGTGGAAGAATATCTATCATCTGCATAAGCCTAGTGATGATCCAGTTGAGATCAAGGATGATGATGGTGGTAGTGATGATGAAGAAGATGATAGCACTCCATGTACTACTTTTGATGTTGAAGATTATTAGGCACTAAGTGCTAATGATGAAGAGATAAGGGAAGAGGTTGAAGAGAAAGACAAGGAGGAAGTGGATGAAGAAGATGATCCAATGAAGATTGTAGTAGAAGTCATTGCTTCCCTTCCTCACTCTCCACCTAAGCCGACATCATCATTAGTGTTGGAGTCAGCTTCAGCAGGATTGATTGCATCCACATCAAAAATATCATCTACTCCTACCACCCCACAGTGCCAAGTATTTTCTATGGAAGTATCAGTTACTTCATCTACCGAGCTACAACCCTCTTCATTAGCACCTGAGCAATCCATCACAGAAACATGCATAACTATTAGTTCCACAACTTCATGTACAGTAAGTTTACCAACCCATTCTACAATTTTGTTTTCCATAGCTCTAATTACACCAATTTCTATTAGTTCTTCAATTGGAAATATTCTAGCTTGTACATTACCTATTAGTACATCATTTTTGGGAAGCATGTCAATTTTGGATATAGTTGGTACTTCTCTAAGTTTTCCTCTAGTTGGACTAATTCAAGTTTTTTCTGCTAGTCCATCTATATCAACTATTATTTTTGTTTTAGAATCCAAGGAAGCAAGCACTGAAGTAAAACCAAAGACTCCTCTAAAACTTATGCTTATTGGTAAGGAAATTGATGAAGATATAGACTTGGATAAAGAAATTATTATTCCCAAGATAGATTTGGACACTACCTTAGCCAACAAAATGAGATTGGTTAGTTAGCTTTTAGAACAAAAGGCAAGGTAGAAGTAGCTAAGAGAAGAGAGGGATAGAGAATACACAATAATTAAGAATATCAAAAATATAATTATTGAAGCTATTGGTGTTGATGTTGATCCATATCAACACATTTTATCACAATTAGAAGAGGCTGTAAATAAGTCCAACGAGGACACCTCTAGCCAAGAGAAGCTCATTGAAAAGGTAGAGAAGAAATTTGACAATAAGATGCTTGAGCACATTGCTCAACACATTGCAATAAAGTAGGTAGAATTATCCACAATTTTGAGCAACCTTGAGAAATCTTTTACAAATGTAACATTACTTTTTGGAAAGCTTTGTGATGTTACCGAGTACACCAAGGATGTTAAAGAAAAATTAAATACGATTGATGTGGATATGAAGGCTAGTGCTCAAAAGTTATAGCTTGACCATAGTTCAAGCTCTTCACATCACATGAAGGTGAAATTTTTGTTAGAAATGCAATCAAAATTACTTAGAGAAGAAGCCAAGATTAGGTCTACACTGATTGACATCTAGAATATGATCCTTCTAGTCATGGACCAAATGTAGAAACACATTGCCTATTCAAAAACATTGATCTAAGACAAATAAATTTCTATAGTAGATCATATGATTGAACCTTTTTTAGAAGTTCAAGTGGCACTCTCCACTTGCAAAATTTTTCAAGATAATTGGGATAAGACATTGTCTCTTATTCTCAAGGTACACTCTGAATTTCTCTCACATTTTAGTGTCTCTATTTGAATTTATTGTATACACTCTTTGGCATTATTGTCAAAAAGGGGAAGTATGAGATGAACAAGAGAAGGGAGCAAGGGGAGTAAAAGAGATTTGTGGAGAAATAAGAAAGAAAATAAATTGACATATGTACAAATAAAAGCTATGTATATATATATTATGCCATATGTATCATGGAGATATGTAAGATATGTATATACAATAGCTTTACAAAGATCAATTTTGAAAAATCAAAATCAGAATGTCAGTTAACATAAGTTTTGGTTCATAAGTGTTTTTGTCACTAATTCCAAAGGGGGAGATTTTTGGCATTATGTTATATTTTTCATTAGTGACAACACTTACTCGATTTTGAATTCTTACCAAGATCATCACTCAGTCTACAGTTTATATCGAGCATTTAGTGTTTACCTTGTAAGTTTAGCAGTTAAGCAATTTACACCGAGAATTCCCAAAGCTATCAAGTAAATACAGGCAATGTGATGATCAACAATGTCTACCAAGCTTCTCAGTATCTACCATGCTTCACAGTGTCTACTGAGCAGTAAATTTGTGTCATGAAGTTTAGTGTAAACTGAGCATTGGAAGAAGTAGTTTTTACCAAGTGAAGCAAGGTAAACTTAGTATATAGTATCTACCGAGTGACACTACATCTACTGAGTCACCAATGGTTACTAAGTTCAAAACTACATCAAGTGATTAGTATGGATTGATCCTTCACTTCTATTGAGTACATGATGATGCCAAGTAATGCATTGGATGTCGTGTATCAAAAGTTCATCGAGTTAGTTCAGTGAACCCGAGTTATTTACTATTGGGCCAAATTTGTAATGTATTTGTCCACTTGTATTTTGGTTGACCTTGTAGTTTTGTAAATTTGGAAGGTATATATGTAGGGTGTATTGCAAGATATCATGGGTATGAAGAAATAACGAAGTAATGAAAAGGATATGTGAAGATTTTTTAGTAGCAATTCAAGGAATACAACAAGGTCAATACAGAGGTAGAAAAGTTATATCCATCACATAAGGTGATTAGTGCATAAAGGATCTTATCAACAATTAGTTGTAAGTAGATCCACTACTTCATCTTAATAGGTGAATTAGTTTTCTAAATCCTCTAACAAGGTAGACTTAACAATCTTTGTATAAATCTCCTAACCAAGTGAATAATTCATTGTATGTTTGCAAATCCTTTAACAACGTGGACCTAGCAGTCCTTTGTGCTCCTAATAGGGTAGATCACTACAAGTGGTCAATGTAAGCCTTAATAAGCCAACTTTATGCTGCAGTATTGAAGTTTTGTGGGTATCATCCCCACCCCAGTTTTACTTTATATTTGGAAGGTTTCTGGGTCACCAAATTATTTTGTTCTTTTGTGTGATGAATGATTTAACTTTCAATACTAATGTATACAATAGTATAGATGGATGTGTGGTAAATTTAAAGGAAATTTTTAAAGTTACTGATTCACCCCTCCCCTCTTAGTAACTTGTCATATCCTGAATATTTCCAATAGGTTGGTAGTTGTCTTTGCTTCACAAAATTTGAGACACTATATGCTTGCTCATAATATGCTACTAGTTGGTAAAATTGATTCACTAAAGTACTTGCTCAACAAGGAAACTTTAGCAGGAAGGTTATCTAAGTGGGTCATGATCTTAAGTGAGTTTAAAATTTAATATGTTGAGAGAAAGGCTATTAAAGGAAAAGTGATCATTGATCAATTAGCAAAAGCACCAATGTAGAGTATTTTTTTGCTAAACATTGACTCGCCTAGTGAATCAATTCTAATGCTCACACACCAAACTTGGGTGATGTTATTTGATAGTTCCTTCACACAACAAGGATCTATTGCCGAGCTCTTATTCATAACACCACAAAGGTGTACAAGATTTTGTTTCCATGTAGAAACAATATTATAGAATATGAAGCCATTATTAATGGTATAAAGATTGTAGTTGAATGGAGAGTGGATCAATTAAATATCTTTGGTAATTCACAACTAATAATCAACTAGGTCAATAATGTGTAGTCAAGGATGAGAAATTGATACCTTATAAATGCATGGTGGATGAGCTAAAGAAATACTTTTCTCATATCACTTTTCAAAAAATTCCTTAGGCAGACAACAAAGTAGCTGATGAAATGGCTACTCTTGCTTCCATGTTACAGATGCTAGAGAATGATCTTTGACATGGTTCCTAGTAGAAATGTTACTCTAACCTTCCTATAATTCCCCTAAATCTTAGATGATCTATTCTATTGTGGGACATGACTGATCCAGCTACCACCACATATATTCTTAATTTCATGACCAAACCATCCTAGATAGTCTAACCTGGAATTAAAAATGTCACCTTATCCACAATGCTTCATGGTATGTTATTGTTATTGATGACTTGTTTAGGAGAGGTCTTGATAGAACACTCTTAGTGTCTAGAACTTGATTAATCTGAATGCACATTAATCAATGTGCATAAGGGAATTTGTGGATCTCACTCTAATAGCTTAACACTAGCTCATAAACTTATTAGAGGTGGTTACTATTGGTTGAATATGGAGCAAGAGTCAATCAAATATGCCAAGTCCTAAAGACAATTCCATCTCCATGGAAATCTATTTCATTCTTTAGCTAAGGAGCTAATTCCATCTATCACACTATGGCCATTCCAATAATGGGCCTTTGATCTTGTGGGTTAGATTCACATGTCTTCTTCAAATGGACATAGCTTCATCATTACAACTACATACTACTTCACTAAGTGCGTAAAGGCAATACCTCTCTCTATAGAAAATGGAAAAATCATAGTTTTGTTCATTATGAACTACATCATATATAGGTATGGTGTACCATCTTCCATCATTATTGATAATTAAGGACAATTTAAAAATAATGATCTCAAGGAGTTATGCAAAAAAGTTTAGAATCATGCAACATTGGTCTTCTATTTATTACCACTAGGGTAATGGTCAAGTAGAGGCATCCAACAAGGTGATCCTTAAGATCTTGCACCACATAGTTAACAAATGTAGAAGGGACTAACACCTTCAAATTAATCTAGCTTTATGGGCTTATAAAACAAGTATTCAAACTCCAATCGGTACAATACCCTTTACTTTGGTATATGGAGCAGATGTGCTTCCAATTCAAGTTGAGATTCCTACTTTGAGAATCTCCATGAAGCTCCTCATTACTGATGATGACTATAGAATATCTTAGCTTCAAGAGCTAGAATTGTTAGATGAATTTTGATAAGTGTCTTTTGATCATCTTTGAGCTTATCAAGAGTGTATGTATAGAAGCTACAATAAGAAAGTTAAGCCATGTGACTTCCAACTAAGCAATCTCATTCTGAGAGAAAACCCTAAGAATTGATCAAACCCAATTGGCTTGGTCCATATATAGTTACTATAGTGTTTGGATCTGGTGCTTACCAACTTTCTATAGCTAAGGGAGAGGTGCTCAAGAAGCCCATCAATATTCTCCATCTGAAGTAGTTCTACAACTTATTTGATTCCAAAAGCTCTCTATATATACTTAAAAGTCCTAAAAAAATCATTATCTTAGTGAAAACCTAGCAATAGGCACCTTGGTAATACCAAACAAATTGAAAAATAAAAAAATAAAAAAAATAAAAAAAGAGAAAAAGGAAAAAAATGAAAAACAAGAAAAGTGCCATTGGTGAAAACTTAGGAAATAGGCATCATGTTAGAAAAAACAAAATCTCTTCCAATAAGGTGAAAACCAAGTAAACAGGTGCCTCTTTTTACAAATAATATATCTTGTAGCACATCTTCTAACTCCTATATAGTTGCTTTTCTACTTTAGTTTGCTCCTTTCTCTCATGCATCCATGGATTGAATCTTATCATAATTTAGGGGAAACACTCTACAGTGTCATAGGAATCTTTTTTAGCATCACTCACTAATTGTTCTAACTATGTCTTGTCATTTGTGTCATTATTGAGATTTCTCTCATAGAAGATCTCTTTCACAATAGTCACTAATTGCTCTAACTATGTCTGCCTACTGTCACTAGTGTCACTTTTGAGATTCCTCTCATGGAAGATCTCGTGCATTAGTCACTAGTTGTTATAAATGCATCTGCCTACTATAGCTAGTATCACTTTTGAGATTCCTCTCATGGAAGATCTCTTGCATTAGTCACTAGTTATTCTAATTACATCTTCCTACTATCATTTGTATTACTTTTGAGACTCCTCTCATAGAAGATCTCTCACATTAGTCACCAATTGTCCTAACTATGTTTGTCTACTATTACTCAGTTTCTTACTAAGGTTCTTCTTACTAAAGGTTCCTCTTTAACTTTAGTCACTAGTTGTTCTAATTGAGTCTATTGAATGTTGTCATCCTACTAAAGAGATTTCTTTCATATAATTTTTTAACATTGACACTTGACATCAATCCGATAACACAAAAACTAAACTAAAAATGATGAATTTTTTTTGTAATATGTTGAGCTTTTCTTTGTTTGTTTTTCTTTCACTTCATCATGTCTCTTTGAGAAACTTGATGATGTCACTTTATACTAGAAAACCAAGGATTGGGGGCATGATCTTTTCTTTTCTTTCTATTTGATGGTTTACTTCCAATAATCTAAAGCATCT
Organism: Cupressus sempervirens; assembly: GCA_028749045.1. NCBI lineage: Eukaryota > Viridiplantae > Streptophyta > Pinopsida > Cupressales > Cupressaceae > Cupressus > Cupressus sempervirens. The sequence goes on along the minus strand of CM053789.1, from coordinate 558,823,932 downwards.
GTATAAAAGGGTTGTCCACAATAAGAGCCTCTATCTTGTATTGGAAGTCTATGTGTACCTAAAATCATTTTATATGGAATCTTCATTGAGGTTGGTTCTTCTCCTTCCTTATTGGAGTGAATTCTTTATGCTATAGTAAATACTGATACTCGTCCTACTAAGTGAATGTATGGGTCACTATGAGTATACCTAGCACACTTCTATCTTAGGTTACAAACACAAGGGTCGTTGATTACTTAGTATAAGAAGGATCTCTTGCATCTCTGGTGTGTCTACATGCAAGAAATATTCTGGTCATCATAGCATTTATGCTTTGAGGCTTATGTTCACTTGATACATTAAAAGGGACAAATGTTCTAGTCACTCTAGCTTCTTATGCCCTAAATGCTTACATATAATCCTAATAAAACTAGAAAAAATGTCCTATTCATATTGTCACGATTGCAATGTTAGAGGGAATTGTACAATATTTGGGATTTAGCTAAATGCTCAATGATGATAATTTTTGAAGCTTGGTAACCAATTTTAGGGTTGCATTGCATAAGCACATGGTTCGATAACTAATTTACTCACATCCTTTGTGATGAGGGAGTATTGGTTTCTTCAAAGTATCATGTTTCTTCATGACTACACAAGAATTTGGCTCTTTGGTTTGTCCTATCAACCTTCATGGGATACCTATCACTATCAATAAAATGGAACACTACATGAGATGTTACTTCATTCACATTTTGCATTTCATATACATTCTTTTTATAACTCATCTCATCTACACTACATTCATGGATCATATCAAATTTATATTTATAATAATAGCATTAACATCTCACGTACAACAAAATATAAAGAGATAAAGATGATACATGTGAAGGTACTAGATTCAAAAATCTCATGTGTGTGTGTGTGTACATCACTACAAAACTACATGCTACTTGAGCGTTGTCAATCTCAATATGATACAAAATGGTGCTAGCACACCAATCAATACATAGCCAAAGAAAAATTACAAGAAAGAAATCTCTCTCCCTCCCCCTCACCTCTAGCTGGTAGAGGAGGAGGAGGAGGCATATCTAGTCTCACTGGAGGTCATGCACCTACTGACTCTTTAGCATACTAGGAAATATAGGGCACTTGCTCTGCCTCATTAGGCACTACTACAATATATGTTGCATAATAGTATGCCACTCTCACTAACTACAATTGAATCTCATCTTGCTACTGCTCTAATTTTTGAGCCTCTTGCTCTAACTACTCTTGTAGTCCATGGATCTCTTGATCCACCTCTACTATCCTAGTGTCTCACACTACAAGCTCTATATGCATCTCTCCCAGTTACCACTATGCTATCCTCACCTGATCTCTAGATCTCCTAAGGAATCTTGGGTCTGTGCCAAGATATCTCTACCCTATGGCTTAATAGTAGGTTGATCCTACATCTCCTCATCTCCCACTACCTACTCTGCCTTCTAGCCTGGCTACTCCTTTGTGTGAGGCCCGTGTGTCTCTCCTCCAATAGCTCCTAGGGATCCAATCTCACTATGAGGGCATCTATGCAATGTCCCACTACCACTAGCATCTGGATCTAATCCCATATATCAAGAAGGAATAATAATCTATCAAGTCCTCTATCTTGGTCTCTTCTACTATGGTTGCTATGGTGGTGGTTGTGGTTCTTACACTAGCTATATGGGTACAACCATCCCCCTAGGTCTGTGAATCAAGGGAAGGGATGACTTGTAAAGTATGCCTAATATTTTGACATTGTAGACACCCAAATCTTTTAGAAAATAAAGTATTTTTATTTTTTGAAAAAGTCCCTGATGACATTATCATTTATTAATTAATTAATTATTTTATTTATTTATTTATTTTTATGCCATTAAATCCCTTTATCTTAATTAAAAATATTTAATTAAGGAATCCCTCCCAAAAATGTTTAAATCTTATTTAAAAATTATTTAATTAATAAATTGACCAAAAATCCCAAAATAAATAATTTATTTATTTTTTGCCCAAAACTTGGCCAATTTCCTTAAGACCACTAAGCTCTTCCAAAATCTTCTAATCCTTCTTTAATTTTGATAAAGGCTAATCCCATCATTTCCTACCCCTAATCCCAACTCAAAATATTTAATTAAGATTAAATATTAATCCTCAAGTTTATTAAAAATACTTTAATAAATATCTCCTCAACCCAAACCCTTGAACTAAATAAAACTTTATTTATTTCTTAAAACCTTATTTATCCTCATCCTAGGAAGTTCTAGACTCTTCTAGAAAGTCTTCATCCTCATCCAAAGCCTAGACTCTTCTAGAAGATGTCAATCTATATCTTTGACCCTAATCCTAATCCCCCCCGTAACATTGTCACATTCTCTAAACATGGGTTAAGACTTGCTAACCCAAGCCAAAGCCAACAAATATCTCCTCCTTCACCCACCCTCATTAAATGCCATCAACTTGCCCATCTCTAACAAGCCTAATCTAATCTTAACCCAAGCCTAATCCAAGCTTGAATCATTTGCACGTTCATAAGTCAAGCTTAAGACTTTCTTAATCCAACCCAAGTCAAAATATCTCAACTCTCTCATAAATATCCCAACCATAAAATTTTATGAAGCCCACAAATCCATAAATGACTCTTACAAGCCCATTCATTTCTCTTACAAGCCATTATGAGGGTCTTTATGAGCTTTTAGCCTCTTTTGTTGACCCCTCAACCCCTCTTGCTCTAACCAATGACCCTGTGACATGTGTCACTCCCTGATTGGCTGTAAGGAAGCACAATCCATCTGCTCTCCTCTCATTCAATCTAAACCTTCCATAAGCTTTCTCCCATCCTTGCATCCTAGCCCTTTATCCCTCAATCCCTTTGCCTATTTAAAGAATCCTCTCCCAAGCTATTTTAACACAATCACCCATAGTAACAAAGTAATGCCATTTTGATCATGAAGTAAAGCCATAATTCCATTTTTGAGAAGCCATTTTACATCAAATCCATTCACCCAAGCCAAAATCCATCAAGAACACCATTGAAGCCTTTGGAGAATTGAGCACACATCCTATCTAATTAGACAAAGCTACTCAACAAGAGAGCTTCTCATTGAGAGAGCCCATTAATGGCTGATATTCTCAATTAAGAGCTCGTCTTAGTCTATCTTGAAGTTATGTTTATTTAGTTTTGTGAATACTTTTTTTTGATTTGATATTTAGTGTTCTTTGCATTACTAATCCTTGTATACAAGCATCATCCCCCCATCTACTATAGCTAGCATATAGTCCTACTAGGTCACCACTAGGGTATACACATCGATCATCAACCAACATTGGTCTTATCTAGCTAACCACCCATGATCTAGGTCTGTAGCAAATTGTGCATATGAGTAATACTCCTACAATATGTCTTGTGGTTGACCATACTATCACCAAACTTGTCTTAGTGGGAATCTCTCTATGACCTATATAGAGTGACCAATTAGTGGTTGAGATACAAACATATATCCTAACTCTATAGGTGCATCATCCCATGCCTTTGTCTCCCTCCAAAATCTCAAAACTACTACTACTAGGTCATATAGCCAACCTCTCCACTGCATAGTCTTCCCTAGAGATATTTGGGTCAACTATTCTTGATATCTACATATGTATGGCTCTATGGGTTATTTCTCATCTGCAAAAATGGGTTGCATAATAGGAAAATTCTCCCATGCCCATGCCTAAAGAACATAGACCCCAGTGGCCATGCTCTACTTCTTGTGATAAATGATCTTGTGCATCTCATAGAGCATATGGGAAAGCATACACTAACCCTATCCATATCACTCAATTGCCTCTAGCATCAACTACAACATTCATCCTCATCCACACTCTAAACCATGTTGACCTTTTCTAGACATTAGAAAACAACTGATAAATATGCCAAATATTGCTGCGAACCTATGGGTGGGACCATAGGTATACACTAGCTCATCCTAGGTGATGGCTCTACCCATGATAAGATCCTCTAGATAATGGCCCTCAGTGTCTCTATACCTATCCATGTCCCATGGAAAAAGATCCATATAATCCTGTACATGTCCTCTCATCATCTCTCCCTAGGGTAGATGGAATTGTAGGACTAGAAAATGGGCTGCTATCTAACTTACTATGAGAAAATCACAAACTCAATAAACATACATTGACACCCTCTAGTCTACCATGAAAGCCAAATAAAGAAAGAAAGAAATACAAAGTTAAAACCCCCTCTTTCATTTGTGGCTCCCATGTCCTTCTTTCTTCTCTAGTTGCTTATAATTCACACAATTAGGAAGAAAAAGTCTATGATAATGATAATGATAATGATATGAGAGTACTAGAAAAAGTGATTTGAAGCATGAAATACTAAGAAGTTAGGACCTCAAGACATAGGATTTAGCACTAAAAATGAGAGGAAGAATGCTCAATTTAATATCAATACATAAGATTCAAGCATTGGACTTGTCACCTTCAATGTGTGGCTTGGAAAGAGATTCCTTTGAGAATCCATTACACATATAACACAAGATGCCAAATGTAGGATTGTATGATGCTTGGAAGTCAAACATGGCTAAAAATGGAAGAGGATCTATGACACATAATGTGACACCTCAAACCCACTTAAAGCCAAGAATCTATGACAATGGAAGCCAAATATAGATAAGTGCAAGGGAATAATAATATATGGATTATGACATATCCTATCCAAGTGTAAATGGAGAATACATGATGTGTCATGTCCATGTGTCATGTTGATGTCAAGATTGTGTTAATATTATGTGGAATATATAAATAAAAAAGCCATATATCTACACAAATAGAAATTAGTAAAATGGGAAGTAATGGTTGAAAATGTGACTTAGGAAATTGTGAATTTCCATGGTTTGTGAAGATCAATCAATTAATTAATAAAATATCAATTAATTGAAAATTTTAGTTAGGAAGAATAAATAGTGAAATGATATAGGATTAAACTATGGGTTATTTAACTCTACAGAGAAAATTAGTAAATGATTGGCCAATTTGATTAGATAAGTGTCATATTATCCTTTGATGAAAATGTGATGATTATGTAGATCAACTAGGATAATGATGGATAGAACAAAGCCATGGTCAAATTGATTGATTGTTTAAAATTGATAATATGCCAAGGACACATGACATGAATTAAGGACACATAACATTTAATTGATATCATAAATGCTACAAGATCGAGATTGATTGATATGGATTATCATAATAACATCATTGGGCATTGTCAATATTATTAAAATGGTTTGATGATGTCATGATTTAACACTAAGGGACTCAAAAATTTCAATGATCGAATGACAAGAATGATAGTTGACCTAGCATTGAGAGCCATCATAGTACTAAGGTCAGATTGATAGGTTTGATAGATTGATAGATTTCCAAGGCATCGAGGGCCATGAAAATGCCTAGGAATATACAAATGATGATTGATTTAAGGTATCTAACATGTCTTGGGTTGATTATGGTTGATTCCAAGTGATTTTGGGTAGATTTGGGGTGATTTTTTGTTGATTTGATATGATTCTAAGTTGATTTCATATGATTTTTGATGATGCTAAAATGGTTCCAAAATTATCTACAATTGATGTGAAAGGTGATACAAATGATAATAGACACTATTGATATATAATCAAGTTGGCCAAAAACTAAAAATTAGGGGAAAGAAAATGGGATTAGTTAGTATGAAAATGTGATAAAATTGTAGATGTGAACCATTTTTGAGTGTCTATATTTTGCCCCTCTTTGATACAATGTGATTTAGAGAATTATGTTAAAGAACACTACAAAAAAAGTAATAAAATCATGCCCTAGTAATGGTGGTATATATTGGTGCCCCATCAAGAAATTGATCAACATGGACATATGATAGGTCAATTTCATTGACAATGAGAAGACAAAGCCATAGCAATTGACAGATCACAAATAAGAGCTAAAATGTGAAAGTTGTGGGCTTTGGATTGTAGAAAGGCATCATGTCCAACATATAAAGTGTCTCTTGCACATCCATCTAGGCAGAAAAAAAATATAAAAGGGCTTGGAGAGGGTTTGAAAGTCATTTTCACCCTCACATTAGGTAGAAAAGAGCTCTAGCATAAGAAAAATAGACCAATTATTGAGGGAGCAACACTGTGATAAATGAGTGCATACCTACTAATGATAGGTATACATAGGACCTTCAGTGAGTAAATCAAGGTCATATTTGTGTTGTTTATACTTTTCTATACTTCTTATGCATTTAGGAGCCAGTCACAAGTCAAACAAGGGTCAAACAAGGTCTCGAGGCCAATTTAGGGCATCAAAACACCCCAACTCTGCCCAAAATAAAGAGAATTGCATAGTGGGAACATGTGGCATGCAAAATTTCACACTAAGTGCACTTTGCATGAACAAGTGCACCATGGGTGCAATTGGGGGCCCCAACTACACCCTAGGATGCTCTAGGACTCCTAACAGGGTCCAGATGAGCTCAGATTGACCCAAAACTTGGGGTACACTAGCAAGAACCTAGGCTGATATGAGAAAAGAGTTAAGACCTTATAAAATGTGGTCAACATGGTCAAACTTGGTCAAACTTAGGGTAGATGTTGATCAAACTCAGTTAGATGCTAACAGAGAGTGTTGGAAAGGGCTTGAAAGGGTGCAAATGGACTTGGAATGAACCAAAACTTGGACCACATGTTCAAAAACCTAAGAAGAGTATAAAAAATAGGTCAAATTAGGTCAAAATGGTTAAAAAAATTGTCAAACCTAGTCAAAACTAGCTCAGATGGAGGAAAATGTTGACATACGAGTAGGCAAAGGGTCAAAATGATGCAAATGAGCTTGAAATGACCCAAAACTTTGTAGAAATATTCAAAACCATAGAAAAAGTTCAAAACATAAGTCAAATCAGTCAAACATGCTTGGAAAAAAGTCAAAATTAGTCAACACAAAGTCAAACTAGATCAGACTTGGGTCAAATGTAGGTTAAACTAGATAGAAAGCCATAGAAGGTTGACACAGGCTATATAGTTATGTAGGAGGATCTCCACCTATTGCAGACAAGAGAATATAGGCCATGGATCCTAATGCTATGTCATTAGATGACTATTAGTGAGTGAGAGATCTTGGTAGGACTTGGTCTGTATCATATCACATTTATTCCAAAGGTGAGAGGGAAGAGAGCCCTACTAACAACATTGACAGAGAGATGGCATTCAAAGACTAGTTCTTTCCATCTGTCGATGGGGGAAGCTACTATGGCCTTAGAGGATGTATGGTTCATCTTTAACATTCTAATTCATGGGGAATTAGCTATGTACAACTTGACTATTGAGTGAATGGTGCTACATTGGTTATTTGGATGTGGAGATGCAGAGCTAGGGATCTAGAATTATGAGATTGGATGGGAGCTACATGTGGCACACCATGATAAATTGATAGCTATGAAATTTTGGGTTATTGGTGGACTATTGATACCTAATAGGTAGGGACATGGATTCCCTATCAAATGGGGTTGGGTGTTAGACAGGATGATCATGGATGGGACCATGTTCACCTAGGGATTGTGCATGTTGTGGATGTTGTACTATTATCTACACTAGGTAGCATGCAAAGGTGGTATGACATTTAGTACAAGGGGTACATTATTATAGATCTAGGCATATGAGCACATTGTAGTATTTAGACCATTTGTAGAGAGGGAGCTAGTGGAGGACATGCCATATTCATATAGTTATAGGGGCATACTAGCATGAGGACAATAGGGGTACACTAGATTCTTCTAGCATTAGTTAGATACTATGACATAGCTTATCTAGAGACCCTATAGAGATTACCATAGGTGGGTCAATGATGAGATCCACCTACCATACTATAGGCAGGAGTGCTATCTCATAGGGCATGATTGGTCACCTGGTGATAGAGATGTACCTACTAGAGCAGGTACCAAGATAGTTTGGGGAGATATATGAGGTGTTGATAGATCTAGCATTATTTGCATGGTCCAAAGTAGAGGTCTGGGAGTGGGGAGCATTGATTAGGACAAAGGTGGCTTTATATGCATAGATGGAGGAGTTAAAATTGAGGGTATAAGGAGTAGCAGTGGATATGGTGGACACAAGCATGATGATGACATATGATAGATGGTTTTCATAGCATAGTCTAAGGTCATTGATAGATCTAGCAGTGTTGGTACCATGAGTGAGATCATAAGAAAAGTAGGGTGAGGAGGGGGATGGGGAGGAGGATGAGGGAGATGAGGAGGAAGGATGATATGAGAATGATGATGAGGAGGGAGGAGATGAGGATAATGTTGGGAGGAGGGAGAGGATGGAGAGTATGATGCTAAGGTAGGGAATGATGATGTAGGGGATGATGATTAGGGTGTTGATGTGAAGGATTATGAGGAGGAGGAGGGAGAGGATGATGAAGATGATGAGGAGGGAGATGATGATGTGGAGGGTGGGGATAGTAGGGCTAGAGGTGGTGATGAGGGAGAGTATGGGAATGAGAATGAGGAGGGTGGGGATGATTACAATGAGGGAGGTGATTAAGATGACATAGGTTTGGATGCAGTAGTGATGAATGTTGAGGGGGATCCATTGGATTACACCAGGGGGACACTAGTACCAGTACATGTATGACCTAGCTAGTTAGAGCTTATGGAGGTGATTAAAGGTGTCCAAAGTTAGTTGGACTAGGTTGTAGTGGAGAGGGATTTTGTGATAGGAGAGAGGGATTAGGCTATGGTAGGGAGGAATTCCATAGAGCACAAAGAAAAGAGGGTAGTGTAGGAGTCCTGAGAGTTCATTAGTAACATCAAAAATTCAAACTTTTAAGAGATGGCTATGATGATGTCTAGGGCACATATGGATACATAATATTGGAGGGATCAGTATGAGATGGTAGTGCCACTAGGGTAGAGGGTAGAGATTTTTTGATCATCAAGATCTCACTCATAGCAAAAATAGAGGACAAAAAGTAGTGTAGGGGTAATGATATTGATGAGGCCACCACAGATAGAAGAGGGACCATCCTCAAGGCTAGACAAAGTCCACAAGGCTAGACATAACATAGGTTGACAAAAATATGCTCATGTACAGAGGGGCCTCTCTATTTTCTCCTTTTGGTTTTCTATTATGCTCATTCATGGTTCATGCCTATGGGCAATTAGTATTGATGTAAACCATGGCCATGTACTCTGATAATTTTGTGAGACATTTATGAGATGCATCTATGTGATGATGACTATATGAGATGGATTATGCATATGTTTTATATGGATTCATTTATGCTTTTCTATTTGGATTTTTATATGAAGACATCATGTGTTTATTTACCACATGTTATTCTTTGGAAATGATATCTTTATTATTGCCACATGTTTTTCTCATGAATGAATGCCTAATGAAATGTAAATGATATGGAATGAATGTGGATGAAATGCAAAATAATAAGGAATGAATGCAAATAAAATGTAAAATAATATAAATGCCATGTTTATGCAAAGATGTATTGTATTAGATTTTTTTGGACATTTGACATATGCAATAATGTAGGATAACAATGTTTTTAATGTATTACAATATGAGACCAAGGTAGTAGATGAAGTAGATGCAGAAGATAGAGGAGATGAGATGAGGGACAATTAGTACGAGGTGAGGAATTTTTATTTTTTAAAGTGCACTATATGTTATTGGAGCTTTATTTTGATATGGAAAATGGAAAGCAACACATCATGGCATAAAGGGCCAGAGCGCCAATACAACCTTCTGCATAAACAAGCATGATGCAAATAGAAAATGACCTTGTCCTTCCTAAAGGCATGTATATACATGTCTCAAATTCTCAAAGGTACATTGGTTTAATAGAAAAAAAAGAAAAATATGGCCATGAACCATCCCAACCACTCTAATAGATCAATTTATATCATTGAGTGGTATAGGAACATGATCAAAGAAAAACAAAGCAAAAAGAAATCACTCACCAAAAAATGTGAGCCAATAACTATTCTTGTCCATTATTACTTTCCTTTTAGTGTTTTAGGTTTGCAAATAATTTTTGACATGTTGATCATGTGATGGCTCTATTTTTGTATTCATTTGATAAGTTCATAGTAACATGTTGGATTGTTTGTTGGTTCAAATTGCTCAGATAGTTTGATTGGCATTGAAGTGTAGTGCTTTCAGTTTCAGTCTGTGAAGGTGCAAGTGTTTAAGAAAAAGGGATGATTATCCACAATGAGTATTTACAAGGCTTACTAAACATTTTTGGTGGATTTTGTGATTTTTAGGGGTTTTGAGGATATTTTATGTTTTTGTGTTGCTCAATTTTTTAGGACATTTTACAATTTTTAGTGTTTATTTCAAGACATTTTATGATGCTTAGTAATTTTTTCAGGACATTAGGTGATTTTAATCAATTTTTTTTGGACATTTTATGATTTTTAGTGATTTGTTAAGGACATTTTATGATGTTTATGAGTTTTTTTAGGACATTTTACAATTTTTTAGGATTTTTTAAAAGAATTTTTTAGGATTTCTTTAGGATCATAAAGGATTCCAAGTGTTAGCTCTGATCCAATGTGTGATAATTCCAATGGATAAAATGTGCTTAAGGAGATGCCCCGATTTCAATTTCAAACTTGTGCACTATGTAGGTAATATTCCCTCAGACAAGATGCACACTATGTGCAAAGGCCAAAGATAGAGTATGATAGACTAGTTACACTTGAGTAAGATAACAATGGACATTAACTAGTTCATGGGTCATGATCAAGGATTAGGGGTGTCTTGCAATATGAAGGATATGATTAGGGAATGATAGAAGGGGAAAAACCAGGTTGAATCTTGATAGATGGAGGAGCAAAAATTGACTAACAATGCACCTATTTGCCAAGTTTTCACCATGGTACTTGCCCATAGTGCCTATTTGCTAGGTTTTCACTTTTGGATGAAATTTTTCTCTTGACTCAAATTTTTGTCCCAAGATTCCTATTTGCTAGGTTTTAATCAAGGAATCCATTTTTTTAATGACTTTTTTTCACTTTCTTTGTTTCTTTTTTCATGACTTTTCTATTTTTTTGATATTTTATTAGGACTTTTTATCATTTTTTAATTTTATTTTCAAGACTTTTAGATAGAATTAAGTATAGTACTTGCAGAGTTGTATGCTATTGATGGACACGAGTAGTGGTTTACACTCTAGAGTCATAAGCTGATATACCCCAGCCCCAAATGTCATAACTACATAAGGTCCTTCCTAATTTGGTTCAAATTTACCTAGTTTTTCTCTATGCTATTGAGTCTTGTAGTTTTTCTTCAGGACTAGATCACTAATCTCAAAATGACACCCTTAGAATTTCTTATTATAGCTTCATTTGAGTTAGTTTTTGTAAGCTTGCAAATGTGTCAAGGTATCTCATCTCTGCTCATCAAGCATTTCAAGTTCATGGAGTCTAGATGTTTTTAGTTTTCATCATCAACAACATCTTGTAGAGATATTCTCAATGATGGAATTTCAACTTCAATGGGAAGTATGGCCTTAGTGCCATAGACCAGAAAGTATGGTGCTACACCAGTGGGAAAATGTACACTTTTTTGGTAGGCCCAAAGAGCTGAATTTAGTTGTAAGTGCCAATCTTGACTAGAGTCATTGACAATCTTTTGGAGAATCTTAACAATGGTCTTATTAGATGCTTCTGCTTGACCATTGCCCTATGGATGGTAAATATAAGAATATCCATGGTATATGTTGTACTTCTTGTAGAGCTTATCCACATCTCTATTTTGAAAAGAACTTCCATGATCAGTAATAATAGCTAAGGGGACTCCATATTGACATATGATGTAGTTCAAAATAAACCTTTAAATTTTCTTTCTAGTGGTGAAAGTCAACGGGATGATTTCAACCTACTTGGTCAAATATTATGTTGCTGTGATGATGAACTTATGACCATCAAATGAAAGAGGAGAAATAGCTCCAATACGATCAAATTTCCACTATGAAAAGGGATATGGAGATATGACTAGCTGTAATTCTTTTGCTAGTGTGTGGATTAGATTGCTATGTATTTAGCACTTATGACATGTTTTGGCAAAATCATATGCATCTTGTTCCATGGTAGGCCAATAATATCTAGCTTATACTAGCTCCTTGGCTAGACTCAAACTATTGAAATGAACTCCACATATAACTTCATGAACCTTGTGTAAGGTAATTTCAGCTTCTTGTGAGTCAAGGCATCTAAGAAGGGTTTGGTCAAAGAATCTCTTGTAAGGGGTGTCACCAATTATGACATATCTAGCGACTTGGTGGATAAAGGATTGGTGTTCATTCTTAGATATGTTAAGGGGTAGGATTTGGGCATGTAAGTAATTATATATGTCTTGATACCAGGAGGAATTGGGACCAACAAGTTCACACACAAACTAAACTTAGATTGAGAGAGTTCAAATGCTAGAATCAAAATTTTCTTGACAAGGAACTCACAATGTCGCACATTTTGAGGCATATCAATCATAGAAATGATAGTAGCCATAGCATTAGCTTGCTTGTTTTGTATTCTTTGTAGTTGCTAAAAAGAGATATTGACAAATTTTGATTTAAGGAAATATGTCATCTATTTGTAAGGCATTAACTTATCATCTTTGATTTCATAGTCATCATTGACTTGATGAATGACTGATTGGGAATCAACAAAAACTTGCAAATTTTGAATGTTCAATTGGATAGCTAGCTTCAATCCTATAATGATTGCCTTGTATTATGCTATGTTATTTGTGCAATTGAATGCTATCTAATATGACTTGGGGATTATGTCACCTTGGGGAGTGATAAACATAATGCTAACTCCTGAACCATTTCTTGTATATGATCCATCAAAGTAAAGCTTCCATTCATTAGCTATATCCATGTTAAATATCACTTCATCCAGAAAGTCTATCAATATGGGATGATCATCTATCATAGGTATTTTTGCTAACTGGTATGTTATCACTTGCCCTTTGATTACCTTCTTATCTACATATTTTGTGTCAAATTCACTAAGGATCACAACCCATTTAGCTAAGCACCCTATGCAAGAAACTTTTCTTAGTAGATACTTTAGTGGGTCAATCTTAGAGGCAAGCATTTTTTTCTGATGGAACATGTAATATCATAGCTTTTGGGCTACAAAGATGATGGTAAGGCATGCTCGTTCAATGAGTGAATAATTTAGTTGATATCTCACAAGTGTTTTTTTGATGTAGTAAATGGCTTACTCTCTTCCTTGTTCATCATTTTGTGCTAAGAGAGATCCTAACACTGTATCTATAGTAGATATGTATAGAATGAATGGTTTTCGTAGAATAGGAGCCATTAAAACTGGTAGATGTAGAAGATAATATTTAAGCTATTGGAAAGATTCTTCACACTGGTTGTTCCATTGAAAGGATATTCCTTTATATAATAGATGTTGAGAGGAGTGACAATTATTTGCTAGTTGTGAATTGAATCTATAGATAGACTATAATACCCCTTGCAGGCTTCTTAATGCCGTGAGATTTCATAGAGGGGGCATTTCAAGTATTACTTTTACTTTCTCAGGATCCACTTTGATGCCTTGTTGAGAAACAATATACCCTAGTATCTTTCTAGAAATAAATCTAAATACACACTTTTTTGGATTTAGACAAAGCTTATAGCTTTCCATTTTGTTGAATATTTGATCTAGGATGCCCAAATGATCATTTCTTCTAGGGGATTTGCAAAGTAAGTCATCAACATAGTCTTCCATGAGGATGCACATGAAATCATGAAAGATGGTAGTCATTGCTCTCTGATATGTTTCCTCGGCATTTTTAAAGCCAAAAGGCATGACATTCCAATAGTATATTCCCTAAGGGTATGTAAAAGTTATTTTGTGTTGATCCTCATGAACTATTGTTATCTGATTGTGACTAGACAATCCATCCATTAGTGGTAGCATCTCATACCTAGTTGTCATGTGTATGATGATATCAATATTTGGTAATGGGACATAATCTTTAGGACATGCTTTGTTAAGATCATGGAATTTGGTGCATATCTAGATGACCCTAGGGTGTTTTCTTACTCATACAAGATTAGATATCCATTATGCATAGTTAATGGGTTTGATAAAGCTAATATCCAATAATTTCTTCAATTCATATTTGACAAGAAGAAAAACTTGAGGATGCATCTTTCTCAACTTTTTCTTTACTAGTTTCACTCTTGGTTTTAATCACAACTGATGAAGGACTAGCTTAGGATCTAGTCCAAGCATGTCTACATAAGACTAGGTGAATTTGATCTACCTCTCTAGAAAGAATCTAACAAATTCATCTCTTTCCTCAGGCGATAATGAGGTTGTAAAATGTATGATCTTATGGTTGTTAGGTGTTTCCAAATTTATCTCTTCTACCATTTCCACAAGTAATGATAATATTTCCTTTAGTGGGGATATGTCCAATCATCCATCCTTGGGTGCCTTAGAGAGGTTTTCACCCTTGAATACATCCTTTATTTTTACTTTTTAATGGTCTAATGACACCTTTCAGTTTTCACCAAGAGACCTACTTGTCTTTTTTTCCTATTTTTCCAAATTTACAATTGGAAGATAGAGTTGACTCCCCAAAATATGCCAAGATTTTTAGGTCAATGCATAATATTGACTTGTGATTTCCTTGTGGTAAATATTTATAGAGCTCTAATAATGTTGTGATGGCATCAAAATTTTCAAATTGGTGAAATGTTAGTGGTCCTTGTTGGTCTGGATAAATGAGTTCCGGCTAAACTAGGGAAATATGACATCATCAATGTTGAATAAGCTTTGGTCAAAGGAAAGGATATGGGTATCTCTATCAAAGGGATCATAAGTGCCATGCTCAGATGTGGGAGGGCTTGGGTCCCAACATATTTCATTGCAATATTATAGATGAACTAAAGGGCTAGTAGAATCGCTAGTGATATGCTTATCCTGTATGGGTAGTTCATTAGGATCAAAGATGTGGTCAAGACCAAAGGATGTATCAAGGTCATCAATGTTGGATACAAGCTCTATGGGCTTAGGTTCAGTGTTCTTAGATACCTTTTCTTCATTCAAAACATTAAAATTCTTAGATGAGGATGACCCAGTATTAGGGAGACCCAAAAAAAATGGCTTGAATCCAAGTCTTAGGCTACATGGTTGTTTGAATGTAGTAATAGGCTGAATAATGCCTTTTTTTTTAGGTCCCAGACCACTACATCCATCATATCCCCTTTTTCTACATGATGGTGAATCCAAGTTCATACTTATTTGAGGATATAGGAGTATGATCTTGTTCTACTTTATCCTTTTCAATCCATGTAGATGAGTTTTCATAAACATGTTCTTCATGTATTTCACCTCCACTAGAAAAATTCACAGAAGGTTTCTTTGGAAATATGAACTTAGGCTTGTTCTACATAAGCTATGGCTTACCATATGACTTGGGAGAGATAGGGAGACATGCAATACTCACCATAATCTAGGTCTTCAATCTTGAGCTTTCCTTTGAATGCAAGTGTGAGTGTGGAAGGATCAACATATTTGGATGACTCAAGTGGATTTGTTGCATGATTTCTTGGGACTTGATATGTAGTAGTTCCCCTAAGATTGGCATAGAATTGGAATGGGTCTAGATCACTAAGGATGGTAACCTCTACATTGTTATAGGAAAATTTTAAGCATTGGTGGTATGTAGAGGGAACTTCTTTCATAGCATGGATCCAGGGGCATCCTACTATCTTGTTGCAATTCATTTTGATATCTAGGACATAGAATAATGTATTTTTAGTAGCTAGACCAAGTCTGATGGGTAAGATCATGATTTCTTTGAAGAAGCATTCACCATCATCATAGGCCTTTATCATGATTTTGTGAGAGGGATCTACATCTTCAATGTAACCCAAACCCTTGACAACTTTAAGGGTACAGATATTTAGTCATGTCTCACAATCTATCAAGACATGTCTAACCTTAGCATTATGGATAAAGATTTTGAGGTGAAGGGGGTCATTGTAGTTGGGTTTGTCCTTTAGAATATCCCAAGGGGAAAAAGTGATATGTTGTGACGTGGATAGGTTCCCAACCATGGGTTGGAACTAAGCAACATCAATGTTATATGGGACTACTAATTCTTTAAGGCCTTGATCCAAGATCTTCTAATGTTGGGGAGACACATGCAATAGGCCCAAGATCGATATTTACATTGGGGTTTTGACCAATTTTTCAACAAGGATATAATTGGATGACGTAGGGGCATTAGGTCTACTAAGGGGTGTAGGTCTAGTAGATGAGGTAGGTCTAGAAGGAGCTCTAGGTGGGGTGATCTTGGTATGACACATAATGACAGTGCAATGAGGGTCTTCATCCTTTAAGATGAATTTAGTTATGTGAAAATCAAACTCATTGAAATAATTGATGGTGTAATCATATCCAATACATGTGTAATTGGCTTGCAATTCATATTTTGAACTAGAGGCTTTAACTTTTTCATGATTACCCAAAGGATCTTTAAAGATGATATGATCAGCATTGGATGCTAGAAAGGAAAGATCTATTGTAATTATAAGATGATTAATGAGTTCTTGGATTTCATTTTTGAGATGAAAACATGAGGTAGTCTTGCGTCCTCTAATATGACGATAATCATAGAATTTCTTTTCATTCCAACATTCTAATTTTGTTTTGGTGGATCATCCTTGATTGGGGGTAATTGCAAGAAGTTATTACTTAGTAACTATTGAAGTGTGGTGTCGAGAGGTATCCCTATGGGTGTGAATTTCCTATCTTTGGTTCTAGGACATGTTTGAGGTTTGTACTATGTGAAAGTCTTAGTTTTCTATTATGGAGGTGGTGTTTGATTGGGAGTTTGTGAATTCATAGGGTTTGCACTTTTCAAAGTTAGTTGAGGTTGTGCTACACTAATTATTTGTGCATCCACAATACCATCACTAGTCACATTTTTTCTTTTGGAAAAAAATTTCCCCTTGTCATTAGATGATTTGGTGTTTTTGTTTTCCTTGTTCATTCTAAGGATTTCCTTGTAGATAAGAGCAACTTCAATACTAACCCCTTTTTCATTAGTTTCAAAATGGTGCTTGGACTTTTCATCTTGAGTTTTTAAATTAAGTCGGGGACTAGGTTTTTAATGCACATGTTAACATGTTGTTCTTCAAGAATGTTTAGTGAGCATTCAATGACTAAGATTCTCTAGCATAGTAAGAATGTGATAAATGGTTCTCCTATTTTCTCTTTAGTTGACCATAGATCAAAAAGTGACAACTCGTTTTTAATGTTGAAGGCAAAGTGGGAGACAAATTTTTTTGCTAATTTTGACAAATATTTTATGGTACCAAGAATTTTAGAGTACCATTTGAGTGTAGGCCCACCTAGAGAATGAGAGAACAATCTCATGAGGTAGGTGGTCTCATCACTAATTTGGTACAGGAGTCACAAAATTCCCTAATGTGATCAATAGGGTTTCCTTTTTCTCGATAGTTTTTGAATCTAGGTGCCCCAAAGTATTTTGGGAATGGAGGCATATAGAAAATTCTATCAAATGGATTAGGATGTAAGTCCCCTTTTTTTATATAGAGCCTATTTCTTCTAGACTCCTAATGACTCAACTTGTTTGGAAAGCTGTTTGAATTGTTGTTGTAACTCTTCATTAGGGTTTTGCATGATAGTCTTCTCTTCAACTCTTTTGTGTCTATGAGTAGATCATTTTCTATGGTGAGAAATACATGTACTCAATTCTAACATTTTTGTGTTGAACGAATCAAGTGGTGTGTCATTAGGTGGTGGAGGTATGTTAGTATCTTAAAGGAAAAAGGTTCCTTGTTGTGGTACATGTTGTAGTATTTGTTGTGGTACTTGTTGTAGTATTGACTATTATTTTTGTATCATGTGTTGTTGTATCACTTTTTGTGGTAGTTGTTGTGCCATTTTTTGTTGTTTTTGTTGAGATACATGTGTTGGTTGCACGTGAGACTATGTGTGTGACTATTCTTGTAGAGGTATCTACTAAGGTTGTTGTAGCATATGTTGTTATTGTAACAAGTGTTGTTGATAGGAAATTTTCTACTCAAGGCATATTTGGTGTTCTAACTATTGTGTTAGTTTCTCTTGTTTTTTAGAAAACATGGCTTGTTGTTGGTAAATTCCATGAAAGTCAAGTGGATTTAGATTGGGTTGTGTGTTAGGGATGTTGGATCTATTGGTGTTTGAAAATGTTGTAGGTTTCCAATTACCCCAATGCAAACAAAATATATCTAGGGGCAGCTAACTCCCATTTTCAACATATCTTTTCATACACTGGGCCAACTATAAGGCACGACCCTTCTTCAACTTCAGGTTCTACAAAACTTAGGTGGGTGAACCTCAGATCCAATTAATATGGTACTAGTGAAAAACATATCCCTAGATCTAACAAAGTATATTATGACCCTTATATCTCCTAATAACTCATGTAATAACACAGATCTACAGTAGAAAATTGCAAATCCTATGATATTCACAAGCTGTGTGAGGGCATCACATTTAGGTACTTCAACATGAAAGGGAAATACAATTGATTATTAATGTTGATTATCAGCATAACCCCAAATATATAGTAGTATAACAAGTGATCCTATAACTAATCAGTGCCTAATCCATTGGGCAATTCCATGAATTCAAAACATACATCTAGAACATCAAGACATATTTCATATACCTAGACATCAAATCTATTTAATCACCTTGTGATTCAAACATCGACATTCATCCAGATCTCATTTTCATGAAATATCCTTCTCAACATAACCAGCAACCCTGTCAAACACATTAAGCATTTACTTGGCACTTTGTTCCAATAGAAAAATACATCAGACATACAACTTGAAGGGGATGCAAATGGATCTCAGCTCTTTGTTCCAAGACCACATAAGACTACATATTACTGACATAGGAGATGAGAACCAAAATGAAACTAATGAAATTCTTTCTCATATGTATTCATTTCCTTAAAACAATACAATCAAATGCATGAAATTAAAAACATGAAATAACCTAATAGATCTGAACCATCTATATTATCTACACTACTGTTATTCACATGAGAGAATTATGCTAAAGAATATGGTTTCATAGTAAAACACTGGAACCCTACTGGTATTACCCAGAGAAAACTACCAACCACTACAATGGATGAAAGAAAGAAAGATATAGGAGAAGATGAATTCCCAAATCTGTTATGCAACTGACACCATATTAATTGGATCTAAGGTTCACCCACCTAGATTTTGTAGAGCCTAAAGTAGAAGAAGGGTTGTGCCTTATAGTTGGTCTAGTGTATGAAAAGATATGTTGAAAATGGGAGTTAGTCACCCCTATATATGTTTTTTTCACATCGAGGTAATTGGAAACCTACAACATTTTCAAACACCAACAAAATGGTGACTCTTCTAGCGACTGTATTGAATCAGAATGATAGATAAACCTTGAGAATTTAAAAGAGGAGATTCAATACAACAAAAGAAGTGCATAAAAAAGTTGTAGCAGTAGGTTATCTAATGTGTTTTCCAATTTTCTTACTGAAATATCATGCACCCTAGTTGAGCTTTATTCATGGATAACAGTATGTTGTGAAATTGGATGAAAATTGTGTGCTATGACTGTTATAGGTCTATCTTCAATCAATTTAGTTTGCAAGTGTTGTTGAGAAATTTTAGAGTCAAGACTTGAATTATAAAGTCTAGTTTCTTTTCAAGATGGTTATGATCTGCAAGTTTCTCATACATAGAAGGTCTAGTTCAGATTTGTCAAGTGATAAATTATGTTTTTTTTCTCACAAAGTGTGAGTGGAAACTCTCAAATCTCTGTACTAGTTTGTTCCTAGTTGATTTCATTGCAAAATTTTGAAGGATTTTTAGTTGTATGGGAAGATCTAAGACTGTTGATAGATCTTGGAAAGGAAATGTTAAATTCTTGATAATTTTTAAAGTGTTGTTTGCAATCTGTTGTTATAAGAAATTGAAGTGTAAAAAGTGAATCACAATAGTGATCTCTTTATCCTCTTGAAAGAAGGTGATAGCTCTACAAATTTTTGACCAGTAGTGTGAAGGAATTTTAGTCGTGCACCTATGCCAAATCAACAGATTGAAGTTTGCATCAACACTTGAGGTATTTTGATTTTCATGTTTTCTTTTCATGGAAGTCAAATGTTAGAATCAGTGCCTCTATTCAGTGATTTTCAGCACTAGAAGGAAGAGATAGAAATTTTTTTTTATAATGGAGTCAGATCTTAGATCTAACATTAGTTTTCCAAATTTGGAGAGTCTAGAAACTATGAATAATAACATTGCTATGTTGCATAGATTGGTCTACAAAAGGATTGCCAATCTTATAAGAATTAAGGTAAGAAGTACTCAAGGTTTAAGTGTTGAACAATATTATTTAATGCTTAAATCAGTAATCAGCAAGATGCCTTTTCATTATAGACCTAAGGAATCTTCCTTGCCTAGTATTTTTCTTGATGTTCTAGTACTTGATTCAGTCAATTGGCCAACACCTATAAGATTACAAAGAATTTTGCAAATTGAAAGATTCATTGAAGATCCGGAAAATGGTGATTATAGATTTCATGACATATCTTCTAATGATAATGAGTGTGCTGAAAATCAGGGCAGTAATGAATACAATGAGTCCGTAGAGAAAGATAATTTGTCTTTTGAATGTGAAGAGGTGGATTGAAATGTTAATGAATTGGGTAATTGCAATCAGCATAAGGAAGATGAATATGAAAGAGAAAATATTTTTTTTATAGTGAATATGAAGTTGAAGAAATTTGTAACAGCAGTAAGGGTAGTGATTGCTATGATAAGAATGAATGTTGTAACAATTCTAATTTTCTAGATTGTTATACTAATGATCTTGCTATTGTACGTTGTTTGTGTTATCCGGATGACAATCACAGTTGCGAGAAGATTTGTGAGGCAGTCTTCTTGAGCTTTGATGAAATCTCTATTTTTTTGGCTCGTGATTTTGAAAAGCAAGTAAGTGTTTCTAAGGATCTTCATATTTTCCATCATAATGTTTCTTCATTCAGTCAAGTTACTTCCCCAAAGTTTGATGTAGAAAGAGATGTAGAATCTAAATAATCCTTATCAGATTTTGGAGGTGTATTTAATAGTACCTCAAATGTCTTTGCACATGAAAATTTTTTGGATGTAGAGAATGTTAATGAAGGGAAGTTTAATACTATTTCAAATTTTTTTCATGCTAATCTTGCAGAAATTTTTTTTGATGTTTCATGTGATGAAAGGGAAAATAGTGAAGGTTGCTAGTCTGATTATAGATGTTCTTTATATGTTGATAGGTCTTGTAAAGATAAGTTCAAGGTTCATTTTGACATTTAGTTAGATGAAGAAAATGATTATGATCAGCATAGTTTAGATCAGCACTTTTAGAATGAGTTTTCATGCTTGGTAACTAATCAATTGTTTGAAGAATGTGAAGAGGTTTCAGCGAAGAATAAATCTGATTTAGTGAATGACATGACTTTGAGTAGGCAACAATCAGATTTCACATACTCTTTGTAGTTGGAGACACAAGGTGAGTTGCGAGTTTTTGGTACATGCAACTTGATGAATGGTGTAGAATATGAAGTTTTTTTGTTTTTGATCAGCGTGCATGAATCATTGTTGCATTATGAGAATGAAGGAAGTTGTTTCATTTTGCCAAGTAATTTGTTTCAATACGTTGATCTGATTGGTGAAACAAAGGAGAATGAGAATCACAGTTTACCTCATGAAGATGTAAATGAAAACCAAGTATATGATAGAGGTAAAATTTTTTGCTAAGTTCGCTGGCCCGAGGGCACTGTTTGTACATAGTAGGAGTAGTTTCCCTATTTTCAATAAAGCTATTCGATAGATTTTTTGAATTTTGGTTGTATGGTCTGATTCTACTAGAGATCTAAAATCTTTCCATGCCTGCAAGGGGCATGCATCCCTAGATAGAGCCAATGGTGCCACTCAAAATTGCATTCTCATTTTGAGCATTTATTTGAAATTTTGAGTCAAATCAAGCCCCATAAATGCATGTGTATTCGATTGTACCTTTGAGTTCCATGAGGTTTTTAATGTTTCTAACACCTTCCATTCAGCCTATCCACTTATTACATGAAGTTAAACTAAGATTATGAGCCATTTCATGAAGTCTCATTTTGAGCTAGTTTCAAATCTGCATTTTCACCTAAGTGTCAAACAGTGACAGGAGGCTATGTTTGCAAGTGAATATCTTGCAACCAAAAATATTTCATGACTCAAAACTTTAAGAGTGTCTAGTGT
This sequence comes from Cupressus sempervirens, assembly GCA_028749045.1. NCBI lineage: Eukaryota > Viridiplantae > Streptophyta > Pinopsida > Cupressales > Cupressaceae > Cupressus > Cupressus sempervirens. The sequence continues at coordinate 558,801,543 of CM053789.1, read as the reverse complement.
CCATACTTGAGAACCTATGTTTTAGATTTCAAGCCCTTTCAAATCTGTTTGACTAGGTTTTGAATCCCTCAAAGTTGGTTATTTACTATTGTCATGCTGATGCAATTAGTTTAGAATTCTGGGAAGCCCTATTTGACATGTTTTAACTTTTAACCAGTTGACCAAAATGTGAAAATTTCATTTGTGTTACATTATAGACATCAGAGACCTATTATGTTTCAAGTTTTAAGTTATGACAAATCCATTTGACTAGTTTTCAAATGTGATTCCAAATGCAATTTCTATCTTTAAACCCCTGTTCGTGATGTCATAACTCCTAATCTATGATAGGTCAGATTGAATGGATTTTACCACTATGTTGTACTTTAAAAATACTCCATGTGTGTCAATTTTAAGTCATGATGAATCCATTTGTACACTTTTCCAAGTCCATTCCATTTGAAAAAAATGCTTTCTATCAGTGTTTCTAGTTTGCAAAAATCTAGCTAGCCTACTTTGACTGATCGCCATTTGTGCCCTATTATTTGTCATGAGCCTAAATTTTTTATTTATACTCTCCTCATGGTAGAGAACCAACAACCCAATTTTTGTCTTTAAGTGTTAGCTTACCTAGTTTTCAAAGCCAAATTTGAATGCAATTTATTGTTTTCTGACATGTTTTCTTGCAGGCAGTTCTGAGAGGCAAAGTTTGGCAGTCAATATCTTTTGATTGAGAATTCGTCATAGGGTGAGATTCGACTAGGTAGGAGTATGCATAACAAAGAATTAGTGTCCTAATTTTCAGAGCCCAGTCAGGTGTTTGGGTTAGTTTTTAAGGCTAGTTAAAGGACTTCCTGGCACTGATTTGATAAATTATAGAATGATTTGAAAAGAGTTGTCAAAATTGTTTTCAATGGTTGAACCTGATTCTAATTAGGATGATGGTTTTAATGTATCAATTTGGAGTGTCAATTGTTTAAAAATGATTTTTTTTTTTAGCTGGACCCACTTTGGTGCCTGACTGATTTCATCAAGTTGATGAGTTTTGGGAGGACATCTCAGTGGGACTTATAATTGGATTATTGGAACGTGCAAGGAAAACTTTTGTTGCTACTATCCAAGGTCTTGCTCTTGAGGTGCAATTGCTTTAAATTTGACACATCAGAGCATTAAAAGGGATGTACACATTGAGAAACCAAGTATTATAAGATTCCTTAGATCTATGCATTTAAAAGGGAAGAAACTGAATTAAAATAACATATATACAACTTGTTCTTCCCCCACCAACTAAGAGAAATGAAACTTGAGATACCACATCTTTTGGCTCTTCGAGATATCCACCCTTTCAATGGAAGAAAAATTCCTATCATATGTGATTCAGAGCTCTAGTGAACAAGTGGAGAAAAGGGCGCCTTCAAATCCAAAGATGCCTCACAAATAAAGCCATTTTGCGATCTCTTCAACAAGAAGCCCACCATTGAGGAGCTCAAGGACCCTACCAATCTCCCTAAGATTTTCCACAAAATGAAGGAAGATAACTTTGTTTAGTAGGCCACCAAGAAATGAAGACAAGGACCAATGCTAAGAAGTTCCACTCAGTCAAACAAGGTGGAAAATGCTGGAGTAGATGAAAACATGGAAGACCCACGTAGGTAAAAGCTCATGCCTAGAAACAAAAGGCACGCTAGAGTACCCCGCCAAATAGGGGAAGTTTGAAAATTGTGAAAGAGCATGCCCTAATAGGTATCCAAGGAGATGAATTTGAAGATATGATGCAAGTTTTAACTTTGGAATCCCATTCTAACCAAAGTGGCGAAGCTTATGCTAGTTTTTGATATACTCCACAACAGCAGTGCTCCTATTAAAAAATGTGTTTGCATACAAGACAAAGTTTGAAGCAACTTTACCCGACATTATGAAAAGCTTTAATGACTTATATAGGAACATTAGTGGCTGGATAACTGCAGAAGCTTTGAAGGAGAGAGTGTAGAAAGCTCTCCAGGTTTGGTCAGACTAGTTTTTGTTTTTCAAATGCCTATGTGAATGGATTAAGAGATACTTTTCTTTGGCTTGAAAATTATGGTGTACCTCCTCTTCATTCAATATGTGGAGATGCTCCTCCAGTAATGCATCCATATAATTCAGATAGTACTGGTATGGAGATGGAACAGTGGAACCAAATCAAGATGCTGCTCTTGCCATGGGTGAAGGCGAAAAGGAAAAGTTTGTTCTTCAAGATACGTTTGCTCAAGAAACTAATGTCGTAGTGGACGACCCTAATATGCTTAAGTATGTGCAGTAGGAGCTTGTAAAGAAAAGAGGTAAGAAAATTTCTTGCAAAAATTGTGATGAGGAAGCCATTGTTTTCTGCACCATGAGCAGTTAGAAGCTTTTATCCCACATTGATAAGTGGGTGTACACTTTGCATTTTAAATACATTTCCACTCATAGAGTAAAACATGTTGAAGACAGTCACCTTTTTGAAGGCACTCAATATGTGGTGGGCATGGCCTGATGACGTTAGCCAAAGGAAAAAAATGCAAAATTTTGAACAAACCAACGCATGAGTTGATGTGGTGATAGTGAAGGAGATTGCGACACATGGTTGCATCGGACAATGGGGGCATACCCACAAAAGGAAGATGCACGTCAGATAGGTAATGCAGGTAAGTGGGCTGCTAGCACATGGCAGTGGGTCCCTCTTAGAGATGATGTGGCACCAGATAAAAGATTGAATGATGGATGCTTAAGAGGTTGACATGTGGCTTCATCTAATGATGGGTACATGCCCGCAAAAGCAAAGTGATCGATGTTTAAGGAATGTGGGCATGCGGGTGATTAACATATGGCATCATGGGCTCAGCTAGTGATGAGGTGGCAATGTTCAATCAAATACTGTCACATGGCAATTGATGAAACTTGAGTTGACCACGAATATGAAGGAAAAGGGAAAAGGATTAAAATATTTTTAATGTCAAGTTTAAAATATTTTCAAATGAAATGCACATCAAGAATTTTAAATTCAAAAAGGGTTTTTAATATAAAGTTTCAACATTAGAGATTTTTGAAATTTTTGAAATTTTAAAATCTTAAGTTGTAGCACTAAACACTTATAGTAGGGGAATCATTTTCAAATCAACTTTTTGGAGGTTCCTGAGATGCAAATATAGCAATACTATATATCGCCAAAATTGAGAGAATCTATTTTTTTTTAATTTTAAGGTCAATTTTTGCACAGAATGCCACTGGTTCAAGCTACATGAGGATTTCTTCTAGATTCCTATGTTGTAATTGAATTCAAGTATCAAATTTCAAAAGTAATTTCTAGTAAGATAATGACCTATATGGGCAAAAGGTAGTGAAAATGTAGTTTGGGTAAAATTTTAATGAGATTTACTCAATAAAACTCAATTTCACTAGCATCTTCATGAAGCTTTTAGATATTTTTGATAACTCAAGAGTTTTCATCATTTCATCAAAGATATTTTCAAATTAGTTAGAGTGTAATGATGAAAACAAATCAGATTAGGTGGGCAAAGAGAGGAAAGAGGTTTTGCAACTAAACAAGATGAAATTTCAAGTGGACAGATGTCTGTTGCATAATAGATCCAAGAATTCATCTTCTCCTATATCTTTCTTTCTTTCATCCATTGTAGTGGTTGGAAATTTTCTCTAGGTAATACCAATAGGGTTCCAGTGTTTTACTGTGAAACTATATTCTTTAGCATAATTCTCTGATGTGAACAGTAGTAGTGCAGATAATACAGATAGTTCAGATCTATTAGGTTATTTCATGTTTTTAATTTCATGTAATTGATTGTATTGTTTCAAGGAAATGAATACATATGAGCAAGAATTTCATTAGTTTCATTTTGGTACTCGTCTCCTATCTGAGTAATCTATAGTCTTATGTGGTTTTGGAACAAAGAGCTGAGATCCATTTGCATCCCCTTCAGGTTGTATGTCTGATATATTTTTCTATTGGAACAAAGTGCCAAGTAAATGCTTGATGTGTTTGACAGGGTTGTTAGTTATGTTCAGAAGGATATTTCATGAGAATGAGATCTGGATGAATGCCAATGTCTGAATCACAAGGTGATTAGATAGATCTGATGTCTGGGTATATGAAATATGTCTTGATGTCACAGATGTATGTTTTGAATTCATGGAATTTCCCAATGGATTAGGCATTGATTAGTTATAGAATCACTTGTTATACTGCTCCATATTTGGGGTTATGCTAATAATCAACATCAATAATCAATTGTATTTCCCTTTCATGTTAAAGTCCCTAAATGTGATGCCCTAACTCAGCTTGTGAATATCATAGGATTTGCAATTTGCTACTATAGATCTATGTTATTACATAAGTTATTAGGAGATATAAGGGTCATAATCTACTTTTTTAGATCCAGGGATATGTTTTGCACTAGTACCATATTAATTGGATCTAAGGTTCACCTGCCTAGGTTTTGCAAAGCCTAAAGTAGAAGAAGGGTCGTGCCTTATAATTGGCTCAGTGTATGAAAAGATATGTTTAAAATGGGAGTTAGCTACCCCTAGATATGTTTTTTTCACATCTTCCTTTTGTGAGTATGCCCCCATCGTCTGATGTGCCCATGTGTCACAATATCGTTCACTATCACCACATTAGCTCATGCGTTGGTTTGTTCAAAATTTTGCATTTGTTTCCTTCAGCTGACATCATCAGGTCAGGCCCACCACATATTGAGTGCCTTCCAAAAGGTGACTATCTTCAAGATGTTTTACTCTATGAGTGGAAATGTATTTAAAGTGCAAAGTGTACACCCACTTATCAATGTGGGATAAAAGCTTCTGACTACTCACGGTACAAAAAATAGAGGCTTCCTCCTCAACATTTTTACAAGAAATTTTCTTACCTCTTTTCTTTGCAAGCTCCTACTGCACATACTTAAGCATATTAGGGTCCTCCACTATGACATCAATTTCCTGAGAAAACGTATCTTTAAGAACAAAATTTTCCTTTTCGTCTTCACCCATGGCAAGAGCAGTATCTTGATTTGGTTCCACTATTCCATCTCCATACTAGTACTATCTAAACTATATGAATCCTTTACTAGGGGAGCATCTCCACATATTTAATGAAGAGGAGGTACACCATAGTTTCCAGGCCAAAGAAAAGTAGCTCTTAATCCATTCACATAGGCATTTGAAAAACAAAAACTAGTCTAACCTAACCTAGAGAGCTTTCTACACTCTCTCCTTCAGAGCTTCTATAGTTATCCGACCAATGATGTTCTTATATAAGTCATTAAAGCTTTTCATAATGTCATGTAAAGTCACTTCAAACTTTTTCTTGTATGCAAACACATTTTTTAATAGGAGCACTGTTATTGTGGAGTATATCAAAAACTAGCATAAGCCTCGCCACTTTTCTTAGAATGGGACTCCAAAGTTAAAAATCATAGCATATCTTCAAATTCATCTCCTTGGCTACTTGTTAAGGCATGCTCCTTTACAGTTTTCAAACTTCCCCTATTTGGCAGGGTACTCTAGTGTGCCTTTTGTTTCTAGGCATGAGCTTTTACCTACATCGGCCTGCCATGTTTTCATCTACTCCAGCATTTTCCACCTTGTTTGACTACGTGGAACTTCTTAGCATGGGTCCTTGTCTTCATTTCTTGGCGGCCTTCCGAACAAAGTTATCTTCCTTCATTTTGTGGAAAATCTCAGGGAGATTGGTAGGGTCCTCGAGCTCCTCAATGGTGGGCTTCTTGTTGAAGGGATTGCAAAATGGCTTTATCTACAAGGCATCTTTGGATTTGGAGGTGTCCTTTGCTCCACTTGTTTTCTGGAGCTCTGAATCACATATGATAGGAAGTTTTCTTCCATTGAAAGGGTGGATATCTCAAAATGCCAAAAGATGTGGTATCTGAAGTTTCATTTCTCTTTATTGGTGGGGGAAGAACAAGTTGTATATATGTTATTTTAATTCAGTTTCTTCCCTTTTAAATGCATAGATCTAAGGAATCTTATAATACTTGGTTTCTCAACAAGTACATCCCTTTTAATGCTCTGATGTGGCAAATTTCAAGCAATTGGAAGTCCACCCCAAGAGAAAGACCTTGGATAGCAACAATAGAAGTTTTCCTTGCACCTTCCAATAATCTAGTTATAAGTCCCACTGAGATGTCCTCCCAAAACTCATCAACTTGATGAAATCAGTCGAGCCCAAAAGTGGGTCCGACTAAAAAAAAAAAAAATCATTTTTAAACACCTGACATTCCAAATTGATACATTAAAACCATGATACTAATTAGAATCAAGTTCAACCATTGAAAACAATTTTGAAAACTTTTTTGACATCATTCTATAATTTATCGACTCAGTGCTAGGAGGTCCTTTAACTAGCCTTAAAAACTGACCCAAATACCTAACTAAGCTTTGAAAAATGGCACACTAATTCTTTGTTATGCATACTCCTACCTGGTTGAATCTCACCCTATGATGAATTCTCAGTAAAAATATATTGACTACCAAAGTTGCCCTCTCAAAATTGCCTGTAAGAAAACATGTCATAAAATAATAAATTGCATTTGAATTTGGCTTTGAAAACTGGGTAAACTGGGACTTGGGAAGATGAAAATTGGGGTGTTGGTTCTTGGTCATGAGGAGAGTATAAATCTATGATTCAGGCTCATGATGAATAATAGGGTGCAAATGGAAATCTATCAAAGTAGGCTACTTGGATTTTTGTAAATTGGAAACATTGACATAAAGCATTTTTTGCAAATGGAATGGACCTGGAAAAGTGTACAAATGGATTTGTAATAACTTGAAAATTGACACACTTGGAGTATTTTTAGAGTACAACATAGTGGTACAATCCATTTGATCTCACCTATCATGAATTAGGAGTTATGACATCTTGAATAGGGGTTCCAATCAATGTTCACTTTATGACACCAGTAAAAAGATAGAAATTGCATTTGAAATCACGTTTGAAAATTGGTCAAACAGATTCGTCATAACTTAAAACTTGAAACATAAAAAGCCTTTGATGTCTATAACATTAAACAAAAGAAATTTTCACGTTTTGGCCAACTAGTTAAAAGTTACAACACATCAAATAGGGTTTCCCAAAATTCTGAACTAATTGCATCATCATGACAATAGTAAATAACCAACTTTGAGGGATTCAAAACCTAGTCAAACGGATTTGAATTGGCTTGAAATCTGAACCATAGGTTCTCAGGTATGGACACTAGATACTCCCAAAGTGGTGAGTCATGAAATATTTTTGGTTGTGAGATATTCACTTGTAAACATAGCCTCCTATCGTTGTTTGACACAGGTGAAAATGCAGATTTGAAAGTAGCTCAAAATGAGACTTCATGAAATGGCTCAAAATCTCAATTTAACTTCATGTAACAAGTGGATAGGCTGAATGGAAGGTGTTAGAAACATTAAACAACTCATGGGACTCAAAGGTGCAGCCAGGTACACATGCATTTATGGGGCTTGATTTGACTCAAAATTTCAAATGAATGCTCAAAATGAGAACACAATTTTGAGCGCCAATAGGGTCCTTGCACCACTGGAGGTTATTATTGTGGTTGATCTCATTGTTGATATTTTGAATCTGCATTAAGTGGATTTTGACTTTGTTAAATGTGTGTTAAGTGGATTTTGACTTGGTTGTGTACTAGAAATGTTAAGTCCTTGTACCACCATAGGTTATTGTTGTCTTGGAAGTTGGTTATTCCCTTGAGAATTGAACATTATTTTTGGGTCATTGTTTTGATACCTTTGTGTGTTTGATGTTTCTCCTTGGGATATACTATTGATTTGAAAATGAGATGTGTTCCTTTTGGGAATGAGTAGAATGTCAATAAGGCTCTTCCTATCTATGTCAATAGGAGTTGTTGTGATTGATTTTTCAAACAATGTATTCATTGGAGGCTCCATAACATTTGATGTCATATCATTTGGTAAAGTTAGGAGCAATGGTGCACTTTGTTGATTTTCCTCCAAAGGAGGTATGTTTAGTATCCCTAGAGTACAAGTCCCTTTAAACACATCTTGTTATTGCATTATGTGATTGAGATAAAGTCTTAACATCCCTTTGGGATATTTATGAAGAATCTTGTTTCCATTTATTGATGGCACTTTGTCAAACACGTGATTGATGTTGATGTGTTAAAATGTACTTTGGAGGATTTCAATGGTTGATTCTTGATGGGATCTTATAGGTGTCATCATTGTGCTTGAAAACTCAAAAGGTTTTTTTCCCTAATCCATGTCAAAATTAATCATGGGTTTTATGGTTTTGAGTGTTGAGTTGGTTTGAAGTTTGGACTTAGGCCCCTCCAAGTTTGGGTTGAATTTGACAATTACTTGGGCTGCCAAAAGTTTAAAGTTATTTTGGAAGGTTTTATCTTGACATACCCTAGCCATTTCTTCATCAATGATGATGTAATTGGTGTTAGAGTCATCACTTTGGTGTATAGTACCTTGTTGTGTGTTTGATATGTTAGGGTTGAAGGTACTTGTGTTGGGTTTGTTAAATTTAGAGTGTATTTGTTCATCCTTGGGCATGGTTGGTACACTTCGACCTCTAGGTGGTATCAATATGAATATAGGTTCAAAGCTAGGGCTCCATTGAACCATTCCATGTGTAGAGAAGTATTTTAAGGAAACCTCATAGTAGATGTGTTGCTTAGGGTTGGTCACACCATTTCTTGATTGTTAGGGTTTTATGGATACATGCTTAATGGGTCCACAAGTAAAGGTTGTGATGCTTCGATTTAGTCTTCATTGAATATGTGTTGAAGTTTCTTGCTCTTCTTTTGTCTTGGATAGGGTTTTGGCTATGTTTGTAACTAAGAAAAAAAGGGTTGATAGCTGATTTTGTCCTTATAAGTGTTGGCACAATACTTAAGGATGTAGATACAATGGAGGAAAATGTAAATAGTCTCTTTGCCTCCTAAGTGTACACCTAAACTATCAATTGTACTCCAACAGTACCAAGTGTTTCCTTGGTGCATCTGGGGACTTGAAGGTAAGTAGTTGATAAGAAGAAGGTAGGTAGTTAGTAAAAAGAGGTGTTAGGGTGATTAAAATGTAGAATGTGAATAATTTGAGTGTTTTTAGGTGTTTTCTAGGGTTTATGGATGTAATGCAAGCTATGGAAGTGTAGATTAGGGTTCTAGAACCTAGAATAAAATCCATAATTACCAAGTGTGCTCTAAAACTACCAACTATGCACTACAACTATCAACTACGCACTTGAAGTGTGTAGTTGGAAAAATAAGGGTGTAGTTCATAAAATAGGGCAAAATTTGATAATTAGGATTTAGGGAGCCTAGGAATATGACAATGCTATGATAAGGGTATATGTAAGGTTTTGAACTTAGGTGAAATATTTGAAAGGTATTAACCTAATATTTTAATGTTATGACAATAGACTTTGGATCTTTACAAAAAAAAAGATAAAAGTGAAAAGATCAAAATGACAAGGTCAAATCCATCTTGACATAAATAGAGTTTGACCAAATAAAATGATAAAGGAAATGAAAAAATGACCATGGTCAAGATCCATTATCCATTAATATAATGAGACACTCTAGGGTTCATAGTTTGTTCAAATTTTGATTAAATTCAAAGGTTTTCGGTTCAAAATGACATTTAGGGTGATCAAAATGATGGTGATGCTGATTAGATATGCAATATGAAAAGGTCCCAGGATGCAAAATGAAGTTTTGGTTACAAGATGTTGTTTTGGGTCATATGTAGATTGACGACCTACAAAGGCTTCTAAATGTCATTTTAGGGTCCCAAAATGTAGTTTGGAGGCCCAAAATGGTCATCCAGGTACCCAAGTGGGCTCTAATAGTATGAAGTGCACTCCAACGGAACCAAATATGCCTATGGTGCACTTGGGGCTAGTTTAAGTGTAGTTGGTAGTTTCATGGTCAGTTGGGAGACTGGGTTGAATACTTGTTGATTCTGAGTTGGGTGATTGCCAAGTTGCTATACCAAAGAGCTAGGGTGTTGGGGATGATGTTATGATTGGATAGGAGATGTAGAATGAAGATTATGACCTAAGGAATGAATCCCTAAGTGAAGACAATGATGGTTAGGAGATGTAGAATGCAAATTAGGATATGCTAAGACAAGGGGGGCTATCTAGGTACCTAAGGACACTTCTAAAGCCTCAAATTGTTGTTTGGAAACCCAAACTAGGTCCTTAGACTACCACATGCACTCAGATAATGCCAACTACACCCATGGTGTAGTTGGGTCTAGTTTGAGTGCAGTTGGTAAGTTGGGCTGGAACTAAGGTGATTTTGAGTTTTGAGGTTTCCAGATTGATGTGAGAGTGAACCAAATAGCAGAGGATGGTGCTAAGACTAAAATGAAGGTGCAAAATTATGGCTAGGACACCTATAATGATGGTTAAGGTGTTCAAGATGAAGGTTTAGTAATGAAAGAATACAAATGGGCGATGGAAGATGCAGATTTGAGGTTGAACTGTAAAGACTAAGGGATGCAAAGTGAAACCTAAGGAATGCACTATGAAAGATGAGGAATAGTAGGATAAAAAATGAAGCTTAGATGATGCAAGTATGGGGCTCAAAGTATGGTGAATGTAAGTGTATGTTGTGAAAGAGTGGAATCTAAGTCATGCCAAGCATGTCTAAGGTTACAAGTTGTCATGTTTTCCAAGTCTTGAATGCTTTGTGATAGGCCAACATTGGGGCAAATAATAACAAAATAATTAACAATTTTATGATGAAGTTTGGTTGGTCTATACATGTCAATCCAAGAGCATAAGCTTATGAAAGATGTCTGACCAATATGCCATCAAGGGATGATAGTTGTGAGATGAGGGTTTATGAATGCATTTACAACACACAAAATTGAATCTATGAAAAACCAAGTAAATCCCAATGACAGGAATTGTCACTTCCTAGTGATAGGAACATCAAAAATATAAATAAACATTACTCTATCAAATATTAGAAACAATAATAAATAACACTAAAATTACTAGTTATATAAATAATACATTCAAATCTAAAATAACTAATTCAAGAAATCAATAAATAGATAAAAATGTAAACATCTAATTTATCAAATAAAATAATTACGAGATTGAATGCTTAACTAAAATACTAAAAAACACACTAAACAAAAATACCATCGTGCTTCGCCAAAGAGTGGGCCCAAACTCCTTAGTTTGCACAATGCATATAGAAACAAGATCTACACTATTGTGACCATCTAAAAACTGATGTTTTATTTATTTCAAAATATTGTAGTCTCAAATTTCATACAAAAATTTCTTCCTATTGTAAAAAATATATTCAAATCTGCCTCTACTATATGCTATGTTGCTTTTATATGAGAAGCTTATAACAAGTTTAGAACCATTTTGATAATATGTACAATAAGCAATATGTGGAAATAGAACCAAAATATATTGTATGCCAAAAATAGGTAACTTATTTTTATCAAAATAACATTACATTTTCCTATAAATCTAGAGCCATGGTTTGAAATAGATAATATATGGAAAAATCTGAATATAGGAGAGATGTGACTAATGAACTCCTTATCCGCATAAGCTATGAAATTTAAGCATTTCTCAGTCACATCATCAACAAAAATAGAAATTGATCTATGTTTGGATGTTAATTTATGTCCTCTCACATATTACTCCACTTGATATCATTTTAACCACAGTACAAATATTATACGTAGAGATTCGGTCATTAAGGCATGTGGTTGGCTTGATAATATTGTTTACAACACCACAATAAAATAGTTGGTGGAGAGGGAGTTACATAGTCCTGAAAAAGAATATCAGCCTCATGGATTATGTGAGAGGCCCTTTCCACATATTTATGTAGGATGTAGCAAATGCATCTTATTTCAAATTTGATGGAGTTTTATATTGATGAAAGGGCTACATGAAGATACATAGCAAGCGACAAGAAGAACCATAACATATTATCAACTTGTTAGATAAACACAATTTCATCTATTTATTCACATATTTTATATAATAACTATATTGAATATTAAATCATATGCAACATAGAAGGAGAAAATGGAACATTAAAATAAACATGAAGGCTTATATGAAGGGTAAAATATGGCATCATCCAAGACATAAATTGCTCTTATCACTTTGGACCAAATTTTTTAAGGTCTTGACAAAGGTTGTAACATTTTGACAATGTGTGAAGTTTTGACAAGGTTTTAATAGTATCCAAGGAGTAAATTTACAAGTTGGCTTATATCATGATTAATGTTTTACACACACACACAAGATACAATAACACAAGAATAGTTGTTGTTAAAGTGAAAAGACACACCACAACATAGGCTTTAGGATTGTATCCATTGAATTCCCACTTGAACCAAAGTTCAACCATGCTTATCTAAAGGGGAAAAATTATAATCTTGGCACCATAGGCTCCCCCTTATAGTTCACTCACTTCTTGGGGCTACCAAGATCTGATTCCCGAAGGGCATGACTTCCCAAGGGACTGTTGTCTCTACTAAGGATTGCGAGAATGTGGGATGTCTTCATGAGCATGGGTGTCCCCATAAGCTAGCGGATGGAAAGGTTTTTGGCCTCTAATAAAAGGTTTTTAGTACAAGCATTCTATTCACCAAGTGAATGATAAACTTCCTCAAAAGATCTCCTAGCCCCAAGAACCAAGGTTTGACACACCACAAGGGTACTAGAGGAGAGCTATCACATAGCAATACTACTGACATGACATTAATTATATCAATTTCTATATAATGGTTAGAATTTTGACTTGGCATTGGCCTATTACTACTTCAAGGTGATCCCCTAGGGATCACCAAGTGGTGAGTCTTGAGTCTAAGGTAGACCTCTCTATAGAAGTCACACTAATTTCTCTTACACCTAAGATCCATGAATGGTGATAGGATAGGATACATCCATGTAAATCTTAGGGTTCTAAATATGTATGGAAACCAAGTAGTATAGAAAGTTCATTTTAGTGCACCAAATGAAGTGTTATCTAATATAGGAAATCCACACACATAGTTTAGACAAACACATATGGTCTTCGACAATGTCCTACAAATAAGCATTAGTAGTTTGTAATGATTATGTCTTCATCCAATGATTGTCACATGATACAAGTAGATCATTAGTAATATGAAAAAATCTAATCTAGGTCCTAGAAGGAAAAAAAAACCCTAGATGTATATTTTAAGTGAAATGTGTTCTTTTTGTGAACTAGCTATGCTTTGATAGAGCAGGTTGCACCCCAGAAGGCCAGAATGACCCAAGATGCCCCCAAGTGCACTCAAATAGTGCTAACTATGCCCATGGTGTAGTTGGGGCCTAGAAGGGTATAGTTGGTAGTTTCTAGGCATAGCTAGGAGACCAGTTGTAGATTGTGAGGAAATGAGCCCTAAACATTACCTAGAAACTAAAATTTTGAAATCTTCCCTACCAAGTGTGCTAGATAGTGCAGATTACACGCATGGTGTAGTTGGGGCCTAGAAGGGTGTAGTTGGTAAGTTGTGAACAAAAAATGAGGGTTATGGTGACTCCTAGGCCTCTAAAACCACTTCCTAGAGTTCCCAAGTGTGCCCTAATAGAGCAGAGTACACCCTATGACAACAAGTTAATAGAATGTATAAATGATAGCATAAAATCACATTATTGGGCCCCTTAATTAGACTAGGTTTTTTTTTTTTTTTTGTGTGTGTGTGTGTGTGTGTGTGTGTGTGTGTGTGTGTGTGTGTGTGTGTGTGAGAGAGAGAGAGAGAGAGAGAGAGAGAGAGAGAGAGAGAGAGAGAGAGAGAGAGAGAATAAGCATTATACCCCTCCAAGTGAGCTCCTTCTTTGTACCTACAAGTACATAAACAAGAAACCCAAGTTATTCTACATGATCTTCACATTGGGTTCACAAATTGTATGACTAAAAAATAGTCTGATATCTAACATATTATGAGAAAATCAAAAACTCAATAAACATTCATTTATACCCTCTAGTCTACCATGAAAACCAAATAATCAAAGAAAGAAACATAAAGTCAAAACCCCCTCTTTCATTTGTAGCTCCCATGTCCTTTCTTCTCCATATGATGTAGCTCTAATTGCCTATAATACACACAATTAAGAAGCAAAACTATGACAATGATAATGATATGAGAGTACTAGAAGAAATTATTTAAAGCATGAAAGACTAAGAAGTTAGGACCTCAAGACTTAGGACTTAGGACTGGAAATGAGAGGAAGAATGCTCAATTTATAATCAACATGCAAGATGAGAGCATTGGACTTGTCACCTTGGATATGTGACTTAGCAAGAGATTCCTTTGAGAATCCATGATACATATGACACAAGATACCAAATGTAGGATTGCATGATGCTTTGAAATTAAACATGGCTAAAAATTGAAGAAGACCTATGACGCATCATGTGACACCTCAAACCCTCTTAAAGCCAAGAATCTATGACAATGGAAGCCAAATATAGATATGTGTAAGGGAATAAGAATATATGGATTATGACATATCTTAGCCAAGTGTAAATGAAGAATCTGTGATGTGTCATGATGATGTCAAGATTGTGTCAATATTATGTGGAATATCTAAATTAAAATTCCATATATCCATAGAAATAGAAATTAGTAAAATTGAAATTATTCTTGGAAAATGTGACTTAGGAAATTGTGAATTTCCATATTCTTTGAATATGAATAAATTAATTAATAAAATATCAATTAATTGAAAAGGTTAGTTAGGAATAATAAATAGTGAAATGACATAGGATTAAACTAGGGGTTATTTAATCCTATAGAAAAAATTAGTAGATGATTGGCCAATTTGATTAGATAAGTGTGATAGTATCCTTTGATGAAAATGTGGCAATTATGCATATTGACTGGGATGGTGATGGACAAACTAGAGCCATGGTCAAATTGATTGATTGTTTAAAATTGATAACATTCCAAGGACACATGACATGAATTAAGGACATGTAACATTTAACTGATATCATAAATGCTACAAGAATGAGATGATTGATATGGTTGATCATAATAACATTGAAAAATGTTGTCAATGTTATTAAAATGGTTTGATGATGTCATGATATGATTTCAAGTTTATTTGATATGATTTCAAGTTGATTTGATATGATTTTTGATGATGTTGAAATGGCTCTAAAATGATCTACAATTGATGTGAAAGGGGATACAAATGATAATAGACATTATTGAGATACTATCAACTTGGCCAAAAGATTGGAATAAGGGGGAATGAGAAAATGGGATGAGTTAGTATGAAAATTTGATAAAACCATAGACACAAACCATTTTTGAGCATCTATAGGAAGGTGTTTGTCTCCAAATGGAAATGCTCAACAAGTGGAGTCAATAGGTTGTGATTCACTAGCAAGGCAGGAATCCAACAAAGATATGACAATCCAAAGGTGTTAATAAGAGTCATGTTGGCATCATCTAGTTGTCATAACAAGACTTTGTAAGGTAGATAATGCAACCTAAAACCCACATCGAGAAAGCTAACCTGCACACATGAAAACAACCTACAAATGATTAGTCTTAGATAGGCAAAAATAATGAATGAAAGCACAAAATATCAACAAGAAAATTAATTTTCAAAAGTTAAATTTTGCAATTTAAACCAAATTTTCATGTGGGATTTCATATTTTCATGCAAGCTTGCACATTTTTGTGTACGGAAATACGTTCTCATGCGATAAATTTCAAAGTACCCAGCGAACACACAACTAAGTTTAGGATTTCTCACATGAGAGATGGGTATCTTCCATGTGAGGAAACCCATAGTAGCTGGCAAAGAAATACTGGCATGGTACTTCTTCACAAAAAAGGAGATTGGTGTCGTGCAAGGAACAACATCCTTGGGAAAAAATTGAGAAGACAAAATTCAAAACGCCCTAAAAACATGCTAAAATGACTCAAAATGTGAAAAAAATTCAATGTGAAGTGAGATTATCAATGACTCCCTAGAGTTTTGTATTCTATCAGTCAGCTATGTCACCTAAAGTGCTTGAATCGATATGTATGCATGGAGACCACCACCTTTCTCCTCAGAGCTCTCTTCTTCATAAAAGACAAAAGCACAAATAAATTGAAAATGACCCTTTGGGCCCTTATATAGGTTTTGACCTAACTTTTAAAAGTGCTCTGATTTCCATGAAAATCACCCCCTTGGCTAATTTGGCTCCTTTAACCCCATTTTTGTGATCAAATTCAAAATTTGACACACTTAAACTATTCAAAAATGCATTTAATTTTTTTTGGATTGACATGATCGAACATTTGTGTAGTCCATCTTTTTGATACTTTATCAATCTTGGAATATTTTTAAATCATATTTTCTTCAAAAGTTTCAGAATAAGTCAACTCTGGCCAAATCTAGTCAACTTTCGTCAAAATTAGTCTTTTAGACCTCAAAATTACTATGAATCAACTCCAAATTTTCTTCAAACTCTTCTGATCAGTTCTACATTCTTCTAAATCTTAGATTTCTTTAGTATCTCTCAATATACTACTCTCTATCATTCTTCATGTGTGTCATCTTTCAATTTCACTCTTGAAGGGGGCAGGATGATTACATCATTGAATCTTTTCAAAACTAGTTTCAACTCAATTAGAATCTTATGTCCTGATCGCTAGCAAAATCTCATCACTTGGGTCATCTTTGTTCCCTCTATCTAGCATCTATGTCATCTATCTTATCTTTCGATTAGTTGATCACACTTATAATAGTTCTTGTCAGAGTTTAATGGACAAGTATCAGGACAATCTAACATTGACTCCTAAGGATCAAGCCTTGTTCTGGGGATGATCCTACGACTCATGATATATCTTGTTATATTTTATGGACTAGTATTCAAATTTTCTATCTAGACTCTCAGGTATTAAGCTTCATTCTAGAGATAACCTTAAAAACCTTATCAATTTTGTTATCTAGGTGCTCTATGTGGATCACCTAAGGTTATGTTTTTTTTTTCTAAAGATAACCTTAAAAGGCTTGTCAATTTTGGTATCTTGGTGTTCTATCTAGATTCCCTAAAGTTATATTTCAATCTAGAGATAACTTTAAAAAGCTTATCAATTGGTCTTTGTATCATCAATTTCAAAACCAATCTCATTTCTTTATCTTTGCTACATAATCCTAATTTCTTTGAATCAAACATTTTTCTCACACATTTATTCAAAGAGGGGAAAATGTAATACCCCAACATTGGCACACTAACATACTAAACCAATTTTGGTCTATTTGATCAATCCTAAGTCCTATTTTACTAGGCAATCTTGATTTTGATAATCACTACTTGACCTAAGTGTAAAATGTAGAAATCTCTAATCTGTATTAATTACACTCTTTATTTAACTCCTAAGTATTGACTCAAATTAGCTACAATAAAACTATTTAATTATGATTAATTTAATTATAAGTCTTTATAATTTTAATTAAATTTAAATTACCTTTTTAGTTAATATAAAAGGGAATTAAATATATTTTATTTAATAAGATATATCCTCATTTTAATTTATTCAATTAATTAAGATTATGCATTTATGAGGTTATATTCAATTTTGTCAAATTAGATATACTCTCCAAATTACCTCTTTAGTTTGGAAATGGAAACTCTGAGTGAATTGGAATTGGAAATGGAATTAACTCAATTCACAATTTCTCACACTCAGAAGTGAATTAGTTAACTTCATTTACACAAGGAAGTTTCCACTCTAACTAAATCTCATTTCAAATCTCGACCGTTCATTCAAATTGATCTTGGCCATTAATTATGTTCTAGGATTTTATTTAAGAATCCTTCAATTCCTCATTAAAATGGTTGATTATGGATAGTATTGGACTTATGCTGAATAAACACATGAGCATTTACTTTCATAACATTGTTACTCTATCATAATAATCTCATTTTAGTGTTAAAATGCATACATTCAGTATAATTTCCTATCTTTTATTTCTAGGTTAATTACATACATTTGGTGTTAATTACATCTCATCTAGCTTAAACAAATCCTTTAATCTACATGTCTAGTTGCTAACTTCTCATTCTGAGAACAATAGAATAATCATTCTAGTTAGAAGACAACAAATCAACTTGTTGAATTTCGGATGAACAACCAAATGTTCATTTTAGGATAATTTTGCATATAATGATCATGTTGAAGTGTGTGTGAAGATCAAGGCCCACATTTCCCACATACAATATCAGCTCGCCAGTTGAGGTTGTGTGCCATATCATGAGTATTCATGAAGTTATTGTGGATTTTTGGTGTGCAACTTTGGTTTAAAAACTTCAAGATCAGTTTTGAAGGCCTTAGAGGCCCTGTATGGGCTCTAAAATAGATTTGACTAAAGCTTGTACTAATTTCACCATGTAGATCAGAAGATGAGGATTCTTAAAAGGATTATAATAGGAAATTGAAGTAACAATCTGAAATTTATGGCCTCTAGAAGTTTGGCTGACCAAAATTTCCAAATTAAGTGTCAAAAGTGTTTTGGGCCAATTCTATATGTTATTTTAGGGATTTTCACCCTTAAGGGTTGGGGTTTGATGTCTAGAAAATTCTAGGGCAATGTAAAAATACCCATGTAAGGAATGCTTGTACACTATCCAGGACAACTCTGGGTGATAGTTCATAGCACTATGTTGCAAATTATTGTAAGATAGATGCCCATGTGGGTTCACACATTGTATTTCAAAATTTTGTAATTTTGAATTTTTTGTGATAATAAGAAGCCCATATTTTGTTTGTATGAATTGCTAGTATTTCTTTGGTTATGTTATTTGTTGGTGGTATTAAGGGGAACACCATTTTTCAAGTGGTATTATAGCATGATCTCTTCACTATGTAAATAGATCACTGACTATGAGGAAGTTGCACTAGGATCATGGTTTGGGCTAAGCATGTAGAAAAATCATCAATTATGGAGCATTTTGCATTAGGGTTTCAATAGAAGCACAAAAATGCCTCAACAAAGAGATCTTGGTGGGATATATATGGGTGTTATACCTAAGGGTTTTAGAGGCCTCTAGAGGTAGATGCAAGCATTGGAGGAACAATTTCATAGATGAATAAATCTTGTCATAAGAGATAAAAGTGACAATGAAGGTGAAGAAGAAGAAGATATTGAAGAAGAAGTAGTTCCAAGCCCAAAAGAAGAAATAATTTTTAAGGCCATCTCCAAGATTGTAAAAAGACATAAATTTGAGGTGCCCAAATTTTAGGGAAATGTTAACCCAAAGGAGTTGATCAATTTGATCAATGAATTGAAGGAATACTTTGAATATGAAGATATTGAGGGTCCTAATAGACTCAAGTTTGGAAAGCCAAATTTGAAGGGACATGCAAAGATCTAGTGGTAGGAGAGTTGGAGAAAAATAGAAGAGGGAATGACAATATTACCAAATGGGATAAGATGATAGCTAAATTTAAGTGACAATTCATTTTTGTGGTTTATGAACTTGATCTACTAAAGAAAATGCAAGGTTTGATGGAAGCAAGAAGATCTATTTAAGAATATATTGAGGAATTCTATTGAGTTCTCATAAGAACTCACCATGTATAAATTGATAAAGAGAATTTTTCCTACTATCTTAATGGGTTGAGGCTAAGAATTTGGAAGCAGTGGAAGATCTAGTAAACAATCTTATGTAGGAAAAAATGATGATCAAAATAACAAGGATAAGGAAAATATTAGGAGTCAAAACCAAAGGGGAAATAACTCCAATCATTTCAATGATCACTACAACAATAGAGATTAGAGAGGAAGAGGAAGAGGGCAAGGATCTACAAGAGGAGGTATCCATGGAAAATGTTTTCACTAAGGAGAAGAAGGAGATAGAACATTTGAATTCCCACCAAAGGAAGGAAAGATTAGAGAATAAAGGGCTAGGCCAGAGTTATGCATATTGATGAAGATGCCAAATCATCTCATTTTGGAGATGCTAAAAGAGGATAATTCCTAGTTAATAGAAGAATCTTTTTGAGTAGTGAGAATGAACTTAATCAAAGGAGGATTTTGAGTCACACAAGGTAAAAATTTGATGATAAGTGTTCTGATGTGATCATTGATTGTGAAAGCACTAACAATTTGGTATTAGAAAAGATGGCCATTAAGTTAAATATAAAGAGGTAGAAACACCGATGTCCATATCATATTTTCTAGGTGCATGATGACCACAAGTTCATGGTCAAGGACGAGTTCCTAGTGAAGTCCAAGATTGGAAGCTACTAGGA
This sequence comes from Cupressus sempervirens, assembly GCA_028749045.1. Taxonomy (NCBI): domain Eukaryota; kingdom Viridiplantae; phylum Streptophyta; class Pinopsida; order Cupressales; family Cupressaceae; genus Cupressus; species Cupressus sempervirens. The sequence continues at coordinate 558,781,257 of CM053789.1, read as the reverse complement.
TGAGGGGATTTGTGATATCATACCTATGGACATATGTCATATGTTTTTGGGTAGGTCATGGCAGTTTGATAGGAATTTTGTACATGATGGGCGAGAAAATACCTACACTCTAACAAAAGATGGGGTGAAACATAAATTGAAGCCCCTGAAGGAGAAAGAAGAAAGTGTATATTGTCATACCAAAATAATTTTTTTGATGGAAAGTAGTTTCTCAAAGGTATGAAGCGTGATGATATGTGTTTTTTTGTAATTCCAAAGAAGAAGTAGAGGAGGTACATGTAGAAGTTGTTGATTTTCTAGGATAGTTTCTTCATATTGAATTAGATAATGTACTTGAAAATTACCCATTTTGAGGAAGACAAGACACTAGATGGACTTAATCCTAAGATCTAATTTTCCAAACAAGGTAGCACACAAAATGAAGAGTAGAACATACAAGTGCATGAGTTATTGTAGAAGGGGTTGATTCAAGATAGTCAAAGTCCATGTGATGTAGCAACAATATTAGCACCAAATAAGAATGGAGAATGGCGGATGGGTGCATATTATTGATCTATCAATGAAATCAGAATCAAATACCAATTCCCATTGCCACTGATGGATGATATGATGGACTATTTGACTCGAGTTGTGTATTTCACAAAGATGGATATGAAGAGTGGGTATCATGAGATTCACATCAGAGAAGGAGACAAGTAAAAAGACTTCCTTCAAGATAAGGGAGGGATTATATGAGTGGTTAGTCATCCTTTTTGGGCTAGCAAATGCATCGAGCACTTTCATGAGCCTAATGAATGAAGTACTGAATGAGTTTCTAGGTAGATTTTTCATTGTTTATGCCAATGATATATTGATATTTTTTAAAACATTGAAGGATAGTTTGATGCACATTCATAAGGTGTGATATTTTTAGGGAGGAAAAAATGCTAATAAATTTGAAGAAGTACATTTTTTGGAGTTGGTGTTCTTGGGCTTTGTAGTTTCATCAAAAGGTTTGAAAATGGACCCTAAGAAAGTGAAGGCTATCATCAAATGGCCCACTCCAAGGAGTGCAAAAGAGGTAAGATCTTTTCATAGATTGACTAGTTTTTATAGAATTTTTATTAGATGTTTTAGTAGAATTTTTGGACCCTTGATAAAAATAATGAGGGGATAGGAAAGAATTTAAGTGGACTCTAGGAGTAGATAAGATAAAATTTATAAAGCGGCCTATTTTAGTACTTCTATACTTTAATAAGATGTTTCAAGTAAATTGTGATGCTAGTGGTACTACAATAGGAGTTGTTTTGAGCTAAGAAGGTAGACTTCTTTCTTATCTTAGTGAGAAGTTCAATGACAAAAGAAATAAATATTTTGTTTATGATAAGAGACTTTACACTATATAGGTTCATGCATTGAAGAAGTGTAGACATGTCTTCTTCCTAAGGAGTTTTTTCTATTTACTCATAATCAAGCTTTGCAATATTTGATTAGTCAAATAAAATTGAACCAAGGGCATTTGAATTGGGTTGAGTTTTTGTAAAGAGGTGTAACAAAGTTGCCAATGCTCTTAGTAGAAGACATTTTTTTCTAAGAGACATAGATATTAAGGTTGTTGCATTCAAGGAGCTCAAGAATTTATATGTGGAGGATCCTAATTTTATGGAAACATGGAAAGCTTGTGCAGAACATATTATATTTGATAGGATGAAGTGGTTGGATTTTATAATCCAAGATGGTATGCTATTCAAAGGAAGTCAATTGTACATTCCCAAAATTTCTATGAGAGAGAATCTCACCAAGGAGAAGCATAGTAGAGGGTTGGTTAGACACTTTGCTAGAGTAAGACCATTAATCTGGTTGCTAAGAATTATTACTAGCCATGATTGCAACAAGATGTGAAGAAGTTTTTTTAGGGTTTATTAAAAGGGGAAAAGGAGTGAAGTGGAATATGGGGTTGTATTAGAAATTACCAATACCAAAGAAGTCATGGGAGGATGTGAACACGAATTTTGTTCTTACTTTACCAAGGACATAGAAAGGAAATGAATCCATATTTTTGGTAGTTAACAAATTTTTAAAAATGTCACATTTAATTCCATGCAAGAAGACTAGTGATGTTCATGTGGTAGGCTTGTTTGTGAAAGAGTAAAGTTTCTGATCGAGATACCACATTTTTTGGGTATTTCTATCAAATATTGTGGATGAAATTGAAAATAAATTTGAATTTTAGTTCATCCCATTAGCCATAAACTGATGGGAAAACTGAAGTTATGAACTGGAGTTTGGAGAATTTGTTGAGATGATTGGTTCAACGAACTTAGTAACTTAGTCATACAAGTTCAGAAATGTACTAATTTTAGAAGTGGATTTTCATCTTGGATATATCATCTTGTTAGTTGAGTTTCAGTGCCATATCATCAATATTCATGAAATAATTACAAAGTTTTGGTAGAAAAATTTCAAGCTCAGTGTTGAATTCCTTAGAGACTCAGGATGATCTCTAAAATGGGATCAAATAGAGCTTGTGAAAGTTGGGCCCTCTAGATTAGAATCTAAGGATTTCAAAAAGGGGTTATAATATCCAATCAAACCAATGGCTCAAAGCTATGGCCTTCTAAAGTTTGGTTGACCAAAATTTCCAAAATAGTGTCAAAGGTGTTTCAGGTCAAATCTATATGTTATTTTAGGGCCAGTTGATCTCAAGGATTGGAGTTTGATGTCTAGAAACCTCTTAACCATTGTAAAAATGCCTATATGAGGAATGCTCATACATTCTCTAAGACAAATCTAGGTGATAGTTCACATATCTATGTTACAAATTATTGTAAGCAAGATGCCCATGTGGGTTTGCATATTATCATCATTTCTTGTTGTTACTCATTTGTTTGCACTTCTAATTATTTTATCCACATGATAATTGTTTGAAACATATTTTTTAGTTGTTCCCTACTCAATTCTTACTTTTGTTGTTGGTTATGACCTAGGATCTTCTCTTTGTTCTTTCTTTTGTGATCTAGTCTTAAAATTAATGCTAGTTTCATTAAAAAAAATCATGTTGAACATTTTGATTGTTAGTCCTTTGAATATAATTTTCTTAAATATACTAATCAATTTTTTTTAATAGAATTATAAACTTTTCATCAACTTTCACATTAGCACTCTCAACAATAATCCTCAATCTTTGATTGAAACATCTGTATGCCTTACTCTTCAAAGAATATCCAAGGAACATACCTTCAACATTTCTATAATCAAACATCATAATATCATCATCTCTCTTGATATACAATTATTTCAAAGGATTCTAAAGTATTTAATAGTAGGTGTATGTCAAAACCAAAGTTCATAAGGTGTCTTACTAGTGCCTTGTCTAATCTACACTATATTCATTCTATATACTGTGTTGTTCACTTCTTCTCTCCAAAAGATATGTTATACATTACTTTCAAACATCATTTCTATAGTTTCTTCATGTATTGATCTATTCCTCCTCTCTACTATCCTATTTTGATGCACTATCTTAGAGGCTAGAAGATACCTCTTTATTACATTATCCTCACAAAATATGTTAAAATCATTTGAAATAAATTGTCCTCCTTTATCTAATCTCAACAATTTTAATCTTCAAAAGAAATTCATTCTCTACTATATTCTTAAATATCTTGAATTTATCAAATTCTTTAGATTTATCTTTAAAACATGTTACCCACATCATCCTTGTAAATTCATGATAAGAAGCATAAAGTACCTTTCTCCCTAGAATTTTCTAGTTCTTATAGGACCACTGAAATATGTTTGCATAATCTCCAAATTTATTGTAGTAGTAAATGTGTTTCTTGAAAATGAACTATTCTTTTTCTTTACGATTGTACATTCCTTACAAACCATGTTACATGGCTTTACAATATTAGGAAAATCCATCATTGCATATGGAGTGTTTATCTTCACAATGTTATCATAGTTAATATGAAAAAATATCTTATGCATAACCAACCATCATCCACTTTTTCCACCAACCATTTTATCTTAGTAGGGTTCAACTAAAATACATCACCTATGTTTGTGTTTGAAACTACTGAACAAAAAAATACTCAATACTCAATTGATAATACCCACATAACCTAAAAATTAACTATATTTTATGAACAATTATATGTGTAAATCACTTGGACCCAACTTCAATGAAACCCATGATGGTTTCCTATGATTTTGGCTTTGCTAGACCAAGGTGGGTGTACCTAGGGATAATCCAATTGTAAAATTGTATGGAAATAATGTTAGTTTCATTCTCATTCTCATAATTTATCCTTCAAATACATGCACACTCTTTCCAATTCTCTTATCTTTTCAAAATTATACACATCCCTTTAAGCAGATTTGGTCTCAAATCTCCTAAAAATTTCATATATTCTAGCTATTAGCAGCTACTTAATACTCAGGAATATTATGTAAGTGAGTGCTGACCAGCATTATGACCTTAAAATAATCTCAGAGACTTTTTTCTTTTAAAAAAAAAACTTGACATGCAGAAACAGATCAACTCTCAATTACCATTGAATTTCATTACCAGTGCCTTATCCATTTGGGCTAAAATTTATATATTGGTGGGAGACCTAATTCAAACAACTTATGAATGAATTTTATCAATAGCAATCATCCATTTCCATTCTTACAAAATGTCCTTCTCATAAACTTACAAATTCTACTATTCTAGTAAAGCATTTATATAATTCATTGAATTAATAGCAACAAGAGAGTCAATATATAGCCTGTCTAGACTACATTCAATCATATGAACCTAATTTATATGATCTCAAAATAGACAAGTTCATGAAATGGAGATAGATACTGATGACACAAAAACATTGTAAACATCCCTTTGCATTGTCCTTTTTCAAATGACTAATACATCAACCAATAAAGTCTTAACCAAACTCATAAAATCACTAGTTATGTCATATATCTGTATCAACAATTATGCTTGAAATTATTTTACTACATGAGAATAAGGACTAATTATACTATTTCTTGACACTTCAAAAAATACATCAGTTTATGGACCATCGCAATGCCTTGAAAACTCATTTATATAACATGAGTTGCAACAAGCAAAGGGAAAATTATGATTGACAAGTGTCCTTCCAAACAAGAAACAAAAACACCATAACAAGAGACAAAAATGAGCATAACACAATGCCAAGTGTGTCAAAATTTTTTTGGGTAGGCCTATTTCTATTACTACCACAAATCATCATTTTTTGACTTGTCCCCTACTATTCCGGATCTTCAGAATACATGGCTACAAAACTAGCCAACGAAGAGTTATCCTATGGTGCCTCCAAATCAATTTTTTCCTATGGATTTTCACTGCTTTCACCTTGAATAGGCAATATTAGTTTTTCACCTTCTTCTTCTTTTAGATCTGGTGCTGATGTGTTAATGATTTGCACCTCACCTTTCTATTCTTCATCATCATCTATACCACCTTCTTCTAATTGCTCATCAGAAGCAATATCTACCATCTAGGTGTTAAATTGTGCATCATCAGGCCAACTGAATTGCAAGATATCATCTTACTTCTTTAATATATAGTTAGCCTCATTATCAAAACAAAAAAACTCTTGTCTCAAAGAATCAAAAAATAATTGGACTTTAACCAATTCCTCTATCATGATGGCCCACCAGGCATGCCCCTTTTTGTTTACAACTTTATTTATCCTTGTGCAAAATAGGTCATCTAATTCTTTACTCCATTCATCCTTATTTTTCAATTTATTCTTTCTATCCAAGGCACAAGGAAATAAATCAAATTTTTTATTCTTATACTTGCTTAAATAAGAAACAATTTTCAGTTGCAAAGCAATTCTCCTATTATCAAAATCTAACTGGTCATTAGCAACATCATACATTTTTTCAGTATGGTCATGGGAAGACCTTATAACTAAATAACATAAAAGGGTTATTTCTTTCTCCCTTTTTCCCCACTTATTAACAATAGGCTTGAGGGTTTCATCATGAGTTTTCAGTTCCTCCCATACACTTGTTACTCTTGCCAACTGATCATAGAATAAGGGCCATTCAATTTTATCTAGTAAATACATTAGAGCCTTTCTAAGCTTATACTCATATGGCATATTTAACTCTACATGTAAGGCCCATAGCTTTCTTTTCTCTTCCTCAAAATCCTTAGCTGTGTAATATTTTGGCCTTTGAGGTGTGTCTAGTATTTCTACAAGGGGGGTGGATTTAAAAGGTTCCACTGGAGGATGGGGGTATGTTATTCTTGTCTTGGTGAACTTCCCCATTAGCTTCTCTTCAAGCTCAATTCTCCTTTTTACCTCCTTATTATAGGCCTCAAGAATTGTTTCATTTTTATTCTATAACTCAAACATAGCCTATTCCTCCTTCCTAGCAGTGGCCAAAAGAAATTTGGATGAATCCACATTCTAGTGTGTTTCCTGCACATGTGAGGTATCAACAACCCTTCTTACAATTATGTTTCCCATATAGACTCATTTGATTTTGATGGTGTGGCTCTAGATCCTCTTGTTAATGACCAATTGACCAATGCAGCTTGATCCTCAACAAATGTAGTGCCCCTGAAATCCTTTTTATTGTGATCTTGCAAATTCAATTTATTTAAAACAAAACTGAAAACTAAGGCATCAACAATATCTGAATTTGGTAACAATAAAATGTTAGATGCCTTCACCATTTTCCTCCCTTCCTCATATTCTAAAATTCTTTTATCATTTTTTCTTTTGTTTTTTTCTGGATGGAAGCTTCATCCATTTCTAGATGCTCTATTTTTAAGCTTTTGCATCTCTCTTCAAAAATATCCATGTTTGCCCTCCATGCAAACTGCTGGAAAGCCCTAGATCTCACAAAGTTGTCATCAACCAAAAATTGATGACTTGCATGTTCTAACATAGGGTCCAATTCCTTGCCTCTATAGTCTGCTATTGTTAGATCCAAACTTGGGAGGGGATGTTCTAGAGGGTTGCCCTCATCTAATTCCACTTGAGTAATAAAGATACCTCCCTATGATCCCATCTATTCAATTTTCTCGCCAGTGAGCTATTCTTCTCCAATCCTCAAAGGGGATTAAGTGGGTGAATCTTCCTCAACTTGAGGCCTCTCTTCTTTCATTACCTTCTTCCTTTTGGGACTAGGTTCATCAGGTCTCTCGTCTTGGATTGCACTGGTGGATCCCATTATTTGCTTTCCCTTACTACAGGAGCCCTTTTATTTTGAATTATAGTGTAACCAGGCTTCTTTTGTACAATTATTTGACTAGCTCCTATATTAGGAGTGAAAGCCAACCTCCTCATGACTTCTCTAGCCTTATCAGGATAAGAATCAATAAAAAATTACTTTTTCTTATTCATAGCTTCCATTATTTCAGGGAAGTTACTCATGAGCTTATTTATTTTGTTAACCTTTGTATTAGCATTATCTAAAGGGCTATATTTTTTATCAAAACAATGAATGAATTCTAGGACCTACGAATAAACTCTCAATTTTTCATTTTTAGTTTCCTGCTCTTGCAATGAGAATTCATTCCTTATAATGTCCTCTAGATAATATGAATCATGTTTGACCTATCCCAGCTTAATTCTATGCCTCAAGGTCTAATTAAAAAATCCCTCAGAATCGCAAAAATGGGGATGGGACACAACAATCATATACTAATCCAAAATTTTATGCAAAAAGAGCCAACCCCCTTTGGTAATCACAAACTGATGGGCCATTGTATAGGTAGAGAAAATTGACCCTAGTTTCCTTTTCAACAAAAACATTTCTTCTACTCCTCTTAATTGCCACAAAAATTTAGCCATTCCTACCTTCAAAGGTACTTGGTAAGGCAAGACATGAGGACTCCCTTTAAAACCATAGATTCTAAAAACCATAGAAACAAGGTAAGGAATGATATCTCCCCAATTGTGTGAAACTTTCAAGTTATGGGGTTTGTCCATAGGCTTGAGAAGGTTCATTAATACCTTAGGGATCCTAGGATTGTCACTCAATATGAGGCATCTCAATTTAGAAGCAACATACCTATCAAATCTGACAAAACTGGCATTATTTGCATCCTAGGTCATATATGTGCTCCACAACTAGACTGGAAGTGCTTCCCCATTCTCCTCTCTATTCATTTCCATCTCATTACCAAAATATGTCACCCCCTTGAACAAGAACATATGCATTAATAGAGAATAGTGGCCAAAAGTTTTCTCCACTTTTCCCTTCACAATTCCAACTAAACCGGTATGAATTTCTTTAGCCAAAAAGGAGGCAAAATCAAAGATAACATCTACACTAAAAGAAGCAATTTGAACCATCATATACATAAGGCCAATGGGCATGAAATCCTGCTCATCTTCACCAAAAAAATGGCACAGGGTCCTATATATCTCTATAGCCTGGTAAGTGAAAAGACTCTTCTTAAAAGGTTCCCTAGATGCTGTAGTAATTACGAGTAAAGTTCCTATTGTACCAATGTGTGCCCTCAGTGCACCTCCCCTAATTACATCCTTCTTTGCTTTTTATTCATTCTCTAATTTTGGTAGATTGATTGGCACATGGTAATCTGACAATGGTTCTAAGTGAAAAACCTCTCTAATTTCTTCAGGACTAATTGAGATTAAAGGCACACCATCATTTCTTCTCACCACCCTAATAGCTTGGTCATAATTCTTGGCAATGGCTTTAAACAAATCATAATCCATGAAAACACTTAGAACTACTAGCTTTCCCAAATTAAAATTCCAGACGTTAGCATGCAGGGCAAACAAATTCCTTTCTGAAAACCACTTTTTAAACAAGACAAGACCAATTTGTGTAGTTGTTGCATCCCTAACCTATTTCCCCTTGTCATATAGGCCATTAGCAATATTAAGCCTAGGGTTTAAGGAAATTAACCTTTTAACTTGTGTAGGCTCAGTGGTGGATTCTAGGAGTAATTATAGCAAATCCTCATGGACATTTCTATCCATATAATTAATTTTTCTAGAAAATGCTTTCTTAAGAGGCATCTTGATCATAATAATAGGAACTAGAATGCTACAGAGGTTATATATGAGTACTTACTTGACTTGCCAAACTTTTTCTTCTTCGAACCTTTGTAGTTGCTCTCAAATAGATGAGGAATTAGTTCACGTCTATGCCAGGCTGAACACAATATGATCAACAGGCTCTTGTGCTCAGAAAATGTGAAATCTTTGTTTGTGTGAGACTGGAACTAATGAAATCTCTTGTATTATACTCTTTTTCTCCCACACATGAAGCTTTCATTCATCATAAATGCATAGAATTAGAAAAATAGTATGGCATCACACTTCCTTTTAAATTTGCACCGTTGATCCTTGAAAAATCCTACAATCCAGGAATGAAAACTAGGTTGACTCACTTTTCTTCTTAGCATGCTAGCAATCAAACCAATAAACTACCTCCATATGTACCTTTCCTTCAATGTTGGCATTTCAATCTGGGCCCATTGATGACTGGGGACATGTGTCATCAAGTTGCTACCTCGCTATGCGTAACTTTCGAGCATCTTGCTATAGCGAGATAGTGATAACCACTGATTTTTCTTTGATCATGTGGCAGACATTTGAAACAACTCTTAAGAGAACAATGGTGGTCCCCTCATTTGCTAACTCACTATACATAATCATCACACATCTTTTCATAGCGAGTTAGTGAGTATCATTGATCCATGCTTGATCTGATGATCAAACTTCTTTGCATATTTTATGCATGGGGAGTGGGTCCAGGCTACCACTGGTGCTGAGCTGCTTTAATATGTAATCACATATATATATTATTTTAAACCTTTAGTGACATCACACATCCTTGGCCTTGCCTTGTTTTTTATCTTCAGGCAGGTTGTTACATCGCTATCGGCAAAATTACTAAGTTTCTAGCTAGTGATATAGTGAGCTCTGACGAATTCAAAATTTATGGCTTATAAATGCTTAGTAGGATGCCACTATGTGATTTGATCTGCGTAACTCAACTTTTTCAAGTCACTCATTTGGGGCCCACCTTTGAGGATTTCCTATTACATCACAACCTTCTGACTAGTTGCTACATCGCTACCAGCAAAATTACCAACTTTCCTACTAGCGATATAGCAACTTTCCTATAACCCATCAAAATCGATGCTAGAAAATAAAACTATGAATGACATAACCTTCACAAAAATGAAAATAAATCTTGCACAATATCTTCCTTGAGATCCTCAAAATCATTTCCTATTTTAAAAGAATGTTGTCTTTTGCAATAACTAGCCCCTCACTATGTCGCTACTAAAAAATTGGTGTTTTTTTGGCTAGCGATTTAGTGACCTTCAAGGGATTCACAATTCTGGTGATGGATGACAAAAGATACACTAATTGAAACTTCACCAATTAATACTAGTATCAGAGAAGGTGATCATGCATATTTATAAGATTGCATGGGAATTTTTGCAATCACATCAACCTTAAATAGGTTACTACCCTTTTTAAAGTTTGGACACTTGCTATGTCACTACCGGTAGGTCGCATGGATTTTCCAGTAGTGACTTAGTGAATTGCCAGAGAAACTTGAACTTTGGTGACACCATTTGCTAGTTTTTCCTCATGTGTTCTTCTTAATACTAACAAGTCTAGGAAATAGCACGTGATCATAATGTCTTCATATTAACACACATTTTTTGATGCCAGATTTCATTTTTCAATATCACAACATAGTTCTCTGATGGTCGCTACCTCGCTATGCATAACTTTTGAGCATCTTGCTATAGCGAGTATGCAACAATTGTGGATTCAAATAAGATCCAATGGTGGGATAAAACCTCTTTCAAAAGGACTCAACAATGACCTCAAAGAAGGTGGGAAAAGAATATTTACTTCTCTCTATTTTTTTAAACTTTTGCTCCAAGATAAAATAAAAGGGCAAGACCTAGGGCTTTATACAGATTTTGAATAGTATCAAAAGTATGAGACCAAAACCTAAAATCCTAGGTTCTAATAAAAGTACTCACATCTGATTTTTATACCATGATTTTAAGAGAAGTTAGTTATGTAAAATTCAGCCCAATAGTGGCTCTATCTAGAGATGATAGACTATTTGAGTCTATGCAAGAATTCAAAATCTTTGGGAAAGTAGACCACAAACTTGATACAACAATGACAACTTCTTCAAAGAGCACATAACAAAAAAAAATGAACAAGGAACTAGACCACACAAAGAAATTTATAGGGATTTACAAAATATACACAATGTACAGGAAAACACAAGAACCTAAAACTATTGTTCATGGAAAAAGGATACTTTAAGAAAAGTATCTCTTCAAGAATTGTCCATGAACTAGCAATTCAAGAATCTCTCTAGTTAAATTTTGCAAGAAATACAAATCTTCTCCATTTGTATCATGAATGCTATATGGACCTAGCCAAATTGGATCAAATTTACCATGCTTCCCTTTATCTTCCATTCTAGCATTCCACATTAGTACCATGTCACCTACTTCAAATTTCCTATTAGTGGCCCTTTTGTCATAAAAATATTTCATTTTTGATTGCTGCTTGGCATTCTGAATAGAAGATTCTCTCCTTGTTTCTTCTAATTGCAAGATATCATCCATTCTAAGCTGCATCTCTTCAACAATGTCATTTTCATAAAGTTTAATAAACTTGTACATTTCTTTTAAGTTGTTTTGAGGGAGTCTAGCTTGTATACCATCAACCAAATCAAATGGGGCACATCTAATAGTCTTTTTCATAGTAACCCTGTCAATCCATAGGGCTAATGGCAACTTTGAATCCTGGGCCTTCTTATTTTCCCCCAAAATCCTCTTGATTATTTTCAATATACTCTTATTGCTAGATTTAGCCTGGCCATTACCTTGAGGATGATAGGGTGATGATGTATATTTTGTAATGCCATACTTTTTACAAAAATATTTATATTCCTCTTATCTAAAACACATGGCATTATCAGTTACAATATTTTGAAGACATCCAAACCTAATTATAATATTATTCATGATGAAATTAATCACCACCTTACTTGTTGCATTCCTAGTAGGGATTACCTCAATCCACTTGGTGAAATAATCAGTAGCCACCAAAATCCAAGAATGACCTCCACTGGACTTGTTTTTGATTTTGCCTATAAAATAAATTCTCCATTGTTGGAAGGGTTCTTGCACCTCAATAGGTCTTAAGGGTAAATTTTTAGAAAACTTCAACTTCCCATTGAATCTTTGACAAGTATCACATAATTTAACAAAGTTATGAGCATCTTTAAAAAGTGTTGGCCACCAAAACCTAGCCCTCAGAATCTTATGACCAGTAGTTTTAGCCATATAGTGACCACCGCATACACCTTCATGCATATCTTTCAAAATTCTTTTAGACTTAGTTTCATCCACACACTTCAAGAGAACTCCCTCCATGCTCCTCCACCACAACTATCCTTGGACTATAACATATCTTATAGCATACAACTTAAGGGATCTCTTTTGATTATCAGTTGAATTTGATGGAGATTTCATAGTTTGTAAATAATAGATTACATCCTCATACCAATCAGAGGTGTCCATATCACAAAGATCTTCTCTGCAATTATCATCCAGTTGATTAATTTGGTTTGCCTCTAGATTTGCTTCTATCATCAACTTAGCCAAACCTTGACCTCCAACCAATTTAGTAATCTAGATGTCAATATTGAATTCTTTTATTCTATGGATCCACCTACACCTCCTACTAGATACCTCTTGTTGTGAGAAAATGTCTTTCATAGCAGCAATAGGGACAAAAGCAATAACTATAGCCCCCATTAAATAACATCTAAAGGCCTTCACTCCTTTGACCAATGCATATGCCTATTTTTCATTAATATCATAATTTAGCTCAACTACTTACAATGACTTGCTAAAGAATGCAATCGGTTGCTCATAACCCTCCTCATTTCTTTGTAACAATACTGCAACAACAATGTGAAAAGAGGCAAAAGAAAAAATATGCATTGGCTTGTCATGATCTGGTGCTCTGAGAATAGGAGCATCCTTGATAGCTTGCTTAAATTTATTGAATGTAGTACTAGGCTCACCATCCCATTTTATCTCAGACCCTTTCTTCAACATCCTTGAAATAGGCTTGATAACTTATGCAAAATTAGTTACAAATCTTCTAAAAAAATTTATTTGGCCAAAGAATGACTGAATAGCTTTAACACTCTTGGGTTTTTGTATCTTGTCTATGGCTTCTACCCTTTTGGGGTCAATCCTAACTCCATGTTTTCCAACTAAGTGTCCCAATAATCTTCCTTCAGTTACACCAAAATGACACTTTCTGGGGTTTAAAGAAATACCATATTTGAGAGCCTAAATGAATACTTTCTCCAAATGTGCACAATGGTCATTCTCATCTTTTGAGTAGGAAATTAAATCATCCTGATACACAACCAAAAATTTGTCAATAATGTCAAAAAATGCCACATACATTGCACATTGAAAAGTAGCCCCAACATTAGTAAGCCCAAAAGGCATCCTAACATATACATAAGTCCCCCATGGAGTAGTTAAAGTAGTCTTATATTGTTCTGATTCTTTGACAACCACCTAATTGTAGCTTGAGAATCCATCCATCATAGACATGAGTTTTGAACCAGTAACCTTTTGCAACATAGCCTCCATGTTTGGAAAACTATAATTATCTTTTAATGAAGATATATTTAAATTCCTGAAATCAACACATAGCCTTATATCTCCATTTTTATTTTTGACAGGGACCAAGTTGGACACCCAAGAAGAATTTCTAATAGGTTTTATAATCCTAGTATTCCTTAATTTGATTAATTCTTCTTGCATCTTTTGGGCCAAGTTTGGATTTATTGGTCCTTGTTTTTTCCTAAAAGGCTTTGCATTTGGATTCAAAGGAATCTCATGCTAGAATAGATCCTCTTTGTAAGCTTTTAGGTCATCATATGACCATGCAAATACATGCCTATATTTCCTTAGCAAATCTATCAAATTTTTCCTAATTTTAGTTGACAATTTTCTACCAATATACACTCTCTTAGGTGTTTCCTTAGTTCCTAGATTCACTTCCTCTAAATCTTTGGCATCATATTTACTCTCATCAATTTGTGATCTATCCTAATTGTCAAAAATAGTCTCTAAGGCTACCAAACACTTTGGGATCTTATTAGTTTTTAATTGCACAACTTCCTTCCCAAAAATAGTATCTTTTCCATTTATACTCTCCACATAAGCTGCACAATCAATTTCTTGTCTTGACAACATATTTTCACAGTTTAGAAATCTCAAAATGTCCTTGTCATCTTCAAATACTTGCCAATTTAGGATATTGTTAGGAATAGAAGGCCTAATTTGAGTTTCAATTTTAGATATACCAAAAAATATGATATCATCAAGTTTTATTGCTATATTTGCCAGCAAATCCACCATCTTATTGTTAGATCTGTCCTTCAAAATTATCCCAAATGCATCAAAGCACTCAATCATGTCCCATATTGCATTTCTATACTATTTTAACCTCTTATTCTTTGACACATAAACATTTCTCACCTGGGATACAACTAACTCAGAATCCTCGATTACATGTATACATTTTATCCCATGTTTATGAGCTAGTCTAAGTCCTAACAACAAAGCCTCATATTCTGCTATGTTATTAGTACAAGGGAAATTCAATGTGAAAGAAAATTTTTAAGTTACTCCAATAGGAGAAATTAGTAAAATACCTGCACCTGCTCCATCTTCGCAATAAGCACCATCAAAGAACATGGCCCATAAGTCACTTTTATCTATCTTTGTATCAACCTCTATTTCTATCTGACATTTTTGCTTGCTTTTCTTCAGAGTTAGGACCTTAGCTCTGAATGCATTGACATCTGTATCCACAAAATTTTTCATATCATCCTCAACTTCTTCTACTATCATATATATGCTTTTTGGCTCTCTCTTGATCTTTACAAAATTTCCATCAATATTAAAAGTAGAAAATGATAGGTCACATTGGAAGCTTCCTCCCATGGTAGCACTCCATTTTATAGATAATAACATACCATATTGAGGTGGTATGTCAACAACCAACATGTTCATAGTGAGTTCTTTATTTGGACAAGATGTCAATCTATAGGGTAGGGCACTAATAGTGCCTATGACTATAGCTTCCCTTTTATCCATAGCACAAAATCTTCCTTGAGTACTAGGCATAACAGTACTAGAAGGTATAATAGTACTAGGTCAACCTTCAGACCTAATTTTTTCATTATCTCAAAAGGCATAATAGTACTAGAAGCACTCGAATCAATCATACGATTCTTTAATGTCTTACCATTCACTAGGATACTTAAGAAAAATGACTCAACATTTCCCAAACATTCATTGACAAAGTTATCCAAAAACATCTAAGGAATCTGAGACACAACCACTTCAGGCTCCTGCTCCTTTACCTTTCCCTTTTTCACTTCTTTAGGAACATGATTTTCATTACATTCTTGACTTACCTTTACATCAGTATTTCCCAACCATGTTATAGCTTTATCTCGGTGCTCTGGGATTCTTAGTAACTCAAACATAGGAACTTTAATATTAATCTGAGACAAAACAAGAAACATATCTATAGAAGAATCAGAAAGGTTAGCATTATTCACATTCCCTTTCTCATCATGCTTACCCAAAATGTTCAAGGCATTATGATGACTCTTATCTTGCTCAGTGACATTCTATGATATCTTCCCATCTCTTCTCTTGGAGCCATTATTTGAGAACTCTATATCCTTAGGGTTGCTCCCTTTCTCTGGCTCCCAATTTTTATTTTGCAAATTTAACCTTCATAGTAGGAGACTCTTTAAGTCTTACAATTTCCCCTTTCTTATGGTCAGTTCCCTTTATGAAAACACTAGCTACCTTATTCCTCTCATTTCCTGGAACCATACTTCTAGTTTGAACCTAAGCCACCATATTAGCAGTAATTTGGTCAATTTCTTCTCTAAAGGGTTTTCTTAGGGTCACTTCTTTCTTTGAAGCTACCATGTTACACACATTGTCCTCAATATCACTTTCATCAAAAAATACTTGCTATTGATTGACACTATAAAACTGTCTTTGATCATTTACATCTCTATCACAACCTTCATTGTCAGAAAAATGTGAATCAAACATGTTACATCCTACATCATCATTGGTTTCCTCCTATTCTTGACATTTTTCCACTATATTCTAATTCCCTAGACATGATAGTGCTACTACACAAGATTCAGGAGAATGAGGTAAATGACATGCAAAACACCAAATAGGCTCTACAATAAACTCAAGTTCATCTACCAAATTCACATAATTTTTTGATAAAGGATCAGGGGTCACTTTATTTATCTTGTTCTTAAGAGGGGGAACACTAGGTTGACCATCCTTCCAAGTAGTATTGTAGGGGAAATTCTACAATCTATTAATTTTATTGAAGTTATATTGATAAGGGATCTTATTGTCACTGGGATTCCTATCATTCTTTACTTGAGGAAGATTTAAACTCTTTATAGCATTAAGAACTTGAGTTATCTCACCAGGCTCCTATTTCTTCCCACCTACAACTTTATGGTCATCTCTCCTATTTCCCTTATTACCAAACAATCTAGGGTCATCCCTTTTACTTTCTAATCTGCCTAAAATTTTTAGATTATTTTCAATGTTAACAACAACCCTAAAAGGCTTCCCTTAAAGTTCTAGGCTCCTTGTCCCTAAGCTGATATGCTACTTTACTATCAAAAGCATTCAAATAAGTCATCAAGCATACCTTTTCATCAACTCACATGGCTTACATTAGCTTATACATCCTTTTTTGGAACCTATTGTTGAACTCAGTGATAGATTCATTTGGAAATCTCTTGATGTTATTAAATTCAGTTAGAATGTAACTCTAATTCAACTTGTCACCATATTGTTCCTTGAAACAATATTCAATATCCTTCCAATCCATTATAGACAATTTAGGAAGTCTTTTAAACCATTCCCTAGCATCTTCAGTAAGTGATTGAATAAACAAATTCATTATAACATCTTCTTTTTCAACCTCATAGTCACTCATCATATCTAGAAAACTTCTTAAGTGATCTTCACAAGTAATAGCATTATTTCTAGCAAATTTAGGCAATATTTTTCTCATCTCTTGTGGGATAGGATTAGGGAAACTAGGAATTCCATCAAAACATATTTTCCTATAGCCTTCTTAATGGATAGGTCTTCTTTGAAAATCAATCCTAGGATGGTAGGCAACATTTCTTTTGACATTATCATTAGCATTGCTAGTACTAGCATCACCAAGAGGCTTATTTAGATCTACCTTTTGTGAACTAGTACTAGCATTTTTTGTCCTTTTTCCTATACCAATCAATGTACCATCCTTATTGATGTAGGACATCCTATCTATTTGCTAATCCCATTGATTTTGTTCATTGTTGCCAAGTTATAGACATTGTTGAGTGTAAGTAAATTTTTACTCATTACCAAGTTAAGGTTTTCATCACCATGTTAACATATTGGTTAGCATGTTGTCCCATTTATTCTTCTAGTATCAACCAAACAATCTTTCAAGTGATAAGTAGGAGATGATTTCCACAGCTAGTCAAATTGTGATGTGAATATCAAGATTTAACTGTGTGATTTTGAGTCAAACTCGATGACTCATGTTTCATGAGTAGTGATTCAACATGAATCCATCTCTCATGAGAATAAATGGAACACTTAGAACTCATTGGATCTAGGTGATGCTCACAGGGGTGAAGCACCGGGACTTCCTGGGAGGTCACCCATCCCAGTACTACTCCAGCCTGAGTGCGCTTAACTATGGAGTTTCCTCCATAGTTAAACCCAAAGCTTGCAAATGGACCTTCACCAAGTGTTGTGCCTTATGAACCATTCATTAGAAAGCCCCTTAAGCTCATCAGTTGATAAGTAGGAGATGATTTCCATAGCTAGTCAAATTGTGATATGAATATCAGGATTTAACTATGTAATTTTGAGTCAAACTCGATGACTCATGTTTCATGAGTAGTGATTCAACATGAATCCATCTCTCATGAGAATAAATGGAACACTTAGCACTCATTTGATCTAGGTGATGCTCACAGGGGTGAAGCACCGGGACTTCCCAAGAGGTCACCCATCCCAGTACTACTCCAGCCTGAGCGCACTTAACTACAGAGTTTCCTCCATAGTTAAACCCAAAGCTTGAAACCCCATTTTCAAAACCTTCACCAAGTTTTGTGCCTTATGAACCATTCATTAGAAAGCCCCTTAAGCTCATCAATTGATAAGTAGGAGATGATTTCCACAGCTAGTCAAATTGTAATGTGAATATCAGGATTTAACTATGTGATTTTGAGTCAAACTCGATGACTCATGTTTCATGAGTAGTGATTCAACATGAATCCATCTCTCATGAGAATAAATGGAACACTTAGCACTCATTGGATCTAGGTGATGCTCACAGGGGTGAAGCACCGGGACTTCCCAGGAGATCACCCATCCCAGTACTACTCCAGCTTGAGCACGCTTAACTACGGAGTTTCCTCCATAGTTAAACCCAAAGCTTGAAACCCCATTTGAAAAACCTTCACCAAGTGTTGTGCCTTATGAACCATTCATTAGAAAGCCCCTTAAGCTCATCAATTGATAAGTAGGAGATGATTTCCACAGCTAGTCAAATTGTGATGTGAATATCAGGATTTAACTGTGTGATTTTGAGTCAAAATCGATGACTCATGTTTCATGAGTAGTGATTCAACATGAATCCATCTCTCATGAGAATAAATGTAACACTTAGCACTCATTGGATCTAGGTGATGCTCACAGGGGTGAAGCACAAGCAACATCTAGATCCACAAAATCCATAACAAAATGAACATATAACTCTAGATTAGCAAAGAAAAACATAGATAAGTTCTCAATCACATCCATTTTAATATTAACATCATCCTAAATAATTAAAACATCTAACTCCTTACCAACATAAGTGCATCTCTCCTCTTCAACAATCTCTTGTTCACAACAAGATGCTCTACAATTTCCATGTTAGATCTATCAATCTGCTCATGAAAACCAAAAGATACTTCATTGATTTTAGTAAAATCATCATGCACTTCCATGATCTACCTTATTCTCTTTATAATCTTTTCAACTAGCCAAACAACCTTCTTTCTAATCCTTAGATGTCAATTGAAATCAGGCTCTTCTAGATCATCAATCTGTTCATGTAAATCATCCTAAAAAGAATATATCCATTGCTCTCAACATCATCATGATTTCTTCTATGGTCTTGCACTAACTTAATATCTTCTACTCTGGCTATAAGTTTCCTCAACATGTCAACTAATTCTGGATCAATATCTCTCCTCCCAAGTACCATATTTACATAAACAATGACCAAACAGTGAGTCATCTATAAATGTAGGCCAAATTTGCAAATCTTCCACCCTACACCAAATCACCAACTAGCTAGGACTTTTGAAATCAAAACCCTTCTGTGGAAACTTTTCCTAACCAAGGTCCTAGTACAAACTACCTCACACTTTGGCAATCTACTTGTACACTCAAGAAAAAATAGGCTCTAATACCAATTGATGCAATGCTAATCCAGATGTATCCCAAAATAAGGGGATCTAGAAACCAACAACCAAATACATAGTGGAAAAATGAACAACAGGGGAGAGATAATATTTCATATATTCAAATTAAGAAGTTTACATCCAATATGCGTAGTTATGGGACCTTTTAGGTTACAACCATTATGAAGAAGAATACATCTTTCAAAGAAGAATAGATCTCCAAACTCAAATGCAACTTCTATATGTAAGCTACTCCACACTAAGACTCTGCCCAAGATCCCCTTAAATACTTGCATGGCCACAAGTTGGCCTATTAAAAATTACCAACTAAATAAACCCTTACATTAAATGCATAACCAAGCCACAAGTCAACTCTCAAAAAATATTACATAACCATCACAAAATTAAATATGTGCAAGATCAGCCCAAATTGGAACCAAACACAGGAAACTTGGTCAAAGAAGGACAAAGACAAATATTGGTACTTGGCACATACAGGTAAACTTGATACCAATAGGAACACTCAACACATGAAGGAACATTCAGTACATGGAGGAATACTCAGCCAATACTAGATAACTCAACACACATTGTAACTCGGTAAATATTGTTGTTGGAAATAATAGTCCACCAAGATAACTGGGTGGGGGTGTTTGAATCATTTATCCACTAATTAAAACATTTATCTTCCTTAAAAAGCTTAACCATTCAAACAAGGTAAACAAAAACCATAATAAAATGCATGTAGACAATTACCTAGATATTTTGACTAGGGAAATGCTTGATGAGAGGGAAAATTGCAGTGGGAATGATGCCCACAAGATGATGTACTAATATAAATATTCCTTGTTAGAGGATGGACCCTATTAGGAGTCTATAACAACATTTAGTATAATGAGTCTCTATTAGGAGACTTTGAATCCCTAATAGGAGATTCCAACCCTATTAGGAGTTGTGCCACCCCTATTAGAATTTGTGGTACAATGTATGTAAGAAGAGCCCACTACCCAAACATGCAATTTCAACTACAAGCAGAGCTCACTACTCAAAAAATTAATTTACTATTATCTTCCTCTTTCCTTTTCTCTTTCCTCTATCCTTTCAATTAGACCAATCATTTTTAGACCTTGTAGACTAGGTAACACACCTCAAATCCAAATACCAAACCTTGAATCACTCAGCAAAACCTTGGCAATTAAGTTTCCATCATGTCCACACTGCTCTACTCAGCTTCACATTCTATACTTTTTGTTGCTTATCATCTATTCCTATTCCATAAATTTGATAGCATGATAAAGGAAAATTTCCTTCCTTTATATTGAATCCATAAAATAATTCCCTAAGTTGGTTGTTAGACCTTCTCAATTGATTATTATAGGACCACATTAAGAACATGTTAAACACTTAGCAATAACATTAATCTTCCACCTTGCAACTTGAATAACTTTTCATACATGCAATATTATGATGAGTGAGCTTAGCCACATCATCCTCAATATTCATCTTCTTCATGTCCTCAACCTCAATCCTCAAGATATCAAATCTACTAAGTGATATAACAAATTTACTAGAACATACCTCTATAAACTCTATCTCAGAATGAACATCACCAAAACTTACATAACTTCCTCTAGACTTATCCTTTCTTCTTCCAAAATTAACTGCATATACCAGATACTCAGAAGTATCTCCCGTAACCTTGGGTGGTTATAATGCTCAATTAGTTGTCTATACCAACTTGATCTCTCCATTTTTCTATTGTCAGATACCATAGAAAACTATTATGTTCACATCAATGATAAACTCAGTCATGAATGTAACATATCATCATAGTAGTACTCCTCCATAGGAATATCATCAATATTCATGCTTCCAACCAATCTTCTCAATCTTCCAAATATTCTAATAATCTCCCCCTTTAGGATTGATGGCAACATAGATGAAAAACATCTAGTTCCAAGAATGCCAACAAAAGACTGTGCACCTTCAAATCCTCTTCATCAATCATACTACCCCGTTGATATACCTCAATGTGCTCTATACCAAACTATCATTCCACATGATGTGCTTATGCCAAACATCTTCCTTACCATAAAATTTTGCATGCCAAACTTCTCCCCATTAACATCAATGTCAAAGGTTTCTGCAACAACTGATACTAGCTTGAGTCTTAAAAAACACTATTCAAAATAATATCAACAAGAGTCCTATATGACTTTTTCCATCATAGATACTCACCCATATAGGAAGCATTGGTATTTAGTACAAAAAAATAATGGTGCTCTGTTACCCTAGACTGATGCACTCTTGCATCTTCTACTCTGATGTAGGAAGGGGCATAACCCCAAGCATACATCAAAAATAATCAAAATTCTCTTTTGGAAGAGGCTTAGTGAATATATCTACAATCTACTCTTTAGTGATCACATACTCTAATCTAATTTCCTTTTTTGCAAATTTTTCTTTGAACATATGATACTTAATATAAATGTGCTTAGTCCTCGAATGAAATACTAGATTCTAAGACATATTTACCATGCTTTTTTTGTCACAATGTATAACAATAGGTTCACTAATTTCTATCCTTATATCCTTCAACATGTGCTTCATCCAAATGACTTGATTATAATGATTTTCTGCTACAACATACTCTACTTTTGTTCTACTTTGAGGTGTACAAGCCTACTTCTTGCTTAACCAAGAAATAAATCTTCCTCCAAGAAGGAAAGCTCCTCCACTTGTGCTCTTTCTATCATCCATACTACCTGCCCAATCTACATCACTATAAGAACTTAGAGTAAAATCATTAGATCTATCATGCAATAATCCAAACTCAGATGTTCCCTTCAAATATCCATATATCCTTTTGATTGCTGAATAATGTGCTTCTCTAGTATCATCCTAGAATCTTGCAACAATTCCAACTGCATTTTCTATATCTAGCCTTGTGGCAGTCAAATAATGCAATCCTTCAATCATAGATATGTACTTCTTTTGCTCAATAGTAGGTGTCTCATCCTTTGTAGATAACTTATATCTAGTTATCATAGGTGTTCCAATGGGCTTGCATGTTTCCAAATCAAAACTTTTTAGTAAATCCTTTAAGTACTTAGTTTGAGAAATAAAGGTTCCTTCTTTATTTTGTACAATCTACAATCCTAGTCAATATTTCATCTCTTCTATCATACTCATTTCAAATTCTTTCTTCATATCTTCTACAAACTTCTCACTTTCTTCATCATTTCCTCCAAATGTGATGTTATCAACAAATATTACCAAAATCATCAAACCATCATTAGTTTGTTTCCAATATAGATTACTATCTGCCATACCTTTTCTATATCCAAGCTTTGTCAAATACTTGTCCAACCTTGCATACCAGGTTTTGGGTGCTTGTTTCAATCCATACAATGCTTTCTTTAGTCTACATACTATGTCCTTCTCATGTATTAAAGGAAATCCTTTAGGCTGCTCAATGTATACCTCATCTTCAAGTTCTCCATTGAGAAATGCTGACTTGACATCCATCTGATATACTTTGAATTTCTTCTATTCTGCATACACTAAGAATAATCTTATTGCTTCTATTCTAGCCACTAGAGCATAAGTATCCTCATAATCTATTTCTTCTTGTTATGAGTAACCTTTACATACCAATATTTCTTTGTTTCTTACAACTTATCCTTTCTCATTCATCTTTTTCCTAAATAACCATTTAGTTCCTATCACATTCTTGTCTACTAGTGTGGGGACCAATTCCCATGTCTCATTCTTTTCTATTTGATCCAATTCCTCTTTCATAGCTTACTTCTAATAGTCATCTTTGCATGCTTCATCTACATTCTTGGGCTCAACTTGAGATATCAAGCATAGTTCTTCATTTTCTCTTCTTCTTGTCATCACACCTTTGTCTACGCTTCTGATGATATAGTTGAGATGGGTGATTCTTTATCATGTTCTTTCTTTAAGTAGGAGTTGGTATCTCAACTCTTGGCAATACTAAAGGTTTTGAGCTTTATTCCTACCTTGGCTCTCCTTCATTCTGCAAATTATTGTTAGTCTCAAGAAATATATTATCATTCCTTGGCTTAGTAACAACATCATCATCTAAATTGTAATCAACTAATCTCTCTTTTATTCTGAATTTCTTATCAATTCTCACACTTTCACTTTCCATAATAGTCTTAGTTCTCCAATTATAACATCTATAAGCCTTTCTTTTTAATGAATAACCAAGAAACATACCTTCATCACTTCTAGCATCAAACTTACCAATGCAATCATCTCTCTTTATGTAACACTTACTTCCAAATATTCTAAAATACTTAATTTTAAGTGAGTAACCAAACCATAGTTCATAGGGTCTCTTGTTTGTGTCCTTCCTAACTTGCACTCTATTCATAGTGTAGACTATTGTATTCACAACTTCTCTCCAAACTGTCTTGGATACATCATTCTCTATTAACATGGCTAATAGTTGTCTTTTAATTCCATTTTCTTCACAAAACATGTTAAACCCATTTGAAGTAAATTCTCCTCCTTTGTCTAATCTTAAACATTTAATCTTCATACCAAATTCATTCTCAACTCTATTATTGAATATCTTGAACTTCTGAAATGCCCCTGATTTCTCTTTAAGAAATACAACCTACATCATTCTAGAAAAATCATCAACTAAAATCATGAAATACATTTTACCATATAATCCTTTAGTCTCTGTAGGACCACTGAGATCTATGTGTACAATCTCCAAATTCATTGTAGTGGTAAAATTCTTACTAGGAAAATAAGTTCTATTATACTTTTCCAAAACACACTCCTTGCAAATTGTGTTAGTAGGCTTCATAATATTTTGAAAATCTCTAATTTTAAACATTCTACTAGTCCTCACAATACTATCAAAGTTCATAGGACAAAATCTCTTATGCCATAAGAAACTTTCATCTACCTTTGCAACCAAAAATGTCATTTTAGTAGGATTCAATTGAAATACATTACCTCTAGATTTGGTTCCTATTCCAATTGCCTTTCCATCTTTATCTTTCATCATGCATGTCTTTTCTATGAATTGCAATTGATAACCATTCTCTACTAGTCATTCAACACTCAAAAGATTGTTCTTTAAACCATCAACAAAGTATACATCCTCAATATTAATTTTACCATCAAGAATTATAGATCCAATGCCTTTAACTTGACATGTTGCAATGTTTCCAACTCTAAAAATTCCTCCATCTTGACTTTTGAAGTCAAAAAACTTCTTCATGTCACCAATCATATGATGTGAACAATCACTATAAATTATCCAATTATATTTCTTCTCAACCTATGACACCAAAGATACCTTCTTTGGACTATCTTCTTTAATTGCCACAAATCCAATTTCATCATCACTAGCACTTAATGCTTGTTCATCAGAATCATTATCTTCATTTTCATATAAACATTCTCTATCTATTATAGGCTTATGATTTTCCTTATAAATTATCTCCCTTTTAGGACACTTAGATGCATAATGACCATATTCATCACAAGTCCAACACGTAAATATTTTCTTACCTCCTTTTTCTCTTCTTACCAAAAGGGCTACTCCTTCAATCTTTCTATCTTCTTTAGATTTGTTGCTACTAGAAAAATTTCCTCTAGCATTTGTGCTCCTTGATATGTTAGGTTGAATATTCAAGGCACTAAAAGTTGTTTCTATTTTGGTTAATTCTTCAGACTATCTAAGTTAATTCTCAACTACTTCAAGTCTTCCAAGAAATGTCTCCTTTATGAAATCTTTTGTACATGATATCAATAATTATATCATCTGAACTGTTGACTTAAATGGTGGTCTTAGAGTCTTCAATATCTTCCATATAACCTCATTATCTTCTTTAGTTCCTCCTTGAGCTTTAATACCTAGAGTAATTTTTGATATCCTACCTATATATATGTTCTTAAAAATTCATCTTCCATCGCTTTAGCATCTTGAAATGCACAAATCCAACTTTGTAGCCTCAACTTCTTAGAATGTGCATCACCCTCAAAACTATTTTCCAAAGCTTTCCACATCAAATGTAAAGTAGCAAGTGATTTTACCTAATTGTACTCAATTTTAGGAAGTGCAGTCAATAGTGCCTCCCTAGCTCTCATGTCACACATGAAAAGATTTCTCTCTACCTTGGTGCAAATTTCCAAATCCTTTTCAGCAATTATTATCTTTGTTGGTTTAGTTAGATCCAATATCTCAGACCCATACACAACAAATGTATCTTCATCTTTTCTTTCCATCTATCATAATTTGTTCCATCAAACTTTGGACTATATTTCCTAAACATGTTCACCAAGAATCTCCCAAAGTTGTTTAAAAAATTATCTTCAAGGACTTGATGCTTTGATACCAATTGTTAAAAATAATACCATTTAACTAAAGTAAACAAGAACCATAATAAAATGCACATAGACAATTACAACATATATGTTGACTAGGGAAACCCTTGATAAAAGGGAAAACCCTAGTGGGAATGATGCCTAGAAGATGATGTACTAATATAAATATTCCTTGTCAGAGGATGGAACTTGTTAGGAGTCTACTACAACATTTACTACAATGATTCCCTATTAGGAGATTCCAACCCTATTAGGAGTTGTGGTAAAATGTATGCAAGAAGAGTTCACTGCCCAAACATGCAATTTCAACTACAAGTGGAGCTCACTGCTCAAATAAGTAATTTTTTTTTATCTTCCTCTTTCCATTGTTCTTTCCTCTATCCTATCAACCAAAATAATCATTGTCAGACCTTTTAGACTAGGTCACAAGCCTCAAATCCAAATACCAAACATTGGATCACTTAGCAAAACCTCAGTAATGAAGTTTCCTTCACTTATGCACTGCTCTGCTCAACTTTTCATTCTATATTATTTACTACTTATCATTAATTCATATTCCATACATTTGATACCATGATAAAGAAAAATATCATTCCTTTATACCAAGTCCATAAAACAATTCCCTAAGTCGACTATTAGACCTTCTCAATTAATTTTTATAGGACCACATTAAGAACATGTTACCCTTAATGATAACATTAATCTTCTACCTTGCAACTTCAATAAATTTTCATACATACAATATTATGATGAGTGAGCTTAGTCACATTATCCTCAATATGTCATCTTCATGTCC
The DNA here is from genome assembly GCA_028749045.1 of Cupressus sempervirens. NCBI lineage: Eukaryota > Viridiplantae > Streptophyta > Pinopsida > Cupressales > Cupressaceae > Cupressus > Cupressus sempervirens. The sequence goes on along the minus strand of CM053789.1, from coordinate 558,754,484 downwards.
TCAACCTCAATCCTCAAGATATCAAATCTACTTAGAGATATAACAAGTTTACTAGAACATGCATTTGTAAACTCTATCTCAGAACATACATCACCAAAACTTAAATATCTTCTTCTAGACTTATCCTTTCTTCATCCAATGTTAACTACATATACCAGATACTCAAAAGTATCTCCCATAACCTTGGATTGTTATAATGCTTAGCTAGCCATCTATACCAACTTGATGTTTCCAATGTTCTTCTATCAAATACCATAGAAAATTGCTATGTTGACATCAATGAAAAACTTAGTCATGAATGTAACATATCATCATAGTAGTAATCCCCCATAGAAATATCATTAAAATTCATTCTTCCAACCAATCTTCTCAATCTTCCAAATTTTTTAACAATTGCATGCTCAACTAACACTGCAATTAACCAACTTGGCACTTGAAAGATCTCTCACTCGATACTGGTAGAATAATTGGGATAACATGCTAACCAATATGTTAACATGAAATCAAGAAACTTCTACTTAGCAATGACCAAAAAATTTATCGGCACTTGGCAATGTTTGTAACTTGATAGCAACCAACATAATTAGTGGGATAACGCGACGGCCAAGATGCTCTTGCATCAAACTACCATGGTTAATATAAAAATATATTAGATATCCTACATCACTTATCCTTGATTACACAAGTATTTTCTATGAATTTTAGCTGATATCCCTTCTCCACAGGTTATCCAACACTCAAAAGATTATGTTTCAAAACACCAACAAAGTATATATCCTTGATGTTGGTTTTTCTATCAAGTGTAATGGATCCTTTTCCCTTAACCTCATATGGTGCATTATTTTAAATTCTAACTACTCCTTCATCATAAATGTTAAAAACACTTATTTATACCTCCATTCATATGATGAGAACAACTATTATCTATAGTCCAATCATATTTTTTGTTTTCAACATGTAATAGTAAAGCTTTATCTTCTACTACCTCTTCTTTCTTGGGGATTTCTTCTTTAATAGAAAAATATATAAGATCATCATCTTCATCATCAAATTTTAAGAAATTTACTATCTTAAAGTTAGCTTCATCATCCTCATCATAGAAGAAAAAATGTGTAAAATTTTTACTTATAGGGCTTCCTAGGTTTTGTCTTCTTTACTCTCTTAGCACATTCATATGAAAAATTACCAAAATCATTATAGTTACAACAAAAAAATTATTTCCTACCTTTATGTTCTCTCTTTATGATTAATAAAATTTCTTTATCAATATTTTTATCTTCTTCTTGTTTAGTCTCCCAATCTCTAGCATAATCTCCATTAGTGCTCACACTACTTGTAAGTTTTTCTTTGTATTTATGTACACTAAAAGCTATATTTTTCCTTGTCACTCCCTAATTCTACTTGAAAGTTTGTTCAAATTGTTGTAACTTACCAAGTATCATATCTTTTGTAAAATTTAGTATGTTAGAGATAACCTCTTCAATGATCTAAACTCTGTATGCATATTGTTGATTATTTTTGCCTCCCCCCTTGTTTTTTCCAACATTGACTAATTCATGTAAAACTAGGGTGCTAGCCATGTCTAAATTCTTTGATTCATTTATTAATTGTCATGCATGCATGATAGGGATATGTAAAAACTCTTTTCTTTTCTTTTATATCCCTAAGTCTTAATATTTTCTTATTATACAATATTTTCCTTATAAAAGTTTCAAGTCGTGACTATGCAACTACCTTTCATCATCTGGTCACTATATTCTATGTTTTAACCATCAAGTAAGCTAGGACTGACATAGTCAAATTTATAGCCAGTCACATCATCACAATTAACTTCAAGTTCAAGCAGTCTCAAGTTGCGATTGCAAAAAGTTTAACTTCAGTAGCCAGGATTCATGTGTTATTGCACAACTATTGAAGATTAATGGTTAGCTAGAGTTTGAGTTGTGATGCAACAATTTATTTGATCACTAATTCATGGGGTTAACTTATCAATGAATATATCGAGTGGTGGTATTGCAATATTACCCTTTTCACATAGTCATAGGTGGTTAAGCTTAAATAATGGTTGGAGCTATGAAATGGGGAAAGCTTCTTATGTGCATCTTTGTGTAGTTAAATGTTAAACCCTAGTTGAAAGTTGTGAATAGGTGACAATTGAACATGTGTCATGGTGGGCCAGGCCAATTCTAGTCCTCTTCATCTCATCATCATAGGGGTTGGTTTCAAAGGAGTGGCTCATCAAATGAAAAAAAATCAAATGAATCATCATCATTCCATCAAAATATTCTTTAGAGATGAGTAGCAAAATTGTGAATAGTCAAACAAGCCATAATCAAAGATCCTTCATCATATCATTGTAAGTGGTCAAGAGAAAACCATGGTTAAAGCCACAAAGCCATGAAATACATTCATTGCTAGGTCATAGGAGGTTAGTCCTAGCCCATGGTTAATATGGTGAAGCATTGATACACATGGAGTGCACCATCACAAGGTTAAATAGCAATGTTAAACATTAAGTTGTGATGTTGAAATGGAACATCTAGTAGTCAAATGTGATGGCTTCATACGGTCATAGTGGTTTGACAAAAAGAGCAATAGTAGTGGTGACTATATGATCATAATCAAAACCTTGTCTTTGCAAGATCATAGGTATCTTTGATGTTTTCAAGCTTTAGGCTGCAATCATCTGAATGGTAACACATGCAGTTAGGCTCTAGTGTTTGTAAGGTCATAGACATTTGATGCCAACCATGAGATAAGTTGTAGCCTTGCAAAAATAACTAAGGATGCTTGTTCGCATAGTCACTAGTTTTAAATGTTAAGGCATAAATTGACCACAAAGTGACAAATGGAGGTAGTCATTGGGTTGCAAGGGTTCAGAGGTCAAGGTGGAAGCATGTTGTGATAGGGAGACAAAGACAAAGAATAATGGCTTTTCAACATCATAGGGACAAGAAATGTTAGATCTATAACCACAATGATAGTGTGAATGGGTTAATCTCACATTGCTTGAAGGGTTGCAATAGTTAAATGAAAAATAAATAGAGATAAGCTCTAACACAGTCATCAAGCACAAAATAAATGGGAGTCATGGTTTCAGAAGGCTAGATAGTAAAGATAGAAAGCAATTTGCAAAGCCACAATAAAAATCAGTTAGTGGATCAATATAAAGATAATAGTTGGATGAGATGGAAGGATACTTCAAGGGCATTGGCCACATGGAAAGTTTAGATGGTTGAATCCTTCTAACTTGGGCACATGGAAAACTTGACATGTTAAGAAGCAAAGAAGCATCTCTTTAATGGAAAATAAAATTCTTTTGACCACTTTCAAACACTTTTGAGTGTTTTGCATGCTGATTCAATTATGTTCCATTCCTCCTACTACTTGGTTCATTCATCTACCTAATCAGTGATAATGGCTATTGTTTCTTGTCTTCTTAGAACTAGATCTACGTGTACAAATCAAATCTTCCAATATAGGGACATGCATCTAATCATGATTTCTTCTCCTTAGAAGTTATTGCTCCTTTGAAATCTCAAATCTACCTAGTTAGAGTTTGAACTAATTTTAATATCAGAGTTATGCTTGAACTCTATAAAAGGTAGTTGTAAATATTTGTAAAAGGTTCTTCCCAGTTTGTATTTTGTAGTAGCATTATGCTATCCAACCTTTTCCCTTCATTAATGAAATCTCCTTTCATTAACTTTTCTTACCATGTTGTTGTCTAGTTCATGTACATGCCTTGTAGAGAATTTTTTATTTCTATTTTCTTAAGTTGAGATATTGTGTTTAATCTATTGGCAATTGCTCCATAAGTGAATATTATCTTTCCTTTCAATGTTTCATCAGTTTCACACCTGCATCTTAGTTTTTAGAATAGACTCAAGTTAACTGTAGTGTATTTCAAGTTTTCATTGATGTTTTGTGCATCTATAGATAGAGTTGTGACCATTCAATCTAGGTGCATCACCCCCTTTAGATTAGACTAGGTAATTTTCTTTCATGTATCTCCTTTTCCCTTTTCCTTCAAAGTGTAGTTAGGTGCATCCTAATTGTAAGGAATCCAACCTTCTCTAGAGATTAAACCTTAGAGTAAAAGTCCCATAGTTTGAGGTACTTTCCATGTTACATGAGATTTCTTGAGGTTCATACCTCAAGCAAGGGTGCATACTTGTATGTCAATAGTTGTTGGCATGCCTAGTGGGACAAGAAGATTTAACTATGCAAGTCCACTAGTTAGCTAGTTGATCTTTATTTTCTGAGAAATTAGGATTTTTTCTTAATGCCATTAGCCTTTGGAGGCATTCATCTAATACCATGTTGACTCTATGCATCTATCAATTTCAATAGACCAAGTGTTGGTATGATTTTTGGTTTTCATGTTTCTTCAAAAATTTTATGAAGGTGCTTATTTGATCTTTTTATCATGGATCCCTTTCATAGAGATGCCTCCACTTTTCCCTATGTATGAAGAGGCTATTTCTCAACCCTATCATTCCATCCATTAGCCTACCTAGTCTTCCTTAGAACCCAGTAGTGATCTTGAGTCAAAGGTAGGAGAGCTTTTTGACCCTTTAAATAGTTTGGGTTTTAGGTTTTCTAACCTTGGAAATATTTTAAGCTAGTTTGAAAATCCATACCCAAATATAGATTGTGGGACTTTTACTTTGTTAAGACCCTTATGGCTTCTTGGCTTAAGGAGTTGAATGATGACATCATGATGTGGGGGAATGATTATAGTGTTTGTACCATGGTGTCTAAGGCTTTTGATATTTTCAATGAAGCTCATTAAGACCTCATTAGGTCACAACAAGAGGAAGAACTAAAATAGAAGAAATATGAGGAGGAGATAAGACTCAAGCTTTCCCAAATTCAAAGTGCTAAAGTGCAAGAACCTCCAAGGAGGAAATTTGCTAGCTTTAGACAAGGAAGCCCTCCCTAGTTTTCTACCCCAAGCTACCCTAAGCCTTAACCTATAGTTTATACAGCTCTATATGTCAATGTTGGTGAGCCCCAAAAGGATTAGTTTCCCCTCTTTATAGTTCTAAAAGAAGTGGATATATCTTTTCCCACATCAGAAACAACAAAAGAGTAACCACCCATTAAAGAATATGTGTTGTAGTAGGAGGTTGAGGTAGAGGAAATAATGAGGAATCCCCTACCATTGTGGAGGAACATATCAATGTGCATGAGGTTAATCCCCAACTTGCATGCAATGTCACAACAAAAAAGCCACCAGAGTGACTATTGTGACATGGGGACATCAAAGTGGATGGAGGAGATTGATTTCTATGAACTTGAGGCTTTGTGCCTATGTAAAAAGTTATCTTCCTCATATGAGGAACATATATTGTAGTAGATAAAAATTTGATGTTGTGGAGCATTCCAAGGATAGCTCTATCCTTGAGGAGGACCATGCGGACATGCATGAGGTTGCACCCCAACCTATGCATGTTATTACAACTATGATGGAGGAGATTGATGATGAGGATAATCTCTTAGATGATTTTGATGCTATATTCTCTTCCATAGATGTTGAATCATTATCCCCTATATATGAAGATCATGTTCTATATAGCCAACCACACAATACTAGTAGTTCTAGAGGAGGTGGCTCATGAACAACATGAAAACAAGGTGGAAAGTTTTTATTCACAGGAAGAAGGGCAACTTCCAAATCAATTGGATGCTACCATTGTAGACCACATCAACATAGTCAAGGCTGATTTACTTGACCCAACACCATCAAGAGGATGCCCCATAAGTCATCTAGCTCTGTAACAATACAAGTTGGCCCCAATCATGTTCATTCTAGAGAATGAGAGAGAAGTCTACAAGGAAGATCAAGCATGTTTTTCTCAGAATCAAGGTACCCCATTACTAGAAAGCTTCATTGTCTTCATCATTGGGGAAAAGGTGTTCCATGCAACAATGTGCTTGTCATGTCTACTAATATTTTTAGCTACCCATGTGCATGGAAAAAGAAACCCACTTGTGAGGAAAGATAACTGCTTCAATAAGCCAGTCAATGGATTTGTTTAGCTTTTATATCTATAAATTCTTGAATATAGTAGAGTGGATATTTTTTTAGTTTTTCTATTTTCCAAGAAATGCATGAGCATAGGCTTTTTTCTATGAGATAGCCAAGTTTTGAAGTTTTTTAGTAGTAGAGATTGTAATTTTTCTATTTTTGTAGTGTAGTCTCATTTTTTGTGACTCTATAGCCCAATAGATTTCTTAAGGCCACTGATCTTATGATTAGTAAGCACGAATTTCCTCTGAGTCACCAGAAATGTTGACCATTCCCTCCCTTGGTTTTTCTAATTTTGACCAATTTATGAGAAACCAGGGTGGTAGCCACATCTATGTACTTTGAATCATTTATTAATTGCCATGCATACATGATAAGGATACGTAAAAAACTCTATTATTTTCTTTTATATCCCTAAGTCTTAAAATTTTCTTATTATATAGAATTTTTTTAATGAATTTTTCAAGTCATGACCATGTGACTACCTTTCATTGCTTGGCTATTGTAGTTTATGGTTTAACCATCAAGGAAGCCACAATAGTGTGACACAGTCAAACTCACAAGTAGTCATGTCATTGCAGTTAACTTCAATTTTAGGCAATCTCAAGCTATGACCATGTGAAGTTTAATTATAGCAACCATGATTCATGTGTTATCACATATTATAGAAGGTTAAGGGTTATCTAGAGTTTGAGATGTGATGCAATGATTTCTTTGATCACTTGTTCATGGAGTTAACTTTTGCATTAGTGTTTCAAGTTGCTACATTGTGATCTTACAATTTCATACAATCTCAAGTTGTTAAGCTTAAATCATTGTTGGAGCTATGAAATGAAAAAAGCTTCATGTGCACATGTGAATGAATTTAAATGCTAAACCCTAGGTGTAGGTTTTGAATAGGTGATAGGTGAAGACGTGTGATGGATAGGGTAGTTCCAGTACTCTTCGTCATGTCTTTTCAAGGGTTATTTTCAAAGGAGTGGCTCATCGAATGAAAGTAGGTCAAACAAATCAACATCATCTTATCAAAATAAGCTTCAGAGTTAATTTTTTAAATTGTGAATAGTCAAATAGGCCATAGTCAAAGCTCCTTCATTGCATCATCATAGGTGGTTAAGAGAAAGCCATGGTTAGATTTATGAAGCTACAAAATACTTTCATTGCTTGGTCACAAGAGGTTAATCCTAAGCTAGGGTTAAGATGGAAAAGTAGTGATACACATGGAGTGCACCATCACAAGGTTAAATAGTAAGGTTGAATTATGATTTTTGGTGTTACGATGGAACATCTACCAGTCAAGTTTGATGGCTTCATGGGGTTGCAATGGTTAGATGAAAAGAACAATGACAGTGGCAACTAGGTGATCATAGTCAAAACATTATCTTCACGAGATTATAGGTATCTTTGATGGAGTTAAGCTTTAGGTCATGACCATGTGAATGGAAACACATAAAATTAGGCTCTAGCATTTTTAGGGTCATGAACATTTGATGCCAACTAGGAAATAAGTTGTGGCATGGTGAAAAAAACTAAGGATGCTTGTTCACTTGGTCACTAGTTTTAAATACTAAAGCATAAATTGACTGCAAAGTGATAAATTGAAGGAGTTACTAGGTTGCAAGGGTTGAGAGATCAAGGTGGAAGTAGGATTTGATAGGGAGATAAAGAAAAAAGATAATGAATTCACAACATCACAGGGATGAGCAATGTTAGATACATAATCATAGTGATGGTACAAATTATTTAATCTCACATTGTTCACAAGGTTGCAATAGTTAAAATAACAAAGTAGAGATAATTTGTGACATAGTGATCAAGCACAAAATAAAGGGAAGTTGTAGTTTTATAAGGCTAGATAGTAAAGGTAGAAAGCAAGATATAAAGCCATGACTAGAGGTAGTCCATGGGTCAAGATAAAGATAATAGTTGGATGAGATGGAAGGATACTTTAAGAGCATTGGACCATGTGACTAGTTTATATGGTTGACTCCTTTTGTCTTGGTGTGTCGAAAAGAAAAGAAGTAGCTCTTTAATGAAAAATTAGATCCTTTTGATCACTTGTAGCCACTTTTGAGTGTTCTCCATGCTTATTCAATGCAATTCCATTCCTTCTATTTCTTGGTTCATTCATCTACCTAATCAGTTATAATGGTCATCATTTCTTATCTCTTCAAAACTAAATCTACACATAAAGATCAAATCTTCCAGCACAAGGACGTGCATCTGGTCATGATTTCTGCTACTTTAGTTATTTCTCCTTTGCAATCTCAACTCTACCTAGTTAGAGTTTGAACTCATTGTAATATTAGAGTTATTCCTAAAATCTAGAAAAGGTAGCTATAAATATTTTTAAAGGGTTCTTCCCTATCTCTACTTTGCAGTAGCATTATGATCTGAAATATTTTCCCTTCATTAATGAAATCTCCTTTCCTTACCTTTTCTTAACATTTCGTTGTCTAGTGTATGTATATGACTTGCAAAAAATGTTTTCTTTGTATTTCCTTAAGTTTACATATTGTGTTTAATCTATTGCCAATCATTGCATAAGTGAACATTATATGTCCTTTCAATTTTTTACCAATTTTAGATATCCATGTCACTTTGGGGAATAGACTAAACTTAAGTCTAGTGCCTTTTATGATTTCATTGATGTTTTGTGTAGTTATAGACAAAGTTGTAACCATTCAATCTAGGTGCATCACCCTGTTTAAGTTAGACTAGGTTGATTTCTTTCATGCATCTACTTCTCCTTTTTCCTTCGAAGTGTAGTTAGGTGTATCCTAATTGTAAGGAAGTTAACCTTCTCCAAACATTCCACCTCAAAGGGAAATTCCCACAATTGGAGGTCATTTCCATTTTACACAAGGCCTCTTGAGGGTCATACCTCACGCAAGGGTGCAAATTTTCATGTCAACACATACTTAGGGGTCAAAGATTTCAATATTCTCCATATTACTTCATCTTTAGTTACAATTTCTCCAAAAATTTTGATTCCTACAATAATTTGAGTAGTTTTACCAAAATATTCTCTAATAGATTCATATTATATCATCTTAATGTACCCAACGTATTCGTCTACTTTTGTAATCTAAATTTCTTTGTAAACTCATGTCCTTCAAATAAATTATGTAACTTAACCCAAATTGTATGTGCTAGATATAAACCTTTTACTCCAACATACTTTATCTTAGGAAGAGATGATAATAGTGCCTCCCTCACATTCATGTTGTACATGAGTAGATATTTTTCATCTTGTTGAAATCTTGCCAGATATTTGTCCTCAATAATAGTGTTCTTTTACCTTGTAATCAACGAATAATTAGTGCCCATGCATAGCAAGTGAGTCTTCATCATATCCTTCTAGATTTCATTATTAGCTCAATCAAAATTTGCAATTTCTTTCCTGAATATTACCATGGATCTCCTTAATTTTTTATAATTTATCTTCAAAGACCTAATGCTCTAATAACATTTTTAAAAAGTAAAGTCCATCGATAGAAATAAGGAGGGGGAGGGGGGTTGAATCGGTTATATTTTTAAAAAAAAAATTATCAACTTTAACAAATCAAAAACATCTAAATGTGATATAAGATAAAAACCATGAAATGTGATACAAGATGTGCTAACTAGGGAGATTCTTGATCAGAGGGAAAACCCTAGAAGGAATGATGCCCACAAGATGATGAACTAATATGAAAGTTCCTTGTGAAAGGGTACGATCTTATTAATATTCAAATTACTTATAATCGATACATATGAGTCCCTATTAGAAGAATTTGGATACCTTTCAAGAGATTCCAACTCTTTTAGGAACCATGCCAACCCTATTTAGAGTTGAAAGAAAAAAAATTGAACCCACTATCCAAATTGCTTGAAAACTAATACCAAGATAAATGAACCCACTAACCAAATTACCTCAAATAATTATTTAGGACAATATATCCAATTTATGAATTGACCAAATAAAAAATTATTTTCCAATATAGTTCCTTTGAAGTCCATGCTTAATCCTCCACATTAAATACTTCCTTCTCTTTCACAAATTTGCATGGAAATCTTGCATAATATAACATGAAAAACATATAATCTTAGTGATGATTATAGCCAAAGAACAACATTTCCTTTATACCAAGTCCTAATAAATAATTAAGTTATCCTTGATTCTTTATCAATGCACAGTGAATGATATAGTATCATCATAAGATCTTAAAATTAGATTCCACATGTTATAATACAAATTACATCAATTACAAAACTCAATTGGCCTCTAAAGAATAATCCACAAATTGTCCTTCATAAATCTTTAGAAAATGATCATCTAGTCCCACTATGTTAACATATCATCATGAACATATATTAAACAAAAATCCATTTTTGTTGTACAAATTTTGACTCTCTAAAAAGATATAAGCCTATTACCAGTACATTATTGATTGTGACCTCCTCTAAAAACTGTCACTAGAAAACTTTTCATAACTCTATTTTGTGAAATAAAGTCAACTTATTTATAACCTTACTTGTTATGGTTAAAATAATAAACATAGAAATAGTTTACAGTATTTGTCATGTTATTAAGTAGCCACTAAGCTTTATAGTTGATACCAAGTCTTTTGGACTAATCCTAGTGGTTACCAAGTAGATTTAGTCAGTGTGAAGTCTAGCAGTTCAAACTGTGCATTTTAGTGTATACCAAGTTTATCAGTGGTTATTGAGTTAGTAGTTCATGTGATGAAAAGCTATGTTTACCAAGCATTATAGTATCTATCAAGTTCATAGTTCAGGTGACGAAAAGCTAATATTAACCAAGCTACTTCATGGTAATCTAATGATTCAGTGTTTGCCAAGTTGTACAATATCTACTGAGTTACCAATGCAGATCGAGTTCATGAATACTCAAAAGTGATCAGTATGGACTGAGCTTCTATGTCTACCAAGAGCATGGAAATGTCAAGTAGTGATAGTGGATTTTGAGTATCAGAACCTCACCAAGTTAGTCTTCAAAACTTGAGTGTCCTCATGTAGACCAACTTTGTAATATTTGTGTTAACTTGTGTCATGGCCAACTTTGTAATTTTGTAAATTGGATTGGTATATATATGTGATGTATTGTATCATATCCAATGAAGGAAAGAGTAAGTAAGGAAAAGAATGTGAATGCAAAATGTTCAAGTTATAAATGCAGCAGATAAAGAATTATAAAGGCCATACTAGTATAACGAGCAGTAGTGACAAATCTATCACAAAAAGGTGATCAATATGCTAAGGAATCTCTATCAACAAACTTTGATGCAAATCAGAGATCTACTGCTTCATCCTAATAGGTGAACCAGTCAAAATCTTCTAACAAAGTAGACCTAACAGTCTTTTCTAAATCTCTTTACCAAGTACATACTTCATTGTATGTTTGTAAATCCTCTCACAAGGTAGACTTAGCAGTCCTATTTACTCCTAACATGGAAAATCATCAAAAGTGATCAACATAAGCCTTAACAGGCCAACTTTGTGCTATAGTACTAAAGTTTGTAGATATCATCCCCACCCTAGTTTTACTTTCTATTTGGAAGGTTTCTAGGTAACTAAATCTTTGTGTTCAAGTGTTATGGATGCTTTCATGTTTTTAGTTTCTCATGCATGCAATTAGATCAGATGTGATGAACTCAGTGCTAATTGATTTATTGGATTAAGAATTAAAATTGTCAAATTTTTAGAATTTACTAATTCACCCCTCCCCTCTTAGTAACTTATAATATGACGGGCACGGTGAGAGAGAGGGACGGAGTAGGCAGGAACTGCAATTCGAATCACATTGTTTCGAATCTAGAGAAAGGCAGGAGACAGGAGAGCACGTCTGCAGGAGGGCATGCAGCAAGCGCAGGGTAGGAAACAGAGGGGAAAGATGAGGATGCCTCAAAGGATGGGGACCCATGGGTTATGATGCCCCATCCAGGTGAGAAGATTCCCCCTCCCCCCCATGTGGGCAGTGGGCCGTCTGGGGCATGGGGACGCTGGTCGAATCTATTCGGGATAAAACCATCAGGTAAATCATCTTTCAATTTGATTAGGTTTCCACAATCCATTAGACTTTCAAATTTTGCTTCTGGATTTGATTGTGTACATTTTTTTTTAGCATCAACGTTTCGGATCACACTCTGTGATCCATCATCAGGATGAGAGAATGCAAGAATGAAAAAGTGAGCAGATCAGGCCAGTCAGGGGGTTAATAAGGGAAAAAGTTGGAAGGAAGGGAGGTGGATAGAGGAGAAGACAAAAAATAAAAGGAAAAAGCTAAAAAATAAAACGTTTTTTAGCTTTTTCCTTTTATTTTTTGTCTTCTCCTCTATCCACCCCCTTCCTTCCAACTTTTTCCCTTATTAACCCCCTGACTGGCCTGATCTGCTCACTTTTTCATTCTTGCATTCTCTCATCCTGATGATGGATCACAGAGTGTGATCCGAAACGTTGATGCTAAAAAAAACATACACAATCAAATCCAGAAGCAAAATTTGTAAATCATCTTTCCCAAAAGTCATTGACAAATTTGATAAGGAGAAAGGTATTTTTGCTCTGGAAATCCCTAGGGAAATTATTGACCACAATATCCTAAGCATGGCGAACACTCTGGTAGGAAAATTTGTAGGGCCAAGACCTAATATTGATGTAGTGAGGACATTTACCAGGAGAAAATGGGACCTTAAAGGGCATGTCGAAAGTGACTGCTATGGCCAAAGGCTTCATGTCTTTCGAGTTCTCTTGCTCGAAAGATTTTTCTCGTATACTATGTGCTGGGAACTGGTCTTTGGGCAGATCCAACCTAATATTGCAAAAATGGACATCCAACTTGGATTTGAACAATGATTTCCAATCTCAGGTTCCAGTTTGGTTAAGACTTCCGGAACTTCCTTTGGAATATTGGCATGAGGATGTCTTTGATGGCATAGCCAGGACCTTTGGAGAGCTCCTCTCCATTGACCCTGTCACAGCAGCTAAGAAAAGATTGAACTACGCAAGAATCTGTGTAGGAGTCATCGAAGGCCAGGACATGCCTCAAGTTTTAGAACTACAATCTCATCTGGGAAACAGATCTCAAAAGATTGACTATGAAAGTGTGCCTTTTGCTTGTTTCCATTGTAAGAAGGCTGGCCACAAGGCTGGATCATGCCCACTTTTCAAAGGGAAGAGTACGGTGGGAAAGGCTCGTCCACAAGGGGGGATAAAAGATTCTCTAGATCCCAAAAAAGAATGGAGGAAAAAAGCATCGCAAGTCAAGGCAAATGGAGAGGCAGAAGGAAAAACAAATACTGCTCCTAATACACCCCAAGAGGAATCAGGGCCTCCTCGGGCGACTGGAAACGTAGGAGGGGGAGAAGAGAAAGGAGTGAAAGACGATTCAACACCTCTCCCCAATGCGAAGGAATCTAAGAAGAAACCTGAGGAGACAGGTGAAAATATGACTCTTCCCCCTCTGGATTCTCAGGAGGATGACTTGAAACTATCCTTTGTCCCGAACTCCATGGAAGAACTAAAGGAGGGGGAACCCATGTCCCAGGACCCTAACCCGGTGTGTTGTCCCCCCCCCCTTCAATAGTAAATAGAATCATAGAGAGGCTGTCTGCATCGACACTGGAAGATTTGGCGAGAATTGATGCTTGGCTGGACAAAGGACTAGAGGGAGAAGAGAATCCTTGGACAGAAGTTAGGAGTAGAAAGAAGAAGAATAGCAGGGACCCTTCTCCGGTATCTCCCCCTTCTACTAGAAGCATGGCCAAGGCTGATCTCAGCCACAAATCTAACCTAGTGGGAAGGAAAAACAAGAATGAAATCAAGAAAGAGGAAGCTAGAAGAAACATTAAGGATGGTACGCAGCGCACCATCCAGGAAGCATGTTCAGTAGTTAAATCATGAAGATCTTATCTTGGAATATTCATGGACTCAATGGAATCCACAAGCAAGAAGTTATTAGAAATATGATAAGGGACCAAAGGCCTGATGTGTTTCTAATCTAGGAAACTAAAATGAAGAAGGAAAGGATGGAAAATATTAAGTTCAACAATAGCATGAAGGGCATAGCCTCTAACTCTGAAGCAGCATCTGGAGGACTGCTATTACTTTTCAATGATAAGTATTTCAATATAGCAGCTGAGTATGATGAAGATAACATTCTTTTCTGTAGAGTTCAACATTTGCACACCAATGATTCCTAGTTTTTAGTGAATATTTATGCCCCCAATAATAAGAGAGATAGAAAAAACTTCTGGACCAAAGTTGGTAATATGGTGCAAGATTGTGACATTAAGAAAGGTATAATCATGGGAGACTTTAACACACCGCTAGAAGATAAAGAGAAAAAGGGAGGTATGCCCCCAGATTGGGAAAGTAAACAGGATCTTTCTAACTTCATAAATAATCTGGCCCTTATGGACGTAGAGCTTAAGGGCAGATCCTTTACCTGGTCAAACAAGAGAAAAGGCCATGATTGCATTCAGGTTAGGCTGGATAGAGCTCTTATATCTTTGGACTGGCTTCAATCCTTCAGCTGCAGACTATCTCTGCTTCCCAGAATTGGTTCGGACCACTCTTCCATTTCTCTTTTAGTTTCCCCTCTGGTACACAGGAGATACCATCCTTTCAGGTTTGAGAAAATGTGGACCTCTCACCCTGACCTCTTGGATAATATCAAGAAATGGTGGGGGTTAGAGGTGGAGGGCTCAGCCATGTTCAGAGTCACCAGAAAACTTAGCAATGTGAAGAGGATGATTAAAATTTGGAACAAGTTTGATTTTGGTCATATCTTCCATGAAAAGAAAGAGTTATTTGATAATCTAACTATTATCCAAGATTGCATTCAGAAGGAAGGTTACACTGAGACCAATAGGGTTTCGGAGCTCAAGACCCTGTCTGAAATTCATAACATTATTAATAAGGAAGAAAAATTTTGGAGGCAAAGATCGAGGATCACCTGGCTAAAGGAAGGAGATCGGAACACTAAGTTTTTTCACCTAACCACCCTCAAGCACCGTGCTAGTAACAGGATCTATGGTATCAGAAAGGGGCAGGAGCTGTTAACTGAAGAATCTGCCATCTCGGAAGAAGCTGTTTCCTTTTTCTCTAGCCTTCTCTCTAAGGACCCAATGCTTTCCAATTTGGACCAGGAGGATTTGTTACACTGTATCCCTCAGCTCATTCAACCTATCAATAATAAACAGCTCTGTGCTATTCCTAATGCTTCGAAAGTTAGAGAGGCTCTCTTTTCTCTGCCTGCTGACAAGGCTCCAGGCTCAGATGGTTTTCCCACTTTTTTCTTCCAAAGGTTCTAGCCGGTGATCATGGGAGAGGTTGTTTAGGCTATCCAGGAATTCTTTGGAGCCAAATCTATTCTCAAGGAGCTAAACTCGACTTTTGTGGTTCTCATTCCTATATCCCCTGGGGCGGACTCGTTGGACAACTTTAGACCTATTAGTCTGTGCAACTCATTCTACAAGATCATCTCTAAAGTTATCACTTTAAGAATGCTCAAGATCTTGCCCATGATAATCTCGCAGCATCAATCGGGCTTTGTTCCAGGGAGACAAATTCTGGATTCTGTCCAGATGGTGCACAAAGTCATCCACTCTCTTGAGGCATCCAAACGGGAAGGTATGTTTCTCAAACTGGATCTTTCTAAAGCTTATGACAGGGTGGACTGGTCTCTCCTTGGGAAGGTCCTCTCGACTTTTGGCTTTGACAGTAAAGTTTGCAAAATTATCTCTCAATTGGTGTCCACCTCCTCCTTGGCTATTCTAGTTAATGGAGTCCCTTCTAATTTTTTCAAACCTTCCAGAGGCCTCAGACAAGGAGACCCCCTTTCGCCCATTTTGTTCATCATTTTAGCTGAATGCTTAGGAAGGATTATAGACTATAGAAAGCGTGAGGCTTGTATCAAAGGGATCCTTCCCTCCTCTAATTGCGTTCCCTTCACTCATCAGCAATTTGTTGACGATACTATCTTGGGGGGGGAAGCTTCTGTCAAAGAGGCCAGAGCCCTGAAGAAGATTCTTGATACTTACTCCAGTGGGACGGGTTAGCTGATTAATTGGAACAAAAGCTCACTCTTTTTCATCAACACCTCTGAGTTTAGAAAAAGAAAAATCGCCAGGATTCTGGGTTGTGGGGTAGGCTCTTTCCCCTCTACCTATCTTGGTCTCCCTTTGGGATCCTCACCCCCGGAGTCTTTTTGGAATGGTATTTTGGACAGATTCAATAGGAAGATGGCTGGTTGGAAAGGGGTCTCTCTTAGTCAAGCGGGAAAATGCCTCTTAGTCAAATCTTCTCTTCAAAATCTGCCAATCTACGCCCTGAGCCTCTTTGGAATTCTGGGGAAAATAGCTGAAAGAATGGAGAAAATCCAGAGAGACTTCCTTTGGAATGGTAATGAAGGGAAGAAAAGATACCCTCTTGTTTCTTGGGAGAAGGTTTGCCTCCCTAAGAGGTATGGAGGTCTGGGCATTAGAAAGATCACCCACCTCAATAAGGCTCTCCTAGCTAAACAAATATGGCAGATCTTCAGTAGCACCGGTGAATGGAGGGACACCCTGGTAAACAAGTACCTTAGAAGACCCACTCTTCTTTTCACCCTTTTTAACGAAGATATCCCAAAAGGATCGAACATTTGGAATGGGATCATGAAAGCTAGGGACCTGGCTAAGGCTAGGATATCATGGAAATTGGGAAATGGGAAGGACATCCAGTTCTGGTCGGATAGATGGCTTTCCCAAGATCCACTTATCAATAACCCTATTTTTGAGAGATGGATGCAAGCTTGTACTGATCAAATTGGGTCCAAAGTTTGTGATTATTGGAATGGCCAGGAATGGAGTGACCTATCCCTCATCTCTGAGGACTTGACTCCTATAATGCTTATGCTCAATTCCATGATTCCTATCAATTTGGGGGATGAGCTGGTCTAGAGGGATAATCCCAATGGAAGATACTCTATTGCCTCAGGCTATAATTCCCTTTGGAGCTTAAAAGAGAAGGCCCCTTGGGCGAAGGCTTGGATTTTGGGTCTCACTCCAAAGATCTACATTTTTTACTGGCTGGCTCTTTAGAACAAAATCCTTACTCATGACAATCTCATGAAGCGAGGACATGTTATGCCCAGTAGATGTCCCTTGTGTAAGAATCAGGCTGAGACCGGAAATCACATTTTCATCTTATGTGACTATGCCAGGGAGGTGTGGAATGTCATCACACATGATAATGAAACCCTCTGGTGCAAACCAGATAATCTCATGGATTTTTTCCATCAGTGGAAAGGTCTTTGTAAGATTGCTGGTCGGCAGGATCACTCGGACTAGATTTTACCCCATTTTTGCTGGGGAATTTGGAAGGAAAGGAATAATAGAATATTTAGAGAGAGAGAGAGAGGAGCCGGCTATAATCCTTGGCAGGAAGGTCTCGAAGAATATAAAGGAAAATCTCCAAGTGCTGAAGGAGGAAGAAGAAGAAGAAGGGGACAGAAAGATAGCTAAAGAAAAAGACAGGAACCTCAAAAGGCAGGATGCTAGCTGGCTTCTCCCCCCAGATGGTTGGTCAAAATCCAACTTTGATGGGGCTTCTAAGGGTAACCCAGGCCCTTCAGGTTGCAGTGGAATCATAAGAAATAGCTATGGGGAGGGAATAGCTGCCTTTGCTTCCCCGCTGGGAATCCAGACTATTCATCTGGCTGAAGCAAGAGCTGCGAGTAAGGTGGTCAAGTTGGCTTTTGAAGCTAGGATTACTAAACTCTTGCTTGAGGGGGACTCCAAAAACATTATTAATACCATTAATGGTATTTCCCCTCCGTCGTGGACGATTGCGAACATAATTGCTGAGACTTGCACCACTCTCACAAAGTTCAATAAGGTCCACATCACTCATGTTTACAGAGAGGCAAACCCAGTCGCTGATTGGTTTGCTAATAAAGGGGTTAATGCCACCAATAATCTGACCTGGCATGCTGGAAAAGATCTTTCGGCGGAGGCAAAGTTTCTTATCGACCAAGATAAAATCTTGGGAAGGACGACTCAAATCCAATGCAATTATGGATAATAAAGATTGCTTAATAAATGATAAGTGCCATTATTGGCATCGTGATTTTCACCAGCTAAAGGGGTTTCCTCTGACATTTCGACACGTTCGAAAGGACGATACCATTATTTTCAGAAAGGGGTATATTCATGGGTATCATAAAAGAAACATCACCATTTTTTCGAATCCAAATAACTTGCATAGTTCAGAGTTCATGAGAATTGTGGAAGTTGATCAGGTAAACATGACGGGTGAGAGGAGCAGAAAGGAGCCGGTGGGGGAAGTTCAGAAGTGGAAGAACAAGGCCAAAGTTTGGAGAGAGTTGGAAAAGGGTGGGGTTACTAATTTCTTCGAGAAACTTCATGGCTCGGATCCTGAGATCACTAACAGCATGGTGAATTCATGGAATAATGGTAAGGTTAAGGTGAACGGGGTCTACTTTCAAATTACTGAGGATGTGGTTGCTGAAGTCACGGGGATTCCGATGGAGGGGCATAAATTCTTCAGAGACAAGAAGATGTCTTCTAATGCAATCAAGGATTTTGTGAAAAACACTGAAGAGCTGAACAAGCTGGGCAAGAAAGAGACGTTTTTTGTAACGGATACTATAAAGAAGCTTTGGAGGTATGTTCTCTATGCTATCATTGAATATATAACCCTAGACCCTAGGTTTGATAGGGTTAGGACTCACCATTTTGTGATTCTAAATCATTTTTGCCATGGTAGTAAGATCTCCTTCCCGTATTATCTTTTTAACTCGATGAACAAGGCCATTTCTAGTTTTAAAAAGAAAGCTACCATCAACCCGGCCCTGCATGAGGGTCTTCTGCTACTGATTCATGAGAATTTCCACGCTCAAACCATTAGCAAAAACCCTATCCAGGGGGCGGATGTTGACAAGACCAGCTCCAATTTTTCCTCAGATTCCGACGATGTCGAGAGCATCAGCTCTGATGAGGTTTTTGAGCATTTAGGTAAGAAGACTAAAAGCCATAAGAAGGATTACCCCTCTATCAAATTACCCAGCAGAAAGAGCCCTAGAGGTCATACCCCAGCTAAAACTGGCTCTACTAAGGTGGAGGAGGAAATGGATATTGATGATTCTGACAAGGTTTCGAAGGAGGAGCTGGATGAGGAGAAACTGAGAAAAAGACAGAAGAGGGAGGGAGAGAGCATGGAGTGCTCCAGTAGTCAGGGAAAGGATTCTCTGCCCATTCCCCTCTCCCCTATACATCCTCAGCCTCCTTTGGAGGAAAATGACAACTCTGGACAGATTGAGGGGGAAGTGCAAGTTAATAACAGAAGGAAGGCTTGGAAGAACTTCAATGTGAGAACGGCCACTATGGGAATCTACAGAGAGGCGATGAACCCCCAACTCTTGGTGGACGACCTCAAGAAGCCTAGACTCAATGAGCTAATTGACCCGGCTATGGTGGCTATTTCTGATAATGCAAGAGAAACGGGCATGAATCTGTTGAACAATGCCCGCAATAGCATGATCGACAACTTTAGATCAATTAAATGGATTTTCCATGAGCTTGAGGATGTCAGAGATAGGGTTTCCCAAATGGAAAAAATCAAGAGCAAGATAGGTGCAGAAAGCCAAGGCGACTGGAATAGCTGGGAGACTCTGATGGAGAGGAGAGTAAAAAATATTGAGAACTACAATCACAACCTGGAAAGTCAAATGATCTCCCTCCTCGCTTCGATCAACGACAACATCCTCTCTCTCTTGAAAAATCTCAAAGACAGGAACCAGATGGAGGAAGATGATAAACAGAACAGAGACAAAGATAGGCTGGATGTAGATAAAGCCAAGGAAAACACTATGGAGAAAGATTTGACGAACGCCCAGGATCATAAGGCAGAAGAGCAACAAGAGTGCGCCGAAGCTGCCCAGACCATGCTCGAGATGGAGAAGTAGTCTGCTAGGTTGGGTCTCTGTCCTTTGGTTTTTGTTTCTCCTGGCTTTGGCTTTTTGTCTAGTCTCTATTTTTCTGGTTGGTTCTCTGGCCTTTTTAGTGGGCAGTTGTTTCAGGCTGGGCCTTTGGGCTTATTTTCAGCCGTAAGACTTATGTTTTGGCTGGGCATTTTTTTGCTTATTTTCAGCCTTTCTTGTTGTTAAACTTATGGGTTTCAGGACCCCTTAAAACCTGTTTACCTTATCAAAAACTTAGCATAGTCTTGAATATTTCCAACAATTGGTATCAAAGCTTTGTGTTTCTCAAGTGAAAGTTTAATAGCTTGAGAAAAGATCAAGGATATGGAGATATTTAGATTTGGCAAAGCTATTGACAATGAAATGTTGGATCTGCAAATGGCCATTGCCCTACTTAGAAAAGCTAAGGAGCAACTTTCCCAATCCTTGAAAAGAAGAAAGGAACTTACCAATCAAATGAATGATCATCTTTACATTTAAGAAAGAATTGAAGACTTTCACTCTTCAAGTAGCTCAGATGATGCAAATGATGCAATCAAAGAACTCTTAGAGAAGAATGGTTCCTTGCAAGAAGAAGTAAGAAAGCTAAAAAGAGAACAACAAATTTAGTCAATAAGGTTATGTGAAATTTTAGAACAAAGAAACAAGATAAAAGAACAAATGGATGGAAGGAATAATGAAATCTATAACCAATTCCTTCAACAAACAGACCTTATTGATTAGCTCTTCAATGCAAATGAGGAAATCATGAGCCTAAGATTTTAAAATGGAAAAATAAGGAATGATCTAAATTTTGAAAGGAAAATTAATGAAAGAATAATAAATGAGTTGAGATCTAAAAGACAAATTAGTGAAAGATTGAGAAATGACCTAAACAATGAGAAGCAAATCAATGAAATAATGATGAAATCTCAAGTAGACAAAAAGGAAAAGCAAGAATTGGATACAAAGAAGAAGGTGAATCCTCCAAACAAGGTGCTCAAAAGAATCAAGGACCTACTTGCAATCACTATGGTAAATTAGGTCAGACATAAAAAAAATGTTGGAGTAATGGAAAAGAAAACTTCAATGAAAAATGCTACATTTGCAATCACCATGGTCATAGGGCTAATGAATGCAAAGAGAAACCAATATTTTAAGCAACTATCATAAATGTAAGAAAGATGGACACAAGGCATTAGAATGAAAAACAAAAACATTGAACCCTGTAGAAAAAATTGTGAAAGCAATATTTGGTTGGGATTACAATACTTGGTGTAGATGTCATTACTGTGGAGAATTTGGACACATTGGTATGAGTTGTGTTAAACATCATATGAGAAAAAGAGATACCACTAAAAGATGTTTCATTTTTACAAAACTTGGTCATCTTGCCAAGAACTATATGAATACTAGTAAAATTGAAGATGAGAAGAAAGCAAAGGTTGATAACATCCATAAGTAGATGAGACAGCAATGGATGCCTAAGTATATCAAGGAGACTGGTCCAAGTTATGATGGTCAAGTCACTCAAGAATTTTGTGACTCTACCATTCCTAATTAAGTTCTCAAGGAAGAACTAGAACTAGGCTATCAAAGAAGACATCTGAATTAGTTCCATTTAAAAGGTGACAAAGATCCAAATCCATATACAAGATACAAAGGGATCACTGAGAAAGATCAGTATTAGTTATTACCAAGTTACCTTCTCTACCAAGAAAGGTCAAGACATAGACTCTACTGAGAAAGGTTGGGAGTAACAAGGCACTTATGGTTACTGAATTATGGAGATGTCACCAAGTGATCAATGGCATCCATCCACCTCACCGAGTATGGATGTCCACCTACCTTCCAAGAAAAGTTGAAGCAATTGGAAGGAGTTGGAATTACAAATTTTAAATCTTTGAAATATGAGACTAGGATAGAGGTAGAGAAGAAGCAAGTTGAAGAACTAGTGCTAAGAAAAATGGGTAAGTGCAAGTACTCACCAGATGAGATTGCTTCTCAAGTCTTTAATGAGTTGCTAGAAAAGATCAAACCAAGATGAGATTTTTCCATGCAAATAGTCAAAGACATATATGCACAAACCCTAAGGTAGTTACTAAAGAGCATATCAGATGTTGAGATGAAAGAGTCTTTAAAGAAAAATGAAGAAAAATTGACTCTTAGGTTTAATACGTGTTTAGTTTTGATTAAGGACATAGAGCATATTGTTAAAAATAATAAAAATACTTGGAAAAATGTTTATCATCTCCATAAACCAAGTGAATATCCAATTGAAGTAAAGGATGTTGATGAAGAAGAAGATAAGGAGAAAGACGAGGAAGAAAATGTTGAAGAAGTGACTCATCTTGATAATGAAGAAGATGAAGAGGATCAAGGTGAAGAAGCTATCGAGGAAGATAAGAAAGATGATGAGGAGACTGACCTAGTTAAGATAGCTATTGCAATCATTGCCTCACTTCCTCTCTCCCCAAGAAAACCATTGACTACATCAAGTATGGAGATAGCTTCAACAAGTTTGGTTGTGACTATTACTAATATGTCAAATGTCCAATCACTCTTTGTACCAACTCAGCTTAGCATATCATTTACAGAAGTGACTTCCACTTCATCAACCAAGTTGCAGACTCCATCTACTAAGTTGTGTTCTTCAATCTTCACTCCTCCAATTTTGACTTCTATAGTCTTGAGTGCATCCATGGTAAGCTCTCTAGTTTTGTCTACCTCAGTTTTGGATTCTACAATTTTGACTTCATCAATTTTGGATTCTTCTAGCATCTCTATAAGTATTCCATTAGTCAGTACTATAATAATTTTTACTACAAGTCCGAGTATGTCTACTATTGTTTCCATTCTAGGCACTAAAGCAATAAGTACAAGGAAAATTAAACCTAAGGTTCAACCGAGTACAAAATTTTTGAAAGGAAAGGAGATAGAAGAATATATAGATTTGGATGAGGAAATAGCAATTCCCAAATGGGATATCTACAATCTTTCAGTAGACCAAATGAACATATTTGGTGAACTCCTTGAGAAAAAGGCCAAACAAAAAATATTAAGAGAGGAAAGAGACAAAGAGTACAAGATTATAGATGATGCCAAGAATATCTTCGCTAAGGCTATTGGAATTGAGGTTGATTATTCTCAACCTATTTTGTTTTAGCTTGGAGAGGCAGTCCAAAAGTTCAATGAGGACACTGAAGGTCTAGAAATGCTGGCTGAAAAGGCTGAAAAGAAATTCAATAATAAAGTGTTGGAGCACATTTCTCAGCACAGAGTCATTCATCAAGTCAAGCTTTCAACAATTTTCATCAATCTTGAGGCATCCTGTTCAAATGTGTCATCACTTCTTGCAAAACTATGTGATGTCACTAAGTAATATAGTGTAGTAAAGGACATATTGTCCAAAATTGATATAGATCTTAAAGAAAGTGCTTAGCAGCTACAACTTGACCCTAGTTCAAGCTCTACACATTTTAAGAAGATCAATTTTTTGTCAAACTTGCAAGCTAAATTGTTAAGAGAAGAAGCAAGGATCCATTCAACATTGGTTGATATAAAAAATATGATCCTTCTAGTCATGTATGCTATATAGAAACATATCATATATTAAAAAACCCTGATCCATGATAACAACTTCTCTGTTGCTGATCACATGATTAAACTATCAACTTAAGTGCAAATCGTAATTCAGACATGTAAGGTTCTGTAAGATAACTTGGATAAAACCTTGGAAATCACCCTCAAGGTACACTCTAAATTCTTATCTCATTTTGGTGTCTCTATGTAAATATGTTACAATAAATCTTTGGCATTACTATCAAAAAGGGGGGGATGAGAAATGTTACATTTATATAAGAGAAAAGTTACAAGGGGAGATATGTTATGATATGGGAGAAAAATTACATTGAAGAAATATCATATGTATATAAGAGAAAAGTTATATGTACATAATGGATCACATAGTATGGAGGAGAAATATGCTATGGTAGAGAACTAATCTGTATATACCTTGTAAAGATCAATTTTGAAAAATCTCAAAAATATACCAAGCTAGTATCACATGGTGATGAATACAAGGTATTTAGTTTTGGGCTAATAATTTTTTTTTTAACTAATGTTAAAGGGGGAGATTGTTGACATATAAGTCAAGTTTGTTATTAGTGACACACACTTATTTAGATTCTATACATCTATTGAGCTCATTGAATAGTTTATAGTGCTTGTCATGTAATTCAACAGCCATCGAGCTCTACAGTTGCTACCAAGTCTTTGGACTAATCCTAGTGGTTATCTAGTAGATTCAGTCAGTGTGAAGTCCAACAGTTCATTCATGCATTTTAGTGTATACCAAGTTTATCAATGGTTACTGAGTTAGCAGCTCATGTGATACAAAGCCTATGTTTATTGAGCATTGTAGTATCTACCAAGTTTGCAATTTAGGTAATGTGGAGCCAATGTTAATTGAGCTACTTTATGGTAATCTAGTGATTTAGTGTTTTCCAAGTTGCACAATATCTACCGAGTCACTAGTGTAGACTGATTTTAAGACTACTTGAAAATGATCAGTATGGACTGAGCTTCTATGTCTACCAAGAGCATAAAAATTCCAAGAAGTGATAGTGGATGCCAAGTATCATAACCTCACTGAGTCAGTCTTCAAAACCCAAGTTTCTTCATGTGGGCTAACTTTGTAATATTTTTGTTAACTTGTGTCATGGCTAACTTTGTAATTTTGTAAATTGGATTAGTATGTATATGTGTGTGTGTGTGTGATATATTGTATCATATCTAATGAAAGTGAGAATAATTAAGAACAAGAATGGAAATGTGTGAGCATATGTAATATGAATGGTAAAAGTTCAAGTTATGAATGCATCAGATAAAGAATTATAAAGGCCATAACAGTATAAGGAGCAACAGTGAAAAATATATCATAGAAAGATGATCAATATGCTAAGGAATCTTTATCAGCAAACTTAGTTGCAAATCAGAGATCTAGTACTTCATCCTAATAGGTGAACCAGTCAAAATCCTCTATAAAGGTAGACCTAATAGTCTTTTCTAAATCTCTTTACCGAGAACATACTTCATTGTATGTTTGTAAATCCTCTCACAAGGTGGACTTAGTAGTCATATTTTCTCCTAATAGGGTAGATCATCAGAAGTGATCAATGTAAGCCTTAATAGGCCAACTTTAGGCTACAATACTAAAGTTTATGGGTATCATCCCCAACCTAGTTTTTCTTTCTATTCGAAAGGTTTTTGGGTCACCAAATATTTTTGTTCAAGTGTTATGGATGCTTTCATGTTTTCAATTTCTCATGCATGCAATTAGATTAGATGTGATGAACTAAGTGCTAATTTATTTATTGGATTAAGAATTGAAATTGTTAAAGTTTTAGAAGTTACTAATTCACCCCTCCCCTCTTAGTAACTTAGCATAATCTTGAATATTTCCAACAATTATAACCCATAGGGGTATCTAGCTCTTCCCTTCTCTTCTCTTTTGACTACTTTTTTGTGTCTTCTTTATAGCTAGTTCTTTATTTGATTATTCTTTCTTAGCTAGTTTTTGGAAGAAAAGATTTGGGCTTCTAGATGGTAACTTTTCTTTCTATGGAAACATTTTTTCCTAGTGGATTTTGGACTTCCCCCCATTTTGATTCCACAAGGTTCTAGGTCCCTTAGAAATGTAATTTAACTTAATAAAAAGCATAATTGTATCAATGAAAAGAACAAAAATTAGAAACACACTTTACACCAAATCTATATACATGGAAAGGTCAAGATGGGGAGAACCATGTAGAGAGGATAAGCTCTCAATTAGTATGTATATAGTTATAAGGGCTTTCTCACTATCATAAATTTTTCATTTCCTAACATATAATTGCTCATCTATAGAAAATGGCTTATGACTAGTATTAAAATGTTAATCTCATATTGGTTATTGACAAGTGTGTGTCTATACACTTAAGTCATTTACTTAGTTCATGTCAAACAAGTAACATATGCTAACCACAACATATAAGTTAGAGCATGCCAAGTAAATAGTGACTGATGAGTCACTCATATGCCAAGTCACTCATGTGACAAGAAGATAGTATGTGCTAAGTGATTCATGAGCTGAGAAAGTAGTGTATGTTGAGTCACTTAGATGTCGAGTGACATCATTGAATTCATAGTTAGTGTCGAGCACCAAGGACTTTAGATGCTGAGTAACATAGTTTTATCATAGTTATTTGTAGTGGTACAGACTACTATGTAAACCATTTTAGGGCTGACTTAAGGATTGAATTATTATATTTTGGTGATAAGGATGAATATTAAGTGGGAATCCATATGTATTACATGCATCCAATTAGGTAAAGAGAATGTATAAGTTGCAATATGGATGAATCTCCACTATTGATTCATACCTAATTCTAAGTTACATAGGTCTACTTAAGGAGGATAAACCCTAAACTTCTTATGTATGGAAAGGGAGTGAATGAATGATCAAGGAGATTTTTGGCATGTGAAAACTATAAAATTCATGGTGACCAAGGAATTATGATCTAAATTTAATTACAAATCAATTAAAGAAGAATAAAGGAAGGACACAATGAATAATAGAGAGACATATGATCAAGAAGGATCAAGTACACAACATTATAGAGGTGATTTATCATCAAGCAATAGAATTCTAATCAAAAGATAATTGTTGAGACATTCTATCAAGTGAATTAGTTAAATATCTTAATAGAGTAGTTTTAATAAGCTGTATTGAAATCCTCTAACAAGGTGCTTACTTGATTGTGAGTTGAAGTCCTTTAACTAGGCACACTTCTAATAGGGTGTTGAAATCCTTTAATAAAGTAAGACCTAATAATCTTTGTAAGCCTTTAACAGGGCATACCTTTCATAGTATAGATCATGTTTCATGATAAAAAAATTGTAACCTTCATTGGATACACTTTATTAGTATAGTAGTGAAAATTTGTGGGTATCATCCCCACCCCATTTTTACCTTCTCATTTGAGGGTTTCTGGGTAATCATATCTTGTGTCATGTTTGTGTGAGTTCTTACTTGTTTACATATTTTAGATGTATATGCTTTACATGGTATTTTAGTTTACTTATTGAATATATGAGATGGATGTGTGGTGAATCTTTTATGGGTTAAAGTTTAAAGCATTGATTCACACCACTCTCTCAGAGTTTACTTTTCCTATTATAATACTAGCAATTTTTGTTAGGGTAGAGTTCTTTGAAAGTGAAGATTTGTAGCTTTGAGGAAAGATTTTGGAAATGGAAGTCTACAAGTTGGGAAAGATCATTGAGAATTGGGAGATTGAAATACAACTCATTCTATATCAGTTTAATGCAGTAAGAGAAGATCTAAAGAAATCATTGAGAAGAATGAAAGAAATTTCTATTGAGCAGAATGACACACAATACCAAGAGATGGAAATTACTAAGCTATTTACAAATGGAAACTTCAATGAATTTTATGTAATAGTTGTAGATCTAATGGAAAAAAATAGAACCCTAGTCGAAGAGATCATACCTTTTAAGATAGAGGAAGAATCAAAAGCCATATTACTATGTGAGGTGACCAAATAGAAAAAGAAAGATATAGAAGACAAAGTCATGATAGAAGATGAAAAAAGAGTTATGACTAGAATATTGTAAGAGAAATTATTAGAAGTAAATAGGATTACTTACATGTAATTGGAAACTATAAATCAAGTCATGATTGTTAATCATGAAATAAATAGTAAAGACATTGTAATAACAATATTGAAGTTGTAGAATGAGAAGTTGAGCAATGATCTAAAAAGGGAGAAAGCATTTACTCAAAGTTTCAATAAGCCTAATGAAGCTATGAAGTACTTTGAACAATTGATGAGATCTCCTAGTTCTAATAATGATACATTTGGATTAGGATACATAAGTATTGAAGAAGGAGAATCATCCAAAAGTGCTGAAGAAAGAAGTAAGAAAGGTAAGAACTCAAAACCTACTTATCATAATTGTGGTAAGAAAGGGCATAATGCTAATGTGTGTAGGAGAAAGACTGTGAATTAGAATGTTAAGCATAAGAGCATGGGTTACTACCATAAGTGTAACAAACAAGGTCATCAAGAACATGAATACAGAACCAAGACCATTCACACTCAAATATTTGAAGGATATTATTATAACTACCAAAAGTATGGACATATAGCTTTTGAGTGTAGAACTAAACCCAAGTGGTCATCTAGCAAGTAGACAAAGGTAAAGAACAATGAAAAATCTTATAATTGGTATTATAATACAAGGTATATTCGTCACTGCTATCAAGAGTATAGACATGTTCCTTAGAACTATATTAGAACACACTTCAGAAGCAATCATAAAAGGTGGTTAGTCAAACCACATGTTTTAGCTATTTGAAGATTGATTACATCAGTCAATATTCTCTAACAAGATCAAAGGCACCAAGTTGTGAGTTTAAAAAAGGAAAAGACAAGGAAAATATTGAAAATATCAAAAATGAGATGAACAAGACATGGAAGAGAAAGGATGATTGTAGAACATCAAGTGCAAATGTGATCACTTCACCCAATGGGTTAGGTGATACACCTCATCAAACTAAGCAATCAAGAGATATGAAGGATTGATATTTAAAAGATATGCCATACATCAGTTCCAAGGATTTATTTCTAAAAAGATTACATATGCATGAATAAAGATGAAAAGTGTTATTAGAGTTCAAGGAAAAATCTTTAAAGTTTTGTCAATTTTTTCATGTTACTATAGAGCATGAAAATTCTCTTATGGTTGCCAAGTAAAATATTAGTGGATGTCGAGTGAACAAAATTGGTTAGTTGAGGCCGAGCTAGCTAGAAATCAATTGATATTGAGCTTATAGCTATGAAAGAACTTAGCATTAATTGAAGTGTTTTAAGGGCTATTTGGTTGATTTCTACTCATTTAACATCATTTGAATTTGAGAAAGAACACAAAGAGCTAAAGGTGATCTAAAGAATTTCATCTAAGCATTTTCAAGAGATTTAAAAGGTTATTCAACAAAATTTCATTAGGATTTGTGAGGTATTTACTATGTGTTGAGTTACATAGTTTCAAATTTCACAAACCCTAGATATATGTAATGGTGTCTAGTTCTTCTAAAGAAAAAGGTGTAGAGGGAAAAGAGGTTTTAAATTTTTAGTTAATTAGCAATGAGATTAAACAACATATTTTCAAGGCTATTCTAGATATAGCATATTTAAGTAGGATCCCTCTAGTGCATTATCTATGATACCACCACAACTCTTAATGATTCAAGATGTTAGGAATTGTTACACTTACAAGATTGGAAGCATAGGTGACATGGAAATCAGAGAAGAATATGGAAGACTATGTGAAAGCACACAAGTTTTATTAGTCAAGAAGATTAAACAATGTACCTTGTATTGCAATGGATATGGGCTATAAAACTATGAAGAAAGATCATACTTATGATCTTCCTGAGTTCTAGTTGTAGAAATTGATTAAAAATCTAGGAGCTATAAGGAAAACAAAGAGTTCTTAGTGTAAATTTGGATCTATTCTAGTATGTATTTTCTTCTATGTGTAGAATACATTTCCTACATTTGATAAGGTTGCATGGAAGATGAATAGATCAATTGCAGTATAGATAGGAGAATTCATTAAACAATTAGGTGATAACTTTGAGTTAGTGATGACTAGTTATTTTGAAGATTTAAAATAATCTATGAAGAAGATATTAAGGATACTAGTCTCACTAGGGGAGAAACATTATGATGATGTTTTCTTTCTAGTTGATACTGATCACACATATGTACAAGAAAAATTCCTAGGGTGAGATGGCTAAGGCCATTAGGATATGAGATCAATGTTGATGAGGCCTCTGCAACAATCACAACATTAATTGTAGAAGAAGTGGACAAAGAAGCTCAAGATTTTGGCAATTGTGACTTGGCCAAATAAAAAATCACCATGGAATTGAAGACTACCTCTATACTTAGGAAGATGAACAAATTGGTGAAGAAAATGAAAGAAAAATTAGGTGAAGGAACCAAGGAAGAGGAAGATGATGAAGAAGAAGAAGACACATAGGCTCAAGCACCACTGGCACTAACACAAGGTCAAGGAGAGGATTAGCAAGAAGAGAAAATAGAAAATGTAGAAGGTACCAAGGAAGAACCTATTCCTATTGACAAGAATAAAAAAAAGTCAAAGACACAAGTAGTGACAAAATTAAGCTATCCTAAAAAAATAGCACCTACCACAAGGGCTAGTACAAGAGTCATTATAGAGAAGGATATAGAGGTCAAAAGTGTACAACCTTCAAAACCCTTAGTTGTATATCAAAGGAAGGAGATAGTAGGTTGCACTATCAGTACACTCATGGAAGGAACTTGAGTCTTAGAAAATGTACAAGAGTCTGAATAAGACAAGGTTGAGATAGTTGGAGAAGACAAGGTGGAAACACTAGTAAATAATGGGACACAAAGCCAAATAGGTTAGGTAGATGCACTTTCACCTCTAGCACAAGATCAAGATACAACTAAAATCAAGAAGGAAGAAAAGGATAAATTTGACACTGAAGCCAAAGGAGCTAGTAGAAATTCAAGCACTTGTGACATTACTAGAATCTAGAACGCCTTCTAGTCAAACTCTTCAAAGGCCAAGCAGAGATGCTACACCATTGCAATTCTCAGTGCCAAGTCCTAGCTCATCTAAGGTAGAAGAGTTAATTACTTATGGAGATGTTAGCCTAGATGAAGAAATTATATCACCCAAGTTTGATTATCCAGCAATAAAAATTGATAAGATGGGTATACTAAAAAAGGCCCTAGCAAGGAAGAAACATCAAGAACTTCTCAAAAGGGAGCACAAGCAGAAGTAGGCTTTTATTGAGATCAAATACATTTTATTAGATTCATCCATTTTTCCTACTCTAGATGAAACAAATCCTATCATTGAACAATTGACCAACATAGTGGAAAGAGTAGGTGACCAAGACCTAGATAGTAATGTCAAATTATTGGAATGGTTTGAGAAGATGTTTCAAAACAAAGTGAATGAGAAGATATCTAGTGATAGTTCACTAATATAGGTTTCATTGAAAACTAAGATAGATAGTGTGAAGAAGGTACTAGAGAAAAATTTCTCTTTATACACCATATTGTGTACTCCTACACTCTTCACATAGGAGATAAGGAATCACATCCTAAGCTTGGAGAGTCAAATGCAGTCATTTGGTGCAAAATTGCCCATGACTCCAACTCAAATTGAAGAACACTTTAGGACCCTCTTGTAATGAAAAATTTAGTTAGCAAAATTACAAGTAAATGAATCCAATATCAGGGCTAAACTAATCAACATCCAATCTACATTGACTTCTCACATGGAGATTTTGCACAAGGAGCTAGGCTATGCAGAAACACTTATGAAGAAAGATCCCAATCTTTCTATATTAGATGGCTTAGTAAACCTTGCTGTTGAGCTGGCCATCAAAATTAAGTCTTTAGAGGTAGCATGTGATAATTGGCATGAAACTCTTAAAATTATACTTGAGGTCCACAAATCCTTTTTGGAAAAATACACTATTAGTGTATAACCCATTGACATCAGTGTCAAAAAGTGAGAGTAAGAGTAATGGGGAAGCAAGAATGGGGTAGTAAGAGCAAGTGGGAGAGAAAGTGTATTAGTTGAGGTAAATATACTCAGCATAAGAAAGCTTTTGATGCAAAGTATAATACAATATAGAACAAAATAGATCAAACAACTCAGGACGAGTTATAACATTTTGAGGTATAAGTCATGCTGCAAAATTTTGATATTTTAAAATTTGATATTTTGAAATTTTATATAGAAGTTGAATAGTCATCTATGTTATGCTCATAAGAATAAGAGTATTAATGTATGTCCAAGTTTTTTTGACACTCATGTCAAAGGGGGAGATTATTAATCTCAGATTGGTTTTTGACAAGTGAGTGTCTATACATTTAAGTCATTTACTTAGTTCATGCCAACCAAGTATCATATGTTGAGTACAAAATATAAGTTAGAGCATTCCAAGTAAATATTACATGATGAGTTAGTCATATGTCAAGTTACTCGTGTTGAGTAGACACTATGCATTGAGTGATTCAGGAGTTGAGCAAGCAGTGCATGCCGAGTCATTCAGATGTCGAGTGATAGCATTGAATCCACAGTTAGTCCTGAGCACCAAGAACTTCAAATGCCAAGTAACATAGTTTTGTCATAGTTTTTTGTACTGGCATAAACTACTATGTAAACCATTTTTGGGCTGACTTAAAGATTGAATTATGATATTTTGATGATAAGGATGAATCTTAAGTGGGAATCCCTATGTATTACATGCATCTAATCAAGTAAAGGGAAGGTTTAAGTGGAAAGATGGATGAATCTTTTCCATTGATTCACACCTAATTCTAAGTCACCTAGGTCCTCTTTAAAGAGGATAAACCCTAAACTTCAAATACACAATAATATGGAGGTGATATGTCATCAAGAAATCGAGTGCTTCACAGGATCATTACTAAGACATTCTAACAAGTGAATAAGTTAAATCTCTTAATAGAGTAACCCTAACATGCTATATTGAAATCCTCTAACAAGGTTCTTACTTAATTTTGAGTTGAAGTCCTTTAACTAGGCACACTTATAATAGGTTGTTGAAATATTTTAACAAGGTGAGACCTAAAAATCTTTGTAAGCCTTTAACAGGAAAGACCTTTTACAGGGTAGATAATGTTTCATGATCAAACATTGTAACCTTCATTGGATACACTTTATTAGTATAGTAGTGAATATTTGCGGATGTCCTTGCCACCCCAATTTTACCTTCTCATTGGAGGGTTTTAGGGTAATCATATCTTGTGTCATGTATGTGTGAATTCTTACTTATTTACATACTTTAGATGTATATGCTTTACATGGCATTTCAGTTTACTTATTGAATATATGAGATGGATGTGTGGTGAATGTTTTATAGGTTAAAGTTTAAAGTATTGATTCACCCCCCCACCCTGCCCCACCTTAGAGTTTACTTTTGCTATTACAATTCTAACATAAAACTCTACACAATGAATATTGCATCTATCCTATTTTGTGTGGGATATAGTTTTGTTGAGGTGCATAGTCCATTTCACATTCAATAGTTAATGTCTAACATAATAAATTCCATTTTCATTTTTTAGTAACTAAGCATAATCACTTTCACATGCATTGTAAAATTACCATATATCACACACACACACACACACACACACACACACACACACACACACACATGTTGAGATTGGAGGAAAATTTTAAAAATGTGTAAGATTTTTGAAATTGTTGACTTCTTGTAGTGATGAGAGGTTTTATCACTTATTTAAACATTTTTTTTTTGGTTGTAGAAAAACTCATATTATGTATGGAGCAGGCTATTGATCAATATACTATGGAAAATGTTAACTAGTCTAGAGTATACGACCATGATATTTTGTTTCAAAGTGGGTATAGACCTTATGTCTATGGTTGCAACATGAGAGGTGTTGTATTCAATTAATCGTAATTGGTCTAGTGAATATTGGTTCTAAACTAGTGGACATAGATACATGTTAGAGGTAGTTACATTATTTTGGGAATAACTTGGTAGCAATCAATATAGAAATGGTCTCTAGTGGGTAGCATACAACATATTATCTTGAAAGTTGACAAGATGATGTAGCATGTTGATATTTTCTTACAAAAATTAATTATGGACCCTAGTCTATGGATTGATATAAATTTAATAATTTTTTATTTTCTTAAGAATACTTGTATGCCTTAGTATGGTCCTATTTATTTATTTTTTAGTAATAGAGTCCTAATAGGAAAACCTAATTTCTTATTTGTAGTGGGTGTAGAACTAGAAAATGGGCTAATATCTAACATATGATGAGAAAATCACAATCTCAATAAACATACATCTGTACACTTGAATTGTGTCACACTCTAAACCCTTCTATCCAAACGATTCCATGAGTTGGAATGCTTGGATGCCGGCTTAGAGCTCCCTATCCACGGAGTGCAAGAAGCTAGTTTTCAAGCATGAAGGCTCTCAACCAAGCCTTAGAAATGTGCTTCTTACTAGTAAACTATGCAACGGGAGGTTCTTTGAGACAAGAGAAAGAGTGCAAATATCTTCAAGGAATCCCTCAAGAATGCAATGCAAGTATGGAAACTAAGCTAAGATGATAATGCAAAATGCAGCTATGCTAAGCATGTATGAGAGTATTACAAAACCAAATATTAAGCTATGTGAGATTATTTGCAAGAATGAAAGCTAAACTAACATGCAACTATGCTAAGAATGCCATATGATCTTATGCTAATATGATGGAATGAGAGAATGAGACAAGAAATGAGAAGTTCTCCACAAAGCTCCCAAGAAACCTGTTAGAAAACCTGCAGCATGATAATATTCAAATGAGGATCGATTTGAGGGGGAAAGCTCTCTCCCTTTTAAAGATGTATGGATGGTAGAGATAAAGATGAAGATGGTGGATGATCAACGGTGGAATTTGAAAAGAGGAGTGATCCATGTGCACACACAAGTCAACCAATAGAATATAAGTTGACTTGTCATATAAGACAAAAGTCACAAAGCCTTTTCTTTTAATTGTAAAATAGAAAAAGGACTTTATGTGTGCACTTTAAGTGGGTTAGAAGAATGGGGTCTTTTATTTAATTAAAAGGGGACATGTTCTTTTCATCAAATAATGAACTTAGGATAGCATAGTCAAACTATAGGTTATAATCAAATTAATTGATTATTAGCAATTTAGTCTAGGTAAATGATTAAATTAATTTAGCCAAAATGTTGAAAAGGGGGCTAATAGTCTAGATGACCATTTTTAGGTGATTACAACATCGATACCCTATAGTCTATGATGAAATCCAAATAAACAAAGAAAGCAATACAAAGTTAAAACCCCCTCTTTCATTTGTAGCTCCCATGTCCTTACTTCCCCATATAATGTAGCTCCAAATTCCTATAATGCACACAATTAGGAAGCAAAAGTCTATGATAATTATGATGATATAAGAGTACTAGAAGAAGTGATTTGAAGCATAAAGAGACTAAGAAGTTAGGACCTCAAGACTTAGGACTTATGGCTTAGGACTTGGACTAGAAATGAGAGGAAGAATGCTCAATTTATAATCAACATGTAAGATGAGAGCATTGAACTTGTCACCTTGGATATGCGACTTGTCAAGAGATTCATTTCAGATTACATGACACATATGACACAAGATCCCAAATGTAGGATTGTATGACACTTGGAAGTTAAAAATGATTTAAAATGGAAGAAAATCTATGACATGTCATGTGACACCTCAAACCCACTTAAAGCCAAGAATCAATGACAATGATGACTAAATATAGATAGGTGTAAGGGAATAAGAATATATGGGTTATGACATATCTTAGCCAAGTGTAAGGGTAAATCCATGATGAAAGATGCCCATGTGTCACAATGATATCAAGATTGTTTCAATATTATGTGGAATATTTCTGTTAAAAATCCATATATCCACACAAAATAGAAATTAGTAAAGTGGAAATCATGAGTGGAAAATGAGACTTAGGAAATTTTGAATATATATGGTTTGTGAATGATGAACCAATTAATTAATAAAATTAATTAATTGAGGATGTTAGTTAGGAATAATAGATAGTAAAATGACATAGGATTAAAGTATGGGTTATTTAATCCTATAGAGAAAATTAGAAGATGATTGGCTAATTTGATTAAATAAGTGTGATAGTATCCTTTGATGAAAATGTGATGATTATGTAGATTGACTAGGATGATGATGGATAGATCAAAGGCATGGTTAAATTTATTGTTTGATTAAAATTGATAATATGCCAAGGGCACATGACATGAATTAAGGACATGTAACATTTAATTGATATCATAAATTCTATAGGATTGAGATTGATTAATATGGTTGATCACAATAACACTGACAGACACTTTCAATGTTATTAAATTTATTTGATGATGCCATGATCTAACACTGAGAGCCTTGACAATATTGATGATTAGATGATAAGAATGATGGTTGGACCTAGCACTAAGAGCCATGATAGTACTAAGGTCAGATTGATAGGTTTGATAGATTGATAGGTTTTCAAGGCATTGAAAGCCACAAAAATGCCTAGGATTGGATAGATGATGATTTTTTTGGGTTGTTTGACATGTTTTGGGTTGGTTATGGTTGATTCTGGATAGATTTTGAGTGATCTTTTGTTGATTTGATATGATTTTGATGATGTTGAAATGGTTTTGGGTTGATTAGATATGATTCTAAAATCATATGCAAATGACACACAAGAGGATATGAATGATAAATAATATTGTTGAGATATAAGCAAGTTGTTCAAAAGATTGGAATTAGTGAAATCAGGAATCAAGATGAGTTAGTATGAAATAGTAATGAAACTATAGATGCAAACCATTTTTGAGCATCTACATTTTGCCCCTCTTAGATATAATGTGATTTAGAGTGTTGTGTCAAAGAACCATGATAAGAAAGTTAGAAAAGAATGCCCCAATAATGGTGGTATATATTGGTGCCCCCTTGATAAATTGACCAACGTGGACATATGATAGGATTATTTCATCAACAATAAGAAACCAAAGCCATAGAAACTGACAGATCACAAATCAGAGCTCAAATGCAAAAGTTATGGGCTCTAGAGTGCAAAAAGGCATTGCAACCAACATAGAATGTACCTCTTTAGTATCCATATAGGTAGAAATAGAAAATAAAAGGGCTTGGAGAGGGTTTAAAGGTCATTTTCACCCTCACATTTGGTAGGAAAGAACTCTAGAGCAAGCAGGATGGATCGATTACCTAGGGAGCAACACCATGGTGAATGAGTGTGTATCTACGTATGATAGGAAGATGTAGGACCTCTAGTGAGTACATATAAGCTATCTTTGTGTATTTTGTGCTTTTCTAATCTTTTTAGGCACTTAGGAGTTAGTTGATGGTCAAATGGCGGTCAAATAAGGTCCTGAGGCTAGTTTAGGGCATCAAAACACCCCAACTATGTCCAAAACGTAGCCAACTATGTAGTGGGTGCACTTGGCATGCCCAAGTGTGCACTAAGTGCACTTGACATGACCAAATATGCCATGGGGGTAGTTGTGGGCCTCAACTATGCTCTGGGATGCTCCAGGGCTCTCAATGAGGTTTGGATGAGCCCAAATTGACCCAAAACTTGGGGTACACTAGCAAGATCCTAGGATGATGTCAGACAAGCATCAAGACTTAGTCAAATATAGTACAAGTGGCCAGAATTGGTCAAACTTATGGTAGATGTAGGTCAAACACAGTCAGAGGTGATAAAGAGCATCGCAAAGGGCCTGAGAGGGTGCAAACAGACTCAAATTAACTTGAAACATGGACCACATGTTTAAAACCTTAGGAAGAGTTGAAAACATAGGTCAACTTAGGTCAAAATGGTTAGGAAAAAGTCAAACCTAGTCAAACCTAGCTAGATGGAGGAAAAAGTTGACAAATGGATAGGTAGAGGGTCAAAATGATGCAAATGAGCTTGAAATGACCCAAAATTTGGTAGACATGTTCAAAACCCTAGAAAGAGTTCAAAACATAAGTCAAATTAGTTAAACATGCTTGGAAAAAAGTCAAAATTAGTCAAACCAAAGTCAAACAAGGTCAAATGTGGGTTAAACTAGATATAAAGCCATAGAAGGTTGACATAGGCTATATGGTTATGCAGGAGGATCTGCCCCTATTAAAAAAAAGAAGACATAGGCCTTAGAGCCTGATGCTACATCATTAGATGACTACCAGTGAGAAAGAGATCTTTGCAATACTTAGTCTATATCATATCACATTTATGTTGAAGGTGAGAGGGAATAGAGCCCTACTAATAGTGTTGATGGAGAGATGGCATTTAGAGACTAGTTCTTTCCATCTACCAAAAGGAGAGGCTACTATGCCCTTGGAGGATGTATGGTGTATCCTCAATATTCCAATTCATGGGGACTTAGCTATGTATGACCTAGCTATTGGGTGAGTGGTGCTACACTAGTTATTCAGATGTGGAGATGTAGAGCTAGGGATCTAGATTATGAGATTGAATGGGAGCTGTTGGTAGAACACCATAAGTGACTAATAGTTGTGATCTACTAGGTCATTGGTGGACTAATAATACCTAATAGGCATAGGCATAGATTCCCCATCAGATGGGGTTGGGTGCTATAGAGGATGATCATGGATGGGACCATGTTCACCTAGGGACAGTGCATGTTGAGGATGTTGTATGATTATCTACATGAGGTAGCATATAGAGGTGGGCTAACATTTAGTACCGGGGGTACACTATTACAGATTTGGGTATATAAGCACATTGTAGTATTTAGACCACTCATAGAGAGGGAGCTAGTGGATGATATGCCATATTCATACATTTATAGAAGTATATTAGCATGAGGACCATTGAGGTACATGTAACTCTTCAAGCATCAGTTGGATACCATGACATAGTTTATCTAGAGACCCTATAGAGATGTACCTACCATAGTGGGTATGCGAATAGTTTGGGGAGATACAGGAGGTGCCAAAAGGTCTAGTGTTATTTGTATAGTCTAGAGAAGAGGTATGGGAGTGGGGAGCACCTATTAGGGCATAGGTGGCTTGGGAATAGCTAGAGGAGTTATAGTTGAGGGTATAGGAAGTAACAACAAATGTGGTGGACACAAGCATGATGGCAGTATATGATAGATGGTTTGCACAACATCATCTAAGGTCATTGATGCATTGAGTAGTGTTGGTACCATGAGTAGGATCACCAGCAGAGTAGGGTGAGGAGGAGGAGGAGGAGGAGGATGGGGGAGATGATGAGAAGGGAGGAGATGAGGATGATGATGAGGAGGGAGGAGATGAAGACGATGATGGGGAGGAGGGGGGATGGAGGAGATGAGGAGGAGGGGGATGATGATGAGGATACTAAGGTGGGGGATGATGATAATATGGACAATGAGAGAGAGGATGAGGGAGATGAGGATGATGGAGATTATGGTGCAAAGGATGGGGATAGTTGTGGTAGGGATGATGATGAGGGACAGGATGGAGATGATTATGAGGATGATGAGGGTGGTGATTATGAGGGAGGTGATGAGGATGAAATAGGTATGGATTTAGTAGTGATGGATGTCAAGGGGGATCTAGTGGATTACATTAGGGGGATGTTAGTATCACTATAGGTAGGACCTAGCTAGTTAGAGCTATGGACGTGATTAGAGTTTTTTGTAGTTAATTGGACTAGGTGGTTGTAGATAGGGATGTAGTGATAGCAGGGAGATATGTAGTGATATTAGAGAGGGATCAGGCTATGGTAGAGAGAGATGCAATAGTGCACAAGGTAGCAAGGGTAGTGCAGGAGTCATGGGAGTTCATTAACAACATTAGATATTTAAATTTATGATAGACGGCTATGATGATGACTATGGAACATATGGAGACATAGTAATAAAGGGATCAGTATGAGGTGGTAGTGTTACTAGGGTAGAGGGTAGAGAGCTTTTGTGCATCGATATCTCACCCATAGTGGACACAGAGGACACAAAGTAGTGTAGGGGTGATGGGATTGATGAGACCACCATAGAAAGTAGAGGGATCATCCTCTAGGCTAGATAGATGTTGTAAGGCTAGGGATAGCATAGGGTGACACAAACATGCTCATGTACAAAGGGGCTTCTCTATTTTTTCTTTTTTCTTTCTATTATGCTATTTTATGGTTCATGCCTATGAGTAGTTAGTATTGATGTAAACTGTGGCCATCTACTCTAGTATGTTTGTGAGACATTAATGAGATGGAGCTATGTGATAATGTCTATATGAGATGGATTATGCATATATTTTATATGTTTTATATGGATGCATTTATTATTTTCTATGTGGACTATGATATGATGACATAATGCATTGATGTATCACATGTTATGCTTAGGAAATGACATCTTTATTTTTGCCACATGTTTTTCTCATTAATGAATATCTAATGAGTTGTAAAATAATATGAAATGAATGCAAATGAAATGTAAAATGATATGAATACCATGTTTATTCATATATGTATTGATTTGGGTTGTTCTGGATTTTTGACATATGCAGGAATGTAGGTTGACAATGCTTTTGGTGTATCAGAGTACAAGACCATGGTGGCAGATGAAGAGATGAATGTTATAAAATTGAGCAGACAATATGAGGAATAGTTAGAATGAGGTTAGGAATTTTGTTTTTAGAAATTGCACTATATGTCAAAGGAGCTTTATTTTGATATGGAAAATAGAATGCAACACATCATAGCATAAAGAGCCAGAGTGAAAATGTAAACCTTTTGTGTAAACAAGCACGATGTAGATAGAAAATAACCTTGTCCTTCCTAAGGCATATATACATGCCCTAGACTCTCAAAGGTACATGTTAACAAAGAAAAAATAAAAGATGACCATAAACCATCTTGGACACTCTCATAGATTAGTTTATATCATCAAGTGGCATAGGAACACAATCAAAGAAAAAAATCAAAGCAAAAATAAATCACTCACTAAACAATGTGAGCCAACTGCTTTTCTTGTCCATTATTACTTACTTTTTTAGTGTTTTTGGTTTGTAGACAGTGTTTTACAAGTTGATCATGTGATATCTTTGTTTTTTGATTTAGCTAATTGATTCATTGTGACACGTTGGATTGATTGTTGGTTCACATTGCTCAGATAGTGTGATTGTCATTCAAGTGCAGTGCTTTGAGTTTTAGTCTATGAAAGTGCAAGTGTTTTAAGCAAAAGGGATAATTATCCACAGTGACTATTTACAAGGTATGTTACAAATTTTCAATGGGTTTTGTGATTTTTAGGGTTGTTGAGGATATTTGAGGATTTTGTGTTACTCATTTTCTTTAGGACATTTTGCAATTTTTAGTATTTATTTCAAGATGTTTTATGATATTTATTGGTTTTTTCAAGATATTATGTGATTTTTATCAATTTGTTTAAGACTTTATGATTTCTAGTGATTTGTTAAGGATATTTTTATGATGTTTATGAATATTTTTAAGATATATATATTTTTTTTAGGATCATATTTGATTTTTCAAGAGTTTGTTTAGGATATTATTTGAATTTTTAGGATTTTTTCATTATCATTTTTAAATTTTTAGGATTTTTTAAGGATCATAAAGGATTCCAAGTGTTAGCTCCAATCCAATATGTGATAAGTCCAATGAATAAGATTTTCTTAAGGAGATGCCCCCAATTCAAGTTTAAACTCACACACTATGTAGGTAATATGCCCCCAGACAAGACATAGACTATGTACAAAGGCCAAAGACATAGTATGTATAGACTAGTGATGCTTAGATAAGATAACAATAGACATTAACCACTTTGTGGTCCATGATCAAGGACTAGGGATGTCTTGCAATATGAAGGATGTGATTAGGGAATGACAAAAGGGGAAAGCTAGATGGGATCCTGATAGATGGGGGAGCAATAATTGATTACACATGGTGCTTGTTTGCTAGGTTTTCACCATGGTACTTGCCCAAAGCACCTGTTTGCCAAGTTTTCACTTTTGGATGAAATGTATTCTCTTAACTCAAATATTCATGTGCAGATGCATGTTTGCTAGTTTTCATCAAGGCATCCATTTTTTTCATGACTTTTTGTTTTTTTTTTAAAATATTTTTTAGCACTTTTTGCCATTTTTTGATTTTTTTTAGGACATTTAGATAGAATCAAGTATAGTACTTGCAAAGATGCATTTTTTTGATGGACATAGGTAGTGGTTCACCATCTAGAGTTGCAATGTAATATACCCTAGACCCAAATGCTATAGTAACTACATAAGGTCCTTTCCAATTTGGTTTAAATTTAGTCTTGTGGTTCATCTTCAAGATTGGATCATTGATCACAAAATAATGACCTCAAACTTTGTTATTATAGCTTCAATTGAGTCAGTTTTGGTAAGCTTGTAGATTTTTCAAGGTGTCTTGTCTCCACTCATCAAGAATTTCAAGTTTATGGAGTCTAGATATTCTGTAGTTTTCATCATCAACAACATCTTGTATTGGTACTATCAAGATTTAATTTCAACTTCAATTGGGAGTATGGCTTTAGTACCATAGACAAGAGAGTATGGTGTTGCACTAGTGAGAGCAAGCACACTTGTTCAGTAGGCCCAAAGAGCTAGATTTAGTTGTAAATTCTAGTCTCAACTAGAATCATTGATAGTCTTTTGGAGAATCTTAGCAATGGTCTTTTTAGATGCTTTTGCTTTTCCATTACCATGCGGATGGTAAATACTAGAATATCCATGGTATGTGTTGTACTTCTTGCAGAGCTTATCCACATCTTTTTTTTGAAAATAACTTCCATGATTAATACTAATACCTAAGAGTACTCCATACCAACATATGATGTAGTTCAAAATAAACCTTGAAACCTGCTTTCTAGTGGTGAGAGTTAGAGGGATATCTTCAACCCACTTGGTAAAATATTATGTTTCTATGATGATGAACTTATGACCATTAGAGGAAGGAGGAGAAATAGTTCCAATAAGATCAAATGCCCACTATGAGAAGGGCCATGGAGATATGACTTTTTGTAATTCTTATGCTAGTGTGTGGATCAGATTGCTATATATCTAGCACTTCTGAAATGTTTTGGAAAAATCATATGCATCTTGTTCCATGGTTGTCCAATAATATCCAAATTGTACAGGCTTCTTGGCTAGACTCAAACCATTAAAATGACCTCTACATATACCTTCATGAACCTTGTATAAGGTAGTTTCAACTTCTTATGAGCCAAGGAATCTAAGAAGGATTTGGTCAAAGGATCT
Source organism: Cupressus sempervirens (assembly GCA_028749045.1). Lineage (NCBI taxonomy): Eukaryota > Viridiplantae > Streptophyta > Pinopsida > Cupressales > Cupressaceae > Cupressus > Cupressus sempervirens. The sequence continues at coordinate 558,711,546 of CM053789.1, read as the reverse complement.
CTTATAAAGGGTTTCACCAACGATGACATATCTAGTGGCTTGGTAGATAAAGGCTCGATGTTCATTCTTTGATAAGTTAAGGGGTAGGATTTGGGCATGTATGTAATCATAGATGTCTTGATACCAGGGGGAATTGGGACCAACAAGTTCACACACAAACTTAGATTAAGAGAGTTCAAATGATGGAATCAAAATTTGCTCAACAAGGAACTCACAATGGTCCACATTTTGAGGCATATCAATCATAGAAGTGATATTATCCATAGCATCAACTTTCTTGTTGTGTATTCTTGGTAGTTGATGAAAAAAGATATTGAAAATTTTGATTTAAGGAAATCTACCATCTATTTTTAAGGCATTAACTTATCATCTTTGGTTTCATAGTCATCATCAACTTGGTGGATGACTAACTGGGAATCACCAAAAACTTGTAAATGTTGAATTTTCCATTCGATAGCTAGCTCCAGTCTTGTAATCATTGCCTCATATTCTACTATGTTGTTTTTGCAATTGAATGGCATGTGATATGACCTAGGGATTATGCCACTTAGGGGAGTGATAAACATAATTCCAACCCCTAAACCATTTCTTGTATGTGATCTATCAAAGTAAAGCCTCCATTATTTAGCTATATCCATGTTAAATATGGCTTCATATAGAAAGTATATCAACCTGGAATGATCATTTGACATAGGTGCTTCTACTAATTGATCTTCTATCACTTGCCCTTTGATTTCCTTTTTGTCTACGTATTTGATGAAAAATTTACTAAGGATCATAACCCATTTGGATAAGCAACTTGTAAGAGTGAAGCCTTGCTTAGGAGATAGTTTAGTGGGTCAATCTTAGAGACAAGCATTGTTTTCTAATGGAGCATGTAATGTGTCAACTTTTGGGCTGCAAAGATGATAGTAAGGAAAGCTCGCTCAATGATTGAATAAATTAGTTAATACCCCACAAGTGTCTATTGATGTAGTAAATGGCTCTCTCCCTCTCCCTTGTTCATCATGTTGGGCTAAGAGAGCTCTTAATGTTGTTTCTGTAATAGATATATATATCTATATATATATATATATATATATATATATATATATATAATAAATGGTTTTCCTAGAATAGGTGCCATTAAAACTAGTTGACATAGAATATAATATTTGAGTTGTTGGAAATATTCTTCACACTAGTTTTTTGATTGAAAGGATATTCCTTTATGTAAGAGATGTTGAAAGGAGTGACATTTATCTGCCAGTTGTGTAATGAATCTATAGATAGACTATAATCTCCCTTGTAGACTTCTTAATGTTTTTAGATTTGTTGGAGGAGGTATTTCTTAATCTCCCTTACTTTCTTAAGATCCACTTTGATGGCTCGTTCAAAAACAATATACCCTAGGATCTTTCCTGAAATAACTTTGAATACACACTTTTTTGGATTTAGACAAAGCTTATAGCTTTCCATCCTATTGAATATTTGATCTAAGATATTCCCAAATGCTCTCTTCATCTAGGAGATTTGTAAAGTAAGTCACTTACATGGTCTTCCATTAGGATGTGCATGAAATCATGGAAGATGGTAGTCATTGTCCTTTGATATATTGCCCCAACATTTTTGAGACAAATGACATAATATTCTAGCAATATGTTCCCCAAGGGCATGTGAAGGTTGTTTTGTGTTGATCTTTAGGAGCTATTCTTATCTAATTACAGCTAGAAGAGACATCCATCAATGATAACATCTCATATCTAGCTATCATGTCTACAATGATGTCTATATTTGGTAAAGGGAAATCATCCTTGGGACATGCCTTGTTAAGATCATGAAAGTCAGTGCATATCTAGATGCCCCCAGAGTGTTTTCTTACTAGTACTAGATTAGATATCCACTATGCATAATTAGTGGGTCTTATGAAGCTAGCATCAAATAATTTCTTCAATTCAGCTTTGACAAGGACAACAACTTGAGGATGTATCTTTCTCAAGTTTTTCTTTACTGATTTCAGTCCTAGTTTTAGTGGCAAGTGATGAAGGACTAGTTCAAGATCTAATCCTAGCATGTTGGGATAAGACTAGGTGAAGTTGATCTGTCTCTCTAAAAAGAATCTAACAAACTCATCTCTTTCATCTTGTGATAAGTAGGTTGCAAAATGTATGATCTTAGGTTTGTTAGGTGTTCCTAGATTTATCTCTTCTATCATTTGCACAAGCAAGGATAATCTTTCTTTCAACAAGGGTATGTTCAAAAATTCTATCCTCAGGCATCTCAAAGAGGTCTTCAACCTTGGATGCACCATTTATTTTTACTTTTTCATGGTCTAATAGTTCCTTTCAGTTTTACCAAGAGACCTAATTTTGTCTCTTTTTGCTATTTTTCCAATTTTGTGACTAGAAGATGGTGTTGACTCCCCAAAATATGCCATGATTTCTAGGTCAATGGAGAATCTTGACCTATGATCACCTTTCCATAAATATTCATGGAGTTCAAATAATTCTATGATGGTGTCATCATTTTCAAATTGGTCAAATATTGGTGGTCTTTGTTGGTCTCAATCAATGAGTTTAGCGTAAATGATGGGTAGAGTTAGGGTAGACTAACCAGTCTGTGCCTCTAATCCACACTAGGATCTTGGTGTTCTAATAACACCTAACTTGTTCTATGGTATCTCTTACTCCTTAGTACATCCCCTAACCTACCCTAACCTTCCCACTAGGTGAAATGATCAAATCTTGCTCCATGACTTACTTATCCTCCTAGGAATTCAATTCTTCCAAAAGGAAAATGTAGGCCTACTAGGTTTTTGCAGCACTCCCTAGTCCAACCAATGTTTTGATGAGTTTTAAGGAATTATTGGAATATTTTTAGTATTCTTGAATGGATGGTGATAATGGGTTTCTACCCGATTACCAAGTTCCTTTACAATAGGGTTACTAGAAGAGCCCCTAATTAGGCCTCCACCTAGATTTATATGGCTAATAACTCATTTCCCTTAGAGATTCAATACACCTAGCCTTAAGAAAAATTTCTACTCATAGTCCCTACTCAAAAATTTTTAGGGTCTTAGGCCACCAAAAGGTCGTACAACAAATATGGAGAAAATGAGGGTTTTGGAGGGTTTATATGGTTGCCTGTTGTCCCCACTTTTAAAACATCTTCCACACTTCACCAAGACTCCTCCTCTTCAAGAAAGAACCTTCTCCTACCCCTCTTGAATCCCTTAGAAGGGAAAGTCATGAATCTTCATGCTTTTCTCTTGAGAACTACTTCTCTATTGATTGCTCCTAGTCAGGCATTGCCTAGCTCACCTAGGGCTTTGCCAAAGAATTCTCTACACTTGTTTTCTAGGCCCTTTCTTGCATATTAATACAAATTAGGGTCTTCAGTATTGGAATCCAAGAGACCATGGAAATCCTATGGTGGAAACAAGAGTTACAACCCTTCCATTGTAGAGAACTCCAAAATGGACAACACATAGTTAACTTTAAAGAAATTTACAAAAACCTTATAAAACTTGATCACGGATATAATCTAGTACATTTACAATGAAGAACACACTATTTAAAAACTAATACATGCAACAAGATGATATTCACAATGTGTTTTTCTTCAAAACTACACTAAAAGCCAATAATTGATGTCATAAAAATAGTCACAATTTGTTGTATGTGCTACAGAGTACAGACCTATACAAAAAATTGCTTTTCAACCCTTGGTTAGGATTCTTCCAAGATTAAATAGGTTTCTCCTCAAGATATAGATAGGTTTTAGTGTTTTTTCATAGCCACATTACAAAGTAGGCCCTTTTGCAACAAATGGAAAAAGTTTAGGAAGTTTGTGAGGAACTTTAGTGGGATTTGTGCACCAATACTAGACACCATTAAAGGAGGGCTGAAAACAAAGTTCAAATGGACTAAGGTAGTAGAGAAGACATTTCAAACATTGAAACAAGAGGTAGCTACAAAATCCATCTTAATCTTACCTAATTTTGATAATAAAATGTCCCTTTACTGATTTTATATGATATTTCATGCCTCTAATCAGATTTTCAAAATCAAACAACTAATATCACAAAGATCCACCAAATTTCTCAAGAAACCCCAAATCGGGTATGCCGAAAATAGTGCCAAAAGCTTCATAGCTTCACCTATTATTAATAAATCTGAAGTGGTAATTTTTACAGAAATTTTATCAGCATAACAGCATACAAATTTATATTTCTAGATCTGTATAACATGCACACAATAGCTCCCAAACGGAGGACAAAAACAATGCTCATCGGGCTCCCAAAAATAGCACAAAATAGCCCGGAATCACCACAAAAACTTAATAGTATATCACAGAAGTATAATCATATTCAAATAAATATATTCAGCTCTATTTTAACATTCAAAATTATGATATACAACAGAAACCAAAACTGATATGAAATAATCAACTGAAAACACCAAACTCATACAAAAAACACACCCAAAAACCCACAAATCTGCACTGTTCAGCACAAAGGCAAACTCTGTATGAGCAGGCACATGGAATGGCTTCAAACTCCCATCCTTATCCTTCCTATAAACCTGAAAACTCCTATTCTTGGGTCTCCTTGGAAACCTACAAACTCTCGTTCTTGGGTCTCCTTCTCCACAAGTTTGGCGGCCTCTGAAGAATAACAAAGAAATGAGCAAAAATCAAGTTCTGAAATCAGCCCAAAATGCCTCCAAACCCCTTAAAAAGAGGGCATAACCTTAACTCACATCCAAGAGGGGTTAATAAAACATATTTTAATAATAATCTTCATTTATTAGTCCATTAGCTTCCAAAGATTATCCCCTTTTTCCAAAACTTCACCTTTTTGGGTCTGCCTGCCTTAGCAAAGATTATTATTTTTAATTATTTGAAAAGGGGACATGACAGATAAGTTTTTCACTATTGAATGTGATGCAAGAAATGCAGTACTAGGGGGTGTATTAAGTCAAGATGGAAGACCTGTGGTATTTTTTAGTGAGAAACTTAGTAAGGAAAAGAAGTATTAAACTTATGATTTGGAATTGTATGCATTATTAAAATCTATCAAGAAGTGGAGACATTACCTCCTACCCAAGGAATTTGTTATGTTCAGTGATAATCAAACTTTGAATTATATAAACACTCAAGAGAAGCTTAGTAATAGGCATTTGAAGTGGATGGAGTATCCACAATCTTTCACATTCACAATCAAGCATAAGAAGGGGCATCTCAACAAGGTAGGAGACACCTTGAGTAAAAAAAATTTTTCTATCCAAGAAGTGTAGCTGCAAAGCATTGGAATAGAAGGTTTCAAAGATTTGTATGAAGATGATGAAGACTTCTCCCAAGCCTACAATGTATGCCTAGAGTTTGAGAACCATTTTTACAGTGAGTTTGTAGATTATACCCTTCAAAATGGATTTTTATCCAAAGGTAACTAGCTATGTGTACCTAAGGGATCCATGATGGAAAATTTGATTCAAGAGAAGCATAATGGTAGCTTGAGTAGACATTTTGGCATAAATAATAAATTGGAGTTAGTGTAGAGATACTAATTTTGGCCTAAGTTAGCAAGGGATGTACAAAGACATGTGGAGGAATGTGGAATATTTCGAAGAGCTAAAGGAGGTTCAAGAAATGTAGGACTCTATCAACCCTTTCCAATTCAAAATAGGCCTTGGGAATGTGGAAGTATGGATTTTGTGGTTGGACTCCCTAGAACCAAATCAGGTATGGACAACATTTATGTTGTAGTAGATAGGTTCTCTAAAATGAGTCATTTTATTCCATGTAAAACTATTCATGATGCAAGTTATATAGCACATCTCTTCTTCAAGGAGATAATTTGGATTCATGGACTCCCTTTCAGTATTATGTCTAATAGGGATAGTAAGTTCATGGGTCATTTTTGGAAAACTTTATGGAAAAGGATGGGAACTAATCTCTCTTTCAATTCAACATACCATCCCCAAACTGATGGTCAAACTAAGGCCATCAATAGGGTGATTGGGAACTTGATAAGGTGCTTAAAAAAAGAGTATGGGTAGACTTGGGATCTTGTTGTACCTCGGGCTGAATATGTTTATAATGATAGTGTCAATAGGACCACTAGAAGAAGTCCTTTTGAGATAGTTTATGGAAGACACCCTAGAGGAGTGACTGAGTTAAGAGACTTAGGTCCTATGGAGTTAAAAAGTGGACAAGTTGAAGATGTTACTCAAACTATCAAAGAGGTTTGAGAACAAGTGAAGAAAACCATGTTGGAGTCTACTCAAAGATTCAAGGCAAAAATGGATGAGAAGAGGAAAGAAGTATAGTTTCAGATTGGGGACTATGTCATGGTCCATCTTAACAAAGCAAGAATGCAACAAGGTATACCCACCTAGCTCCAAATGAGAAGAATTGGCCCATACAAGATTCTAGCTAAATATGGAGAGAACACTTACAAAGTGGAGTTACCATTAGACCTAACCATCTCACTAGTTTTTAATGTTGTAGACCTCATTAGATTTAAGGGAGAAATTAGTCAGCAAAGTGTAGCTCCACCAAGGGTCCTACAAGACCTTGACACCAATGCAATTCCCAAGAAGAAGTCAACCAAGGTAGGGAAAGTATTAGAATCTAGGGTGAAGAAAGCTACAAGGCATCAAGTTTATATGGAGCGTCTAATTAAATGGTAGGATCAACTAGAATCTGAAGCCACTTGGGTTTAGGAAGGACATTTCAAGAAGTTTGGCATTAATCCAACTCTTCTTGACCCCAAAGTGCTTTATTTTGTGCTAAGGGGGGGAGTATGGTGCAAGAGCACCCTTCCAAGGCTCCCACCATATCACTTTTGGTGTGATGAACTTCTCCTATGAAGTATGTGAATACAATAAGAACATATAGCTCATACTTGTGTGTCTACTAAGCTAGGATAGGTTTTAAGATTCCTCTTTGATCTTTGGTGGGAATGGTATCTTGACCTTAGGTTGGTATCACTCTGAGTTCTTTGTTTTTCCTTGTTGGTGAAAGGTTGAGTTAGGAGTTTTTGTTTCATTTTGAGCATATGTGGGCTTTAGAAGAACTTCCAAGGTGGATTATTGACTTGGAAGAGCACAATGCTTAAACAATGCAATGTTATGTAAAATCTATCACCATATGGAATAGATGTTTTCAAGAGTTTGGAGGTCTTAGGTGAAGCAAGGTGGTACTCCCAAGCATGTTCTTATAAAGCCCACATATGCTCAAAATAAAAACAAAAAATTCTAACTCAACCTTTCACCAACATGGAAAACAAAAACTCAGAATGATACCAACCTAAGGTCAAGATACCATTCCCACCAAAGACCAAAGAGGAATATTTAAAACCTATCCTAGCTTAGACAAACAAGAATGAGCTATATGCTCTTATTGTATTCACATACTTCTTAAGAGAATTTCATCACACCAAAAATGATATGGTGGGAGCCTTGGAAGGGTGCTCTTGCACTAGTAAATTATGGAAATTCCATCATCAGTGTTGAATAAGCTTTGGTCAAAGGAAAGGATATGAGTATCGTTATCAAAGGGGTCATAAGTGCCATGCTCATAAACAAGAGGGCTTGGGTCCCAACATATTTTGTTTTAATATTGTGGATGAGCTAAAGGGCTAGTAGATTTTCTAGTGATATGCTTATCTAGTATGGGTAGTTCATCAAGATCAAAGATGTGGCCAAGACCAAAGGAGGTATTAGGGTCATTGATGTTAGCTATAGGCTCTATGGGTTCAAACTAGGTGTTCTCAAATGCCTTTTCATCATTTAAAGTGTTCACATTCTTAGACAAGGAAGACTTAGTAATAGGGAAACCTAAAACAAAGTTTTTAAATCCAAGTCCCAGGCTACGAGGTCATCCTAATGTAGTAATGGATTGAATAATGCCTTATTTTTGAGGTCCTAGACCACTACATCCATCATATCCTTTTAGAATCTGCATTATGGTGAATCTTGGTCCATACTTATCTGAGGATATAGGAGTAGGTTCTTGTTCTACTTCAGCCTTTTCAATCCATGTAGATGTATTTTCATAGACATTTTCTTCATGTAGTCCACCTCCACTAGTGAAAGTCATGGAAGGTTTCTTTTGAAATGTGAACTTAGGCTTGTTCTACATAAGCTATGGTTTACCATATGACTTGGGGGAGAGAGGGAGTTTACCAATGTGAAAGGCATGTGAAATGGAATACTCACCACAACCTTGGTCTTCAATCTTTAGCTTTCCTTTGAATGCATACGTGAGTGTGGAAGGATCAACATATTTGGAGGACTCAAGTGGATTTGTGCATGATTTGTGGGGACTTGGTATGTAGTAGTTCCTCTAAGACTAGCAAAAATTTGGAATGGGTTTGAATCACCAAGGATGGTAACCTCTACATCTCTATAGGGAAATTTTAAGCATTGGTGGTATGTAGAGGGCACTAATTCCATAGCATGGATCCAAGGGCATCCTAGTATCATGTTTCAATTCATTTCGATATCTAGGACCTAGAATAATTTATTTTCAATAGTTGGACCAACTCTGATGGGTAAGATGATGATGCCTTTGGAGAAGCATTCACCATCACCATAGGCATTTATCATGATTTTGTGAGATGGATCTACATCTTCTTTAGAGTAACCCAAACCCTTGACAACTTTGAGTGTACATATGTTCAATCCTACTCCACCATCTATCAAGAAACATCTAGCCTTGGCATTATGTATAAAGATTTCAAGGTGAAGGGTGTCATTGTAGTTAGGTTTGTCCTTGGGAATATCTCAAGGGGAAAAGGTGATATGTTGTGATGTAAATAGGTTTCCAACCATGGCCTAGAACTGGGCAGCATCAATGTTATCTAGGACTATTGATTCTTTAAAGGCTTGATCCAAGACCTTCTAATGTTAGGGAGGTGCACGTAGTAGGTCCAAGATGGATATTTGTGTAGGGTTTTTTCCAAGCTATTTAACAAGGCTATAGTCAGATGAACTAGGGGCATTAGATCTACTAGGGGGTGTAGATCTAGTAGAGGCAGTGGGTCTTGAAGGAGCTCCAAGTGGGTGATTTTGGTACAACACATAGTAATAGTGTAATAAGGGTCTTTATCCTTTAAGGTGAATGTGGATATGCAAGAATCAAAATCATTGAAATAGTTGATGGTGTAGTCATATCTACTGCATGTGTAATTCACATTAGCTTATGAGTTTGAGTTTGAACTGAAGGCCTTTTCTTTGTCATGATTACCTAAAGGATCTTTAAGAATAGTGTGATTTGAGTAGGATGCTAATAGTGAATGATCTATAGTAATTATATCATCATTGATGAGGTCTTATATTTCATGTTTGAGTTGAAAGCATGACGAGGTGTTGTGACCCTTGGTATGATGGTAATCATAGAATTTTTTATCATCCCACCAAGAAGCTTTAGTTAATGGTTCATCTTTGATCAAGGGTAAGTGCAAGAAGTCATTACTAAGTAATTACTATAGTGCAATCTCAAAAGTTATCCCTAAGGGTGTGAATTTCCTATCTTTGGTTCAAGGATGTCTTCAAGGTCTATTTGGCATGGAAGTCTCAATTTCTTTTCATTGAAGTGGTGTTTGATTGGGAGTTTGTGAATTCACAAGGTTTGCACCTTTTAGAGTTAGTTGAGGGTGTGTTGCACTGATTGTTCATGCATCTACAATGCCATCATTGGTTACATTCTTAATTTTGAAGAAAAATTTGTCTTGTCATTAGATGAGTTGGTGTTTGTGTTTTGCTTTTTTTTTAAGGATTCCCTTATAGATGAGGGAATCTTCAATAATAGCCCCCTTTTCATCAACTTGAAAATGGTGCTTGGACTTTTGATCTTAAGTTAGTACATTAAGTTTGGGACTAGGTTTTCAATACACAGATTAACTTGTTGTTCTTCAAGATTGTTTAGTGAGCATTGACTAACTAAGTTTCTCCAACATAACAAGAATGTAATAAATGGTTCTCCCATCTTATGTTTAGTTGAGCACAAATTAGAGAGTCTCACCTCATTTGTAATGTTGAAGGAAAAATGGGAGATGAATTTGTCTACCATTTCTGACCAAGATTTTATGGTACTGGGAAGTTTAGAGTACCATTCAAGTTTGGGCCCACCTAGATAATGAGGGAACAATCTCATGAGATAGGTGGGCTCATCACTGAGTTTAGTACAAGAGGCACAAAATTCCATGATGTAATCAATGTGGTTCCCTTTTTCTTAGTATTTTTTGAATCTAGGTGCCTCAAAGTTTTTTGGGAATGGAGGCATATAAAAACTTCTATCAAATTGATTAGGACATAAATCTCTTTTTGTATATAGAGTCTATTTCTTCTGGACTCCCAGTGCCTCAACTTGTTGGGAAAGTCATTTAACTTATTGTAGTAACTCTTCATTAGGGTCTTTCATTCTAGTCTTCCCTTCAAGTGTTTTGTGTCAATATGTAGATTGTTTGCTATGGTGAGAATAATTTCTACTTGGTTCTAACATTTCTATTTCTGAAGAGTAGGGTGATGTGTCGCTAGGTGGTGGAGGTATGTTAGTACCTCAAAGGAAAAAGGGTCCTTGTTGTGGTACATTTTATAGCATTTTTTGTGGTATTTATTGTGGTGCTTGTTGTAGTATTGACTATGATTGTTGTACCATGTTGTATCACTTGTGGTAGTAGTTGTTGTGCCATTTGATGTGGTTGTTATTGAGATACCTCTGTTGGTTGCATGTGAGACCATTTATGTGACAGTTGTTTTAGAGGTATCTATTGAGGTTGTTGTGGTATATGTTTTTGTTGTTGTAACAAGTGTTGTTGATAGGAAATTTTTTTCTCAAGGCATCTTTGGTATTCCAACTATTGTTTTAGTTTCTCTTATTGTTTAACAACCATGGCTTGTTGTTGTTGGAATAATTGTTGGTACATTGCAAGAAAGTCAAGTGGGTTTATATTGGATTGTGCATTAGGGATGTTGGATCCTTGCACCACTTGAAATTTTTTGTGGGTTTGATGTTGTTGTTGATATGTTGAATGTGTGTTAAGTGGATTTAAACTTGTTTGTGCATTTAAAATGTTAAGTTCTTGTACTACTATAGGTTTTTTTTGTCTATGAAGTTGGTTATGCAACTGAGAATTGAACATCATGTTTGGGTCATTGTTTTGATACCTTTGTGTGTTAGATGTTTCTCCTTGGGACATCATATTGATTTGACAATTAGACATGTTCCTTTTGGGAATCAGTGAAATGTCAATGAGACTCTTCCTTTGTATGTTAATAAGGGTTGTTGCAATTAATTTTTCACATGGTGTACTCATGGGAGGATCCATAACATTTGATGTCATAACATTTGGTAAAGTTGGAAGAAAGGGTGCACTATGTTGATTTTCCTCCAAAGGAGGTATGTTTGGCATCCCTATAGAACAAGTCCCTTTAGGCACATCTTCTTGTTTCATTATGTGATTGAAATCAAGTCTTAATGTCCTTTTGGGATATTTAGGAAGAGTCTTTTTTCCATTTATTGATGGTGGTTTGTCAAACAAGGAGTTAAAGTTGATGTGTTCAAATGTACTTTGGAGGATTTCAATGGTTGATCCTTGATGGGATCTTATAGGTGCCATAATTATGTTTGAGAATTCCAAAGGTTGTTTACCCTTTTCTAAATCCAAACTAATCATGGGTTGTATGTTTTCAAGTGTTGGGTTGGTTTGATGTTTGGACTTAGGACCCTCCAAGTGTGTATTAAATTTGACAATTTCTTGGGCTGCCAAAAGTTTAAAGATTTTTTTGAAAAGTCTTGTCTTCGCCATTGATTCTTTAGTGATGTTGTAATTAGTGTCAGAGTCATAACTTAAGTGTCTATTAATTTTTTGTGTGTTTTGTATGTTAGGGTTGAAGGTACTTGTGTTGGGTTTACTAAATTCAAAGGAGTGTGTTTGTTTAGCCTTAGGTTTCGTTGGTACACTTCCACCTCCGAGTGGTATTGGTATGAATATAGGTTCTAATTTAAGGTTCCATTAAGCCATTCCATGTGTAGGATAACTTTTTGAAGGAAAACTCATAGTAGGTGTGTTGTCTTCCCTTAACTATTGTGATCTTGTGGATACATGCTTAAGTGGTACACAACTAAGGGTTGTGATTCTTTGATTTGGTTTTCATCAAAAATTTACTAGGTTTTCTTTCACTTCTTTGGTATTGGATAATTTTTTTGTTGTGTTTACACCTTAAAAATAAGGGTTCATATAGTACTTCGAGTCTCTGAGTTGATTGTGTCCTTGTAAGTGCTGGCATGATACCTAAGGATATAAATGCAATGGAGGAAAACCTAAATGGACTCTCTACCTCCCAAGTGTGCACCTAAACTACCAACTATGCTCAAATAGTACCAAGTGTACCCTTGGTGCACTTGGGGCCTTAAAGGTAAGTAGTTAGTAAGAAGATGGTATGCAGTTGGTAAAATAAGGTGTTAGGGTGACCAATATGAAAAATGTGAATGATTTAAGTGTTTTTAGGTTTTTTCTAGGGTTTAGGGATGCACTGCAAGCTATGGAAGTGAAAATTAGGGTTCTAAAACCTAGAACAAAATCCATAATTACCAAGTGCACTCTGAAACTACCAACTATGCACTGAAACTACCAATTGCACACCTGAAGTGTATAGTTAGTAAAATAGGGGTGTGGTTGGTAAAATAGTGTAAAACTTGGAAATCTGGAAGTGGGTATGCAAGATATGAGTGTTTTCTAGATTTTAAAATGTTTAGGGATGTTATCCAACCTAAGTAAGTTCCAAAATGAACTATGGTTTTGATATTCAAGATGCATATGTAAATGTAAATGCCATTTTAGATTTTGACTAAAGGGTATGCAAAATGAAGATTAGGGTTGGAATCATACTTGAGAAGGATGTTAGAGATTAATGTGTGAAAGTTGGATTATGAAAAGGATGGTACCCTAAGGTGGATAATGATGTTTAGGATATGAAAAATGAAGGCATGAGATCAAGAAAATTGAAGGGTTTGACACAAGATTTGGACAAGATGATTGTTGGATTTGTTGATAGGATTTGATGTTTGGAGATAAATGCCTAAGGTTTTAGACTATGCAAAATGGAGTGATTATGCAACTAGGGATAGATGGGATGACATTTAGGGAGCCTAAGAATATGAAAATGCTATGATTATAAGGTTATATGCAAGGTTTTGAACTTAGGTGACATATTTGAAAGGTATTAACCTAAGATTTTAATGTTATGACAATAGAGTTTGGATCTTGACCAAAACAATAGATAAAATTGAAAATATCATAATGACAAGGTCAAATCCATCTTGACATAGATAGAGTTTGATCAAATAAAATGATACAAGAAAATGACAAAATGACCATGGTCAAGATCCGTTATCCATTGACATAATGAGATACTCAAGGGTTGATACTTTGTTCAGATTTTTGACTAAATTCAAAGGTTTTGGGTTAAATTGATGTTTAGGGTGATCAAAATGATGGTTATTCTGATTATATATACAATATGAAAAGTTAATAGGATGAAAAATTAATTTTTGGGTGCAAGATGTCATTTTGGGTCATATGCAGAATGAGGACCTACAAAGGCTTCTAGATGTAGTTTTAGGGTCCCAAAATGTAGTTTGGAGGCCCAAAATGGTAACGAAGGAACCCAAGTGAACTCTAATAGTATCAAATGAAATAAAAGAGCACAAAATGATCCTATGGTGCACTTGGGTATAGTTTGAGCACTATTGATAGTTTCATGGTGCAATTGGGAGACTAGGTTGAATGTTTGTTGATTTTGAGCTGGGTGATTGCCAAGTTGCTAAACCAGAGAGATAGGATGGTGTGGATGATGTTATGATTGGATAGGAGATGAAAAATGAAGATTATAACCTAAGTAATGAAGCCCTAACTGAAGACAATGATGGTTAGGAGATGCAAAATATAGTTCAGGACATGCAGAAGAAAGAGGATCTATCCAAGCACCAAGTGACCATCCTAAGGTCCCAAAATGATGTTTGGAAGTCTAAAATAGATTCTTAGACTACTAAGTGTGACCAAATAATACCAAATACACCCATGGTTAATTTAGGTCCATTTAGAGCATAGTTGGTAGTTTTGAAGCGTAGTTGGTAAACTAGGTTGAAACTAAGGTGATTTTGGGTTTTGAGGTTTCCAGATTGATGTGACTATGAGCCAAATAGCAGAGGACAATTCCAAGACTAGAATGAAGGTTCAAAATTATTGGTAGAAAACTTGGAAAGATTATTAAGGTATGCAAGATGAAGGCTGGGTAATGCAAGAATACAAATGGGAGATGCAAGATGCAGATTTTGGGGTTGAAATGTGAAGACTAAGGGATGCAATGTAAACCCTAATGAATGAAATATGAATGATAAGAGATGAAAAATGATGGCTAAAAAGATGCAATATGAGACCTATATAATGTAAGTTGATACTATGCAAAGGTGGAATCTAAGTCATGCTAAGCACTTCTAAGGTTATAGTCTTCCATGTTTTCAAAGTTTTTAAGGTTTTGGACCAAAGTTTGCAATGTTTTTGAGAAAGGTTGTAATGTTTTTAAAAATGTGTAATGTTTTGACAAGGTTTGAATAGTATCCAAGGTGTAAACTTTCAATTTGGCTTTTATTTTGATTAATGTTTTACACACACACAAGACATAATAAGACAAGAATAGTTGATGTTCAAGTGAAAAGACACACCACAACCTAGGCTTTAAGACTATATCCACTAAATTCCCACTTGAATAAAAGTTCATCTACACTTATATAGAGTGGACAACTTAGAATCTTGGCACCATAGGATCCCCTTTACAACACACTCACTTCTCTGGGCTATCAAGATCCACTTCCCAAGGGATTGTTGTCTCTACTAAGGACTGTGAGAATGTGGGATGTCTTCATAGGCATGGCTAACCCCCTGAGCTAGTGGATAGAAAGGTTTTTGGCCTCTAAAATAAGGTTTTTAGTATAGGCATTTTGTTTGGAAAGTGAATGATAAAATCACTCAAAAGGTCTCCCAACCTTAAGAACTGAGGTTTGTCGCATCACAAGGGTATTGGAGGAGAGCTATTATGCAGCAATATCACTGACATGACATTAACTATATCAAGTTTTATATAGTAGCTAGAATTTTGACCTGGCTTTGACCTATTACTACTTCAAGGTCATCCCCTAGGGCTCACCAAGTGGTGAGTCTTGGGTCCAAGACATGCCTCTCTATAGAAGACTCATGGATTTCTCTTACACCTATGATTCATGAATGGCGAGGGGAGATGATATGTCCATGTAACTTGTAGGGTTTTAACAATGCATGGACACCAAGTAGTATAGAAAGTTAATTTTAGTGCACCAAACAAAGTGTTATCTAATGTAGGAAATCTACACACATAGTTTAGACAAACATGTAGGGTCTTCAACAATGTCCTGCAAATAAGTATTAGTAGTTTGTAATGATTATGTCTTCATAAAATGATTGCCACATTCTTAAAAAAAAATCAATAATATGAAAACATCTAATCTAGATCATAGAAGGAAACATAAACCCAAGATGGAGATTCTAAGTGAAATGTGTACTTTATGTGGAGCAACTACGCTCTGACAAAGAAAACTATGTTGTAGAATGCTAGAATGACCTAGGATGCCCCCATGTGCTCTTAGCTAGTGATAAATATTCCAATGGTGCACTTGGGGCCTAGAAGGGTACAGTTGGTAGTTTTTATGCATAGTTGGGAGACCAGTTGTAGATTGTGGAGAAATAAGCCCTAAACAATACCAAGAATCTAAAATTTTGAAATCTACCCTACCAAGTTCACTCAGATAGTGTAGACTACACCCATGGTGCAATTGGGGCCCACAAGGGTGTAGTTGGTTGTTTATAAGAATAGTTGGTAAGATGTGTACAATAGATGGGGGTTGTGGTGACTCCTAGGGCCCCAAAACTGCTCCCTAGAGGTCTCACATGTGCCTTAACAGAGTAGAGTGCACCCTAGGATAGCAAGTTAATAGAATGTATAAATGAGAGCATAAAATCATATTAATGGGCACCCTAATTAGGCTAGATGTGATAAGGAAGAGAAGATAGACATTATACCGTTCCAAGTGAGCTCCTTCCTTACACCTACAGGTACAAAAACAAGAAACCCAAGTTAGTTTGCATGATCTTCATGTTAGGCTCACCAATTGTAGGACTAGAAAATGGCCTAATATCCAACATACTATGAGAAAATGAAAAACTCAATAAACATATATTAATACCATCTAGTCTACCATGAAAGCCAAATAAATAAAGAAAGCAACACAAAGTTAAAACCTCCTCTTTCATTTGTAGCTACCATGTCCTTCTTTCTTCCCCATATAATGCAGCTCCAATTGCCTATAATGCACACAATTAGGAAGAAAAAGTCTATGATAATGATGATGATATGAGATTACTAGAAGAAGTGATTTGAATCTTGAAGAGATTAAGAAGTTAGGACCTCAAGACTTGGGACTTAGGGCTTAGGACTTGAAGGACTAAAAATGAGAGGAAGAATGCTCAATTTATAATCAACATACAAGATGAGAGCATTAGACTTGTCACCTTGGATATGTAACTTGGTAAGAGATTCCTTTGAGAATCCATGACACATATGACACAAGATGCCAAATTTAGGATTGTATGATGCTTCAAAATCAAACATGGTTAAAAATGAAAGAAGATCTATGATGCGTTATGTGCCACCTCAAACCCACTTAAAGCCAAGAATCTGACAATGATGACTAAATATAGGTAGGTGTAAGGTAATAAGAATATATGGGTTATGACATATCTTAGTGAAGTGTAAGGATAAAATTCATAATGTAAGATGCCCATGTCTCATGATGATGTCAAGATTATTTCAATATTATGTGGAATATTTAAATTAAAAATCCATATATCGACACAAAATGGAAATTAGTAAAGAGGAAATCATGAGTGGAAAATGGGACTTGGGAATTTGTTAATTTCCATGGTTTGAGAAGGATGAATCAATTAATCAATAAAATTAATTAATTCAGGATGTTACTTAGAAAAAATAGATAGTGAAATGACATAGGATTAAAGTATGGGTTATTTAATCCTATAGAGAAAATTAGTAGATGATTGGCTAATTTGATTAAATAAGTGTGATAGTGCCCTTTGATGAAAATGTGATGATTATGTAGATTGACTATAATGATGATGAGTAGACTAAAGCCACAATCAAATTGATTGTTTGATTAAAATTAATAACATGCCAAGGACACATTACATGAATTAAGGACACATAACATTTAACCGATATCGTAAATGTTATAGGATCAAGATTGATTGATAGGGATTACCATAATAACATAGATGACCATTGTCAATGTTATTAAAATGATTTGATGATGCCATGATCTAACACTAAGGGCCTTAACAGTGTCGATGATTGAATGACAAGAATGATGATTTGACCTAGCACTAAGAGCCATGATAGTACTTGTAGACACCTAAAAACCTTTAGAAAATAAAGTATTTTTATTTTCTGAAAAAGTCCTAATGACATCATCATTTATTAATTATTTATTTAATTAATTAATTAATTTATTTTTATGCCATTAAATCCCTTTATCTTAATTAAAAATATTTAATTAAAGAATCCCTTCCAAAAATGTTTAAATCTTATTTAAACATTATTTCCTTATTTATTAATTATTTAATTAATAAATTGACCAAAAAACCCAAAATAAATAAAAAAAAAATTTTTTGCCCAAAACTTGGCCAATTTCCTTAAGACCACTAACCTCTTCCAAAATCTTCTAATCCTTCTTTAATTTTGATTAAAGGCTAATCCCATCATTTCCTACCCCTAATCCCAACTCAAAATATTTAATTAAGATTAAATATTAATCCTCATGTTTATTTAAAAAGTTTTAATAAATATCTCCTCAACCCAAACCCTTGAAATAAATAAAACTTTATTTATTTCCTAAAAATCTAATTTATCCTCATCCTAAGAAGTTCTAGACTCTTCTAGAAAGTCTTCATCCTCATCCTAGGAAATTCTAGACTATTCTAGAAAGTCTTTATCCTCATCCAAAGTCTAGACTCTTCTAGAAGATGTCTTTAAACCTAATCCTAATCCCCTCCTAACCTTGTCACATTCCCTAAACATGAGTTAAGAATTACTAACCCAAGCCAAAGTTAACAAATATCTCCTCCTTCACCCACCCTCATTAAATGCCATCCACTTGCCTATCCCTAAGCTAATCCTAAACCATCCTAATCCATCCTCTAATCATTTGCATCATCCTAAGCAAGCTTAAAACCCTCCTAATCAATTCCAAGTCAAAATTGCTCTAATCACCCTCAAAATATCTCAACCATAAAACTTTATGAAGCCCACTAGGCCATAAATGACTCTTCCAAGCCCTTTTATTTCTC
The DNA here is from genome assembly GCA_028749045.1 of Cupressus sempervirens. NCBI lineage: Eukaryota > Viridiplantae > Streptophyta > Pinopsida > Cupressales > Cupressaceae > Cupressus > Cupressus sempervirens. The sequence goes on along the minus strand of CM053789.1, from coordinate 558,693,107 downwards.
TTACAAGTCATTATGAGGGTCTTTATGAAGATTTTATCCCTTGAGCCTCCTTTGTTGACTCATCGTTCCCCTTTCCTCCATCCTCTCACCATGTGACATGTGTCACTCCTTGATTGGCTGTAAGGAAGCACAATCCATGTGCTCTCCTCTCATGCAATCTGAGCCCTCCATGAGCTTTTTCCCATCCTTGCATCTTAGCTCTCAATCCCTCAAGCCTCTTGCCTATAAATTGGATCCTTCCCCTTTTCAAAATAACACAATCCATGAAGTAAAGTTATAATGCTATTTTGAGAGCCAAATCCATACTAAAGCCATCTATCCACACCAAAAATCCACAATCATCCATTGAAGCCTTTGGAAGCATATTGAGCATACATCCTATCCATTTAGATAAAGCCACTCAACAAGAGAGCTTCTCATTGAGAGAGCCCATTAATGGCTCATATTTTCAATTGAGAGCTCATCTTAGTCTATCTTGAAGTTTATGAATTTTGTTTAGTTTGTAGAAGCTTTATTTAAATTTGGTTTCTATTAGCATACTAACATTGCTCATATACAGTACTAAGGTTCGATTGATAGGTTTTTGAGGCACTAAAAGCCACAAAAATGCCTAGGATGGGGCAAATGATGATTGGTTTGGGCTATCTGATGTATTTTGGGTTGGTTATGATTGATTTTGAATGATTTCAGGTAGATTTGGGGTGATTCTGTATTGATTTGATATGATTTTGATGATGTTGAAATGGTTTTGGGTTGATTAGATATGAATCCAAAATGATATGCAAATGAGGCATAAGAGGATATGAATGATAACGAATATTGTTGAGATATAATCAAGTTGGCCAAAAGATTAGAATTAGTGAAATGAGGAAATGGGATGAGTTAGTACAAAATAGTAATGAAACTATAGATGCAAACCATTTTTGAGCATCTACAATGGGTATACAAGAAATTTGTTTCCTTTAATTATATTTTAATAGAATGAATAGAATTGTAGGGGATATGTATGTATAAAAGTCTTGATGTTAGATTATCATAGAAAATAGAATATATTTTCTAATTACTTGATAGGAGATATGTGTAGAATCTATCCTTCCTAATGAGCTTCAAAGGAATTGTTTTAGAAATAAAGTTATTATCTAGTAAGTTTAATCTTATTTGGCTTTTTAATCTAGAAGATGAGTTAACTTCCATCCTTTGATCAGTGTGCTCAAGCATGGAGCCTTTTTTTCTCAACAAATCCTAATAGGGTTGTAACCTTTTAATAGGAGTTTGGGTCCATTAGTAGTGACAAATTTACTAAATTCATTAAATCAATTCCTAACATGGTTAGATCCTTTAACGAATAATTTATTTATTAGTACACTATCTAGTGGGTGCCATCCAAATTGTGGTTTACCCCTTTGATCAAGAGTAATTTTTAAGAACAAAAATCATTGTGTTACTATGACTTTGACTTTCTTCTTTTTGTGCATTTCTATCTTATTAGTGGCTTATCCATTCAATTGTGAAGTGTGGACTTTTCTTATTAAAAATATACAAGATATCTATCTATTTAATTTTCAAGGAAACTAAATTTGTATTGTCTTATCCTTCTTTAATTTGGCCCAACCATAGAGAAATAAACCCAAAATCCTTTGCACACTATTACCAAAACAACTCTTACCAAACTAGAGACAATAACTCTTACCAACAACAAAAATGTCTTTACCATGAATCAAGAGATGAGTGTCGAACAATGTTACCATTATGCTTCCAATTGTTTTAAATAAGACTAGATAAAAAGATCATCATTCACAATTTTCTGGTCAACAAGAAAAATAATTTTTTGAACCCAAAAAATGTGTCCTAACAAAAGATGTAGGATAAGAATGTTATATCAATAAATATACAAAGACCAGAAAACCCATATGGGCATGTTTACCACACAAAAACCAATTTGGGTCTAAATACATACCATACCATGTTGGTCTCATATCATAATAAGATAGACTCAAGTAATTGGAACTACAATAAAAAATAGTCACATCAATGACAACAGTGATTTCAAACTATAAATTAATTAGAAAATTAAGTTTACACAGTTAGTATTGTTAGGAGTTATCTATCTATTCTAGTTGTGAATAGAATGTGTAGATAAAGTTGTAAAGACCCTAGAAAATCTCAAGAATTTGTAGCAAATTTATCTAAAGAAGAGTCACACGCGCGCACGTGGGTGAGTGCGCACACACGCACGCACACATGCAAGCATGCAAACATGCATGCACATGTGCTCGCACACACACATACACACACAAATGTATAATTGTTTCATGAAATTTTAACAATGTCAATTGAATGACATTCAAATAAACCTTTTTAATTACAAATTTTATGAATGTAAAAATCTGATTTTAATATATTATCAATTAGCATAAAATAGATCTATTTATTCATATACTTCTTTAAGTGTGAACATTTTAATATTTAGACATAGATCTTTTATTGTACTTGCCCATAGAAAAATACTATTGCATCCACTTGTGCATACTAGTGAATTAATTTCAACCATTTATAATGTTTTTCTTTTTAATTGTGAAAGGTTATATAGTTTTTTATAAAGTTCTAATTTCTGTTTTTGAATTTTTTACAATAGCAATGTACTATTGTATTAATTTTTTCCCAAAACTATATTAGTTTCCACCAATCACAAGTAATTATTGTTGTATAATTGAAATATTTCTAAAGTTTTATTTTCTATTTATAAACTTTATATGTTGTACAAATTATATCATTGGGTGAATATGTTTTGTGTTATAGGAGCCTTTTTTTTGGAGGTTCTCCATATTGCTATTTCTACGGCCATAATAGTTATAGGTTTAATATAAAATTACAATTATATTTCAACTAATATGTCAAATAAAATTTTAAATATTTCTCTACCAAATAAATATTTCCAAAAAAAATAAAATCTTTTTCACATAGAGAGACAAATTTTCATATTAAATATAATGATATGTTGATTAGAAAATTAATGGAACCCTTTGTTTAATTTCTCATATAGTGGATTATCAAAAATTCCTTTTTTTAGTATGCTATAATCTCTAAGGCATACTATTTTATCCCTTCAACAAAAATATTTGTTTAAAAAATAATAAATAATTTAGGATTATATTTAAAATTTACTTTATTTTACATCATGAATATTTATTGTAAAAAAACCATACAATTAAATTTACAAATGATAAAATTGAAAACTACATTACTCTAAATAATTTTATTTTTAAATTAAATTAATATAAATTTTACATTTTGTGTCAACCATGATTAGATTAAAATTTTTGACCCAAATTATTTGAAAACTATAAGGCAAGTACATGGGATTTGGTGTTAGAGGGGCACTTTTTGTGGCACTAGTTTTGCCTACATTTTAGGATGAAAAAAACAATGAAAAGAATTAAGCTTATTATTTATTTAACTTACATGTTTACCTTATAAAACTATTTTTGTGTAACTTAATTTCACTAAACTACTTAACCTAATCAGATTTTTTTTCTAAATCATCATATTTGTTTTACTAAGTTCTTACTATTAAAATTATACAAAATATTTTCAATTAAGATAATAACTATATTTAATTTATTACAAATACACCAACTACTAATAGCATACCTTGACGTCTTATACTCCATTTTCTAATTACTTTGCTATTGATAAAGTTGGATTTCACATCCAACACTAATACTATTTATTCCTATATTCTTTATCATTAATATTTTCAATATTTACTTCAATAGTTTTAGATTAAGTAAAAAAAAGTTTTGAAGGGACCCAAACCCCTTTACAAAAAACTATAGATAACCATTAAGTACCACTAGGTTTTACAAGGACCTGAAACATAGAGTTTCAATCAAAGAAACCAGGTTTTATAGGGACCTAAAACCAAAAGTTTAAACCAAATAAAAGTGACCAAGTTTTACAAGGACCTGGAACCTAGAGTTTTAAAAAAGCTGGAAAACAAAAAGAAAAACTAGTAAAGCCACATGGACTAGCAACCATCACACCAACACTCACAACTAGCACCTACAACAACTCTTTGATGGTATTTGCCACCTCTTTACGTGCTTCTACAGTACTCTGGATAATGTTAGATAAAGATAAAGTAGGGGCCTCAAGAGCCTCAGTGACCTTTTTCCTCATGCTCTGCCTAGTTCTCTTACTAGGTCCTCCTTGACTCCCCATCCCAACACTACCTAGAGACATTATCTCCTTATTACTCTTCTTACCTAGACTAGCTGCCACTATAGACAGACTAGAAGTGACTTGTTCCATTCTTTGCCAACTTTCCTTAATTATGTAATGGAGCTCCTGCTCATATTCCTTGAACTTTTTAGGGATTTTACCAATTTGTATATCGATCTAAGCTCTTATGGTATGTTCATAGTCTAGCTCCTTTGATGCAGGAGCATCCAGAGGTATAAGGGCAATCTTGTGTCACCCAAAAAAATATACTTAGACTTAGTTTCTCTTTGATGTGTTTTTATTTTTGGATACCCATTTGGGTCAAATAAAGGTTCCAACTCTCACAATTCCACTATCAGTGCATTTGAAAATCTCAAAAAAATAGGAGCATGTATTTGGGCCATCATTTTGGCAAACTAGAAGGTGTGAATTGGCCAGATGAATGTAATCATGATTTAGAGCATTCCAAAAAAAGAATCAAGTCAATAGGCCCCACGGTTTGAAAGTTATTGTAGTTTTTTGAGTTTTGGAGACCTCCTAAGAATGCTTCAAAGTCAGGTTTGGGGCATTAAATGACCTCAAAAAGGGTCAAAAAATGGGGGATGAGAAAAACTAGTCCATAGGGCTATAGAGCACTTTGAGAGCTTTCCAAAAATGTAAACGGTTCGTCAATCGGAGCTACGGTTCAAAAGTTATGCCTCCTAAAAGTTCGGTTACCATTTCTGGATTCTTCTAGATTTGCACCGACTTCTAATGCAGCTTCTAAAACCTTCTATTTTGTCGGTGGATGCCTACTAGCACTTTATAGAATGTACTCCTAGTCTGTAACCCTCTGAGGTCTATTTAAGGAGATTTCTGGCATTGTAAAAGGCAGTTCGGAGTGGAGTTTGAGAGGAGGTACTGAAAGGAGAAATTATCTCCAAATTTATGCTATTGTAAGCCCTTAGGGCATGTTCTGAAGTTTATTTTCTCTGTACTATTTGTAATAGCTTATTTTCTCAGTTAATATAATTTTCCCTTTCTGCTGTTTCCATTTTGTTCTTGGGTTGTGTCCCCATCAAGTGGTATTAGAGCTGGTTTTCCTGGGTGTGTAGACAGAGCGCCGACTATGAGGCAGTTTGCACCAGGACTGTGTGGTTGTAGGTTTGAGTTAAGAAGATGCCTCCATGAAGAGAGCATGGTGGAAGGGCTAGAGCTGTTAATCCTGAGGAGGTTAGAGCCCTCCAAAGGCAGGTACAAGCATTGCAAGAGGAGCTCCATAGAGGAGCAAATGTTGCCGTAGGTGACGATAGTGAGGATGACAATGAAGAAGAAGAAATGGGACCAGAAGAGGAACATGACAGGGAAGTTCTGAATCCTATAGAGGAAAGGCTTTTTAGGGCCATTACTAAGTTTGGAAAAAGACCTACAATTGAAGCGGGTGTATTTTCAGGAAATCTAAAACCATATGAGTTGATCGATTGGATCAATGAACTGGAAGAATACTTTGAGTATGAGGATATCATGGACCCAGATAGGGTTAAGTTTGCAAAGGCCAAACTGAAAGGCCATGCCAAAATCTAGTGGCAAGAGGTTCAATTGGAAAGAAATAGAAGAGGAAAGGAGAAGATCACAAGATGGGATCGTATGGTGGACAAATTGAAGAAGTAGTTCATTCCTGTGGACTACGAGCTTGATCTGTTTAAGAAGATGCATGGGTTAAAGCAAGCAGGAAGATTAGTCCAAGAATATACAGAAGAATTTTACCGACTCTTGATTAGAGCAGGACATGTAGAAGAAAATAAGGAGAAGGTTTCTCATTATATCAGTGGGTTGCGACCTAGCATCCAGGAGGAATTAAGTCTGGTAAGAATGACCAGCGTTGAAGAGGCATACCAGTTTTCCCTACGAGTTGAAGAGAAGCTGAATAAAAGGTTTGAAGGAAGACAAAGAGGGTGCAGTCAAGGATTAAGGGGAAGCGGTAGATCATCTGGAGGCCACAATGAAACCCAAAAGAAAAATGAAGATGTGGGTACTAGCAGGAGCCAGAGGAATGAGGGTTTCAACTGCTCCCATGATCAAGACTTTGGAAATCAAAGAGGAAGAGGTAGAGGACATGGACAAGGAAGAGGAGGCTTCCATGGTACCTATTTCCATTGCAATGAAGAAGGTCATCGTGCCTTTGAATGCCCTCAATGACAAGGAAGGATAGATAGGAGAGCTGAGGGCCAAGCTAGGGTTGCTCATGTGGATGAGGATGCACAATCATCACATTCAAAGGATGTAGAAAGAGGAGAGACCTTGGTAAATGAAAGAGTCCTACTAAGTGGTGAGATTGAACTAGGACAACAAAGGAGTTTGTTTCGTACTAGATGCAAGTGTGAGGATAAATGTTGTGACGTGATCATTGATGGTGGTAGCACTGATAACTTGGTATCAGAAGAGATGGTCTCTAAGCTGAAACTCAAGAGGGAGAAACATACACAGCCCTATCGGATTGCTTGGGTAAAAGATGATCATAAGGTCCTAGTAAGTGAACAATGTTTAGTAAAATTCAAAATTGGGAGTTACCATGATGAAGTTCTCTATGATGTTATTTCGATGGATGTTTTCCATCTATTGTTGGGTAGACCATGGCAGTTTGATAGACATGTAGTGCATGATGGACATGCAAACACATACTCTCTCACAAAGGATGGAGTTCGCCATAAATTGAAGCCCATGAAAAAGGAAGATTAAAAGGTATGTAGCAATGCTAGGATTTGTCTTGTTGATGGAAGGAAGTTTTTAGATGGCATGAAACATCAGCATATGTGCTATGCTTTGATTCCTACGAAAGATAAAGAAGGTAGTAGTGAAATACCATTTGAAGTTTCAAATTTACTAGGGGAGTTTGGAGATATTATCTCTGATAATGTTCCAGATGGATTGCCACCAGTAAGGCAAATCAGTCATCAGATAGATCTAATTCCAAGAGCTAGTTTGCCTAACAAGGCTTCTCACAGGATGACTCCTAGTGAAACAGAGGAGCTAAATAGACAGGTTCAAAAGTTGTTGAGGAAGGGCTTGATTCGAGAGAGCCTGAGTCCATGTGTAGTACCTATAGTACTCGCACCAAAGAAGGATGGAGAGTGGAGGATGTGTACAGATTCTCAAGCTATAAATAGGATCACCATCAAGTACCAGTTTCCTTTGCCAAGGATGGATGATATTATGGACTGCTTGAGTGGAGCTCAGTACTTCACAAAGATAGATATGAAGAGTGGTTATCACCAGATATGGATTTGAGAAGGAGATGAGTGGAAAATAGCCTTCAAGATCAAGGAGGGTCTTTATGAGTGGTTAGTCATGCCCTTTGGATTGACGAACGCCCCAAGCACCTTCATGTGGCTCATGAATGAGGTACTTAAGAAGTTCTTGGGAAAAAATTTTATTGTCTATTTGGATGATATTTTAATTTTCAGCAAGACTTTGGAAGAACATTTATTGCATATTCGTAGTGTCCTTGAAAGGCTAAGGGAAGAGAAACTATTAATTAATCTGAAGAAGTTTAACTTTGCAAAAAGGGAGTTAGTCTATTTGGGGTTTGTTATATCACCTAAAGGTCTCAAAATGGATCCAGAGAAGGTAAAAGCCATCTTGGAATGGCCTACTCCAAGGTCTGCTACTGAGGTAAGATCATTTCATGGTCTGGTTAGTTTTTACAGGAAGTTTATTAAGAATTTTAGTGGCATATGTGCACCCCTAACTGATACAATAAGAGGGGATAGAAAAGAGTTCAAATGGACTGTAGCAGCTGTGAGAAGTTTTGAATTGCTGAAGAAGAAGGTAATAGAACAGCCTGTGTTGGCACTTCAAAATTTTAGAAAGGTTTTCTAGGTAGATTGTGATGCTAGTGGCAGTGCTATTGGGGTTGTATTAAGCCAAGAAGGTAAGCCTATTGCATATTTTAGTGAAAAACTGAATGATGCAAAGAAGAAGTATTCTGTTTATGATCAAGAGATCTATGCAATAGTTCAGGCCTTAAAGAAATGGAGGCATTATTTATTGCCAAAGGAATTTTTTTTGTATACTAATCATCATGCATTACCGTACCTAAATAGCCAAGGTAAATTGAATCAGAGGCATATGAAGTGGGTAGAATTCTTGCAGAGTTATACATTTGTGTTCAAGCATAGAAGTGGAAAATCTAACAGGGTTGCAGATGCACTAAGTAGGAGATAGTCATTGCTTACAGTAATGCAGGTTGAAGTAGTTGGGTTTGATGAACTCAAGAATTTGTACCCCGATGATCTTGATTTTTATGAAGCATGGAAAGCTTGTAAAGAACCTGTTGCTGTAGATAGAACCAAGTGTTAAGGAGAAACATAGTGGAGGGATGGCAGGACATTTTGGTTGGGATAAGACCATTTCCATTCTTAGAGAACATTATTTTTGGCCTCAAATTACACAAGATGTGAAGAAGTTTGTACAGAGTTGCTAGGTTTGTCAAGTTGCCAAGGGGTTTAGTCAAAATACTGGCCTATATCAGCCATTGCCTGTTCCATCAAGGCCATGGGAGGACATAAGTATGGATTTTGTTCTTGGATTTTCAAGGACACAAAGGGGTAATGACTCAGTATTCATGGTGGTTGATAGGTTCTCCAAAATGGCACATTTCATTCCATGCCACAAAACTCATGATTCTGTCCATATTGCAGACTTGTTTTTCAAAGAGGTGGTAAGACTACATGGTCTTCCAAAGAGTATAGTTTCTGATAGAGATACTAAATTTGTGGGGTATTTCTGAAGGACATTGTGAAAGAAGTTGAGAATAGACTTGAAATTCAGTTCCACGCATCACCCACAAACTGACGGCCAAACAGAAGTGGTAAACAAAAGTCTGGGCAATTTGCTGAGATGTTTAGTTGGTGATAAGCCCAAGGGATGGGATTTGATTCTACCACAAGCAGAGTTTGCTTACAATAACTTTGTAAATAGGAGTACTGGAAAATCACCACTCCAAATTGTATATGGGAATAGCCCAAGGACTGCACCAGAACTGAGGAAGATAGAGCAAGGGGAGAGGACAAGTGCTGAAGCGGAAGAATTTGTTGAACATATCAAGCATCTACATGAGGAGGTTCAAGCACACATTACCAAGATGAATCAAGAATATAAAGCTAGGGCTGATCAAAGGAGAAGACATAAGGAATTCCAAGTAGGGGATCTAGTCATGGTGCACTTACAAAAAGAAAGATTTCCAGCTGGTACTTACAACAAGCTGAAAATGAAGAAATTTGGCCCCTGCAAAATTTTGAAGAAACATGACTCAGGAAATGCATATGAGGTGGAGCTGCCAGATGGTATTAACATTTCTCCCATTTTCAACATTGCAGATTTAACAAAGTATCATGATGATGGTGCAGATGAGGAGCTGGTGTTAGAGCCATGTCCAATTCCTACTTCTAAGGAGGAGATAGAAGACATTCTAGATCATCGTGTGGGTAGGAGTACCAGAAATAGGTAGTATGAAGAGTATTTGGTCAAATGGAAAGGATGGTCGATCGAGGACTCAACTTAGATTTTAGTAGCTGAGGTTTTCCATTTGGGATTTCCTCTACCATCCATAAAGTGACAGGGTCACTTTTCAATCTACCTTGGGTGTCTGATGCAGGAGCATCCAGAGGTATAAGGGCAATCCTGTGTCACCCAAAAAAATGTACTTAGACTTAGTTTCTGTTTGATGTTTTTTCATTTTTGGATACCCATTTGGGTCAAATAAAGGTTCCAACTCTCATAGTTCTACTATCAGTGTGTTTGAAAATCCCAAAAAAATAGGAGCATGTATTTGGGCCATCATTTTGGTAAACTAGAATGTGTGAATTGGCCATATGAATTTAATCATGATTTAGAGCATTCCAGAAAAAGAATCAAGTTAATAGGCCCCACGGTTTGAAAGTTATTGCAGTTTTTCGAGTTTTGGAGACCTCCTAAGAATGCTTCAAAGTCAGGTTTGGGGCATTAAATGACCTTGAAAAGGGTCAAAAAATGGGGGAAAAGTGAAGCTAGTCCATAGGGCTATAGAGCACTTTGAGAGCTTTCCAAAAATGTAAACGGTTCATCAATTGGAGCTACGGTTAAAAAGTTATGCCTCCCGAAAGTTCAGTTAGCATGTTTGGATTCTTCTAGATTTGCACCGACTTCTAACGCAGCTTTTGGAACCTTCTATTTTGTCGGTGGATGCCTACTAGCACTTTCTAGAATGTACTCCTAGTCCTTAAGCCTCCAGGGTCTATTTAAGGAGATTTCTGGCATTGTAAAAGGCAGTTCGGAGTGGAGTTTGAGAGGAGGTACTCAAAGGAGAAATTATCTCCAGATTTATGCTATTGTAAGCCCTTAGGGCATGTTCTAAAGTTTATTTTCTCTATACTATTTGTAATAGCTTATTTTCTCAGTTAATATAATTTTCCCTTTCTGTTGTGTCCATTTTGTTCTTGGGTTGTGTCCCCATCATCCTTCTACATAACCCCCATTTATTTCTTGAGTACCATGATTTCATTTTAAAGAAAAGAGTCACCCTAAAGAGAAGCCTTCTCTTTAAGCTTAGCAATGTGAAGATAGGATAGTTTCACTTCATGAGACTCTTCCCCACCATCTACAATAGCCCTAATCTTAGAATCAATAGCAGTAGTAACTGTATTGATCTTGATATTAGTATTGATATCTTGCTTCTCCATCTGCTCTTCTTTTTCCTCTTTACTCAGGCAGTTTTCCTTATTAGCAAGGTCTTTATCCTCATTGTCCTTACTAGTATCCTCCTCCATTTTCTCCTCACTATCATTCCTCTTCAGATGGGAAGGATGAATACTCTATTTCTCTTCATCCTCCCCTAGGGCTTCCAACCCAACATTAGAGTTAGTAATTCTATCCTTGCTACCTAAGTCAACATTATATTTACCAGTTGATACCCCTTTGCTCCTAGAATATCCATCCAGGTTGGAACTAAGGTCCCCTATTTCTGTTTTGTCATCATTATTAGAATTCTAAGATTCTATGATTTCCTCCACATTCTTCTTATTCCTCACTCATTTGAAATTTTTTTGTTATACTCTTGCTATCACTAGTGCCCTCCTTTCGTTTAACCTTAATTCTCTTAGAATGAGGATAATTACTAGACACTTTCTTCTTGTTCTCCAAAACTAGAGAGGGTTTAATGGCCTTGCTTTTATAGAAATTTTCTAAAAGTAATATTAAACCTTCGTAAAACACAAGATGGGAATCTTTCTTCCTATGAGCATAGAGGATTTGAAGGAGAGAATACTTCAAATAAAATGGAAATGAGATGCTATCTTTATGCCTAAAATGATTTAGGAAAATAAAGTGAAATTTATGGACTCTCTTTGCCCCACCATTACAAATAAAATACTCATGGATACATGACCACACGTCCCTCCAAATGACCTTAATTTATTTTAGGTCATGGAAGTCACTATTTTTCTTCAAATTTTTCTTTTTAGCTTCCATCTTCGAGAATTTCTTAAAAGCTACATTCAAGATACTAGTCTCCTTACTAGATTTTATCCCTTCCATGGAAAGCCTTGTAAGCTTGGAAATAAAATCTTTAGTCAAGTTCACCATGATCGCATGAAAAGTGACCCTTCCTTCAAACAAGTTATTGAAGAAAATTTTAGTAATGTGTGGTTTATACCCATGGAGTCTCTCAATGTAAGTCATGAATTTCCCCTTCTACAGAATCTCCCACATAGAAGAATTTGCATTCACTCCCTACAATTGTTTGGTTCTTTCTTTCTTGGTTCCCCTCCCATCTCAATTTCTTCTTTTCCCCTAAAATTCACCTAAGAAATGGAAACTAGAAAAAGAGTAAAGTTTTTATGATTACAGAGGATCTTTTAACCTTACATACATGTCAAATACAAATCATAATAATACCAAACTACTCCCTAGGGAAACTCATACTATCCTTTTAAACCCATCACTCCCCTTAATAATTTTTCCAACATTAGGAAATATTTCCTTCTCTAGCATGTGTCTTGTCATAATTAGCTATCATCATCAGCTCCACTTCCTTGCATGCGTCAGCTTACCACCTAAACTTTCTTTCCCTATAGATATCTTGGTTGGTAATCTAATCAACAACTGAATTACCCTCCTAAAATATATGAGAAAACAAAACATTATCAAATTTATTTATAAGATTTTTAATTTCTATTATACTTCCCTCAATAGTACAAGTAACCAAGCTCTTATTATTAAGCATATTAATAATGCTGAGCAAATATCCTTCCAACAAAAGACCTTGATAGATTTTGATAACCAGAATCCATTTCCATCCTCATAGTATACAAAGTAGTTGTAGCCTCTACTTTATGGATAGCAGATATCCCTATATGAATGGAAATAGCATCAAAAATTATACTAGTATGGTCTTTCAAAACACCTCCATAACTTGCTTTATCAAGATTTCCTTTTGCAACATCATCAAAATTAGGTTTAATCCATCCCATAGGTGGAGAATCACATTTAACATTTTGTCTCTAATCATCAATTATGGTTTTATAGCCTTTAGTCTTCATAGGATTATTAATTTAGATTTCATCACTCAATTTTCTATGAGATTAAAAGTTTTCCTTGATTGAGCTCTGATAATATTGTGACCAAGAACCCACTCAAGAATTTATTCATCTCTAAAGATTATATTATTTCTTTCTTTCCAAATTCCCCACCAAAGATGGGATAGAGAAATTTTCCAAAGAAAACTGATATCAACATCCTTTGAAGGACAAGTCCAACTCTAGAAACATTAATAAACATTAATCAATATTATTATGCTAAACCCAACCTAAGTTCCAATAGAGTAGGATACAACTCCAAGCTTTCTAATTGAACCTATAATTTAAGAATAGGTGATTCCTATCTTTAGATTCTATTTTGCATAGACAACATCTGTTGACGACATAAATCCCTCTTTTTTGTAGATTGTCCAAAGTTAAGATTTTGTTTTGAAGCAAGATCCAAAAAAATTATTAATTTTAGGAGTAAGACCTTTAATCCAAGCTTTAAACCATAAAGTTTTGTTTCCCTTTTCCTCAGATCCAAAAATAGAAGAAACTTGAAAACAACCTCTTGGTTCAATTCCCCAAACCATTTTATCTTCAATTTGAGGATAAAGGATAAAAGCATTCAAAATTAACTAGATATTGGTAAAACCCATATTAATTTTAGAAAGTTTTACCCACTCACTATTAATTTAATAATTGTCCACTAAAATACCAAAACTTTGTTTATATCCATTAAAAAGTGTTCTATCCTCAAAATCCTCAATCAAAGGATGATCCAGAAGCCACACATCATCCCAAAACCTGATCTCATGTACATTTCCCACTTTCCAAATGTATCCCTTGATTAAAATATTTTTATCTCCCTGAACAACACCCAAAATTGCAGAAGAAGATTTGACAATTGTTAGGCAAAGTAGGAGCAACAAAGATGTACTTAGGTTTCCAAATAGAACTCCACTCCTTTTGTCATGATAAACTCTCCAACCCTGCTTAACAAGTAAAGATTTATTCATACTCTTGATAGAATTGATACCCATCCTACCATCTAATTTAGGCTCAAAAATTTTCTCCCATTAAATTAAAGCCAGTCTCCTCTTCTCCCCAATTCTAGACCAAAGGAAATTCCTTTGGATTTTGTATATAGGATTAGCATATTTAGTTGGAATCCTAAAGAGACTCAAAGCATATGTAGGGATACTTTGGAGGCAAGCTTTAAGAAGAGTGACTTTACCAGATGGACTCAACAAATTACCATTCCACCCTACCAATTTCTTATTGAATTTCTTAACAAGATCCTCTGAAAAAGAATATGAAGGAATAGGTCCCAAAGGGAGACCTAGGTAAATACAAGGAAAAGAACCTATAGAACAACCAAGGATATTAGCAATCTTACACTATCTAGAAGCATGAGTATTAATAAAATACAAAGAACTCTTATTCCATTTAATCAATTGACCAGAAGTAGAAGAATAGAGATTAAGGGCCTTTTTGAGATTCTTTGCCTCCCTAGCCTCAAATTTACCTAAAAAAATAGTATCATCCACAAATTATTCATGAGAACAAATAAGAGGATGAGGAGGTCTCAAGCCTTTAATTTCCCCTATAGAGACCAATTTCCCAATATATTTTTCTAAACAATTAGCCATAATAGTGAATATTATTGGCGATATAGGATCCCCCTATCTCAACCCCCTTGTTGGTTTAAAGAAGGTAGTGGAACAACCATTAACTAGAATAACAACCATATTAGTAGAGATCATCTACATAATAAGCTTAACCACATTAACACTAAAACCAAAGGATAATAAGATCTTATGGAGAAAGTGCCATTCTACTCTACCATAGGCTTTATCAATATAAACTTTCATGATAAACCCCTAATTATTAGAGAGAGATAAAGAATGGATATTCTCATGCACACAAATAATAGAGTTATGGATTTTTTTACCAGGAATAAAACCATTCTATTACTCAAATATAAGGGAAGGAAGCATATTCAACAATCTCAAAGTTAGTACTTTAGAAATGATTTTATAACTTGAATTGCAAAAGTTGATAGACCTATGATCTAGAGAATCAACACCAATCTTCTTTGGAATTAGACAGAGGAAAGTAGATTTAATTTCCTTCAACATCCTTTTAGCCCCAAAGAATTCTTTAACAACATCACACACATCTTTACCAACTAGTTTCTATTCTTTTTTAAAAAATAGCATAGAAAACCCATCTGAAATTGGTGACTTGTCCCCTCCTAACAAGCAAATAGCTTTATAAATTTCCTCTTCCTTAGAAATAGCACACAACAGTATATTCTAATCTTCAAAAAATAATGAAGGAATACTATCCAAGAACTTGACCTGATTAGTCAGATCAATTCCAAGATCTAAGGACATCAAAGAAGAGAAAAAGGAAACCATTTCCTCTAAAATTTCCTTTTCATCAGTTAACTTAATTATTTCCTTATTAAGACTAGAAATTTGATTTTTGGCTCTATGTTTCAAAGTTGACAAATGAAAAAAATTTGTATCTCTATCACCTTCATCTAGCCATATAGATCTAGATCTCTACCTCTAATAAATCTCTTCTTTGGTAGCAATGTCATGATACTTCACCATCTTCTCATTTTCTTCCATCACCAAATCCATAGAGTACCCTTCCATCTATATTATTTCTTGGATAGCTTACAAATCCTCTTTAACTTTTGATTTTCTATAAAAATGTTCCCAAAAAATATTTGGTTCCATACTATAACTCTCCTTTTAACATTTCTAAGTTTAGTAGCCACTTGAAATAAAGTCATTCCTTTGATATTTATATTTCACCATTCATTCAATCAATCCTCAAATTGTGGGTGCTGCATCTACATTTTCTCAAATCTAAATGGAAAGTTCTTTCTATTTTGAATAGCTTATGCTCTAAATATCAAAGGAAAATGATTCAAACCTATCTTCTAGATAGCCTTAAGATTACACACAAAATCTTTTGTCTAATCTAGTGGTATTATAACTCCATATAGGAAAGCTTGGATATAGTCATCACCAACCCTTTTTTTAGTCCAAGTGAAATCAGTCCCAAGAAGATCTAAATCCATTAATCATTCCTTGTTTATACAATCCATAAAATGTAGTGTTGCATCTAGTTGACTAGCATTTTCCCCTTTTTTTCATGCTCATAAAGCTAAACATTAAAATCCCCCAAAAGGATCCATCTACCATAATAGTCATTATTCTTAATGTTAGATAAAGTAGCACACAACCTTTTTCTAGCATTCTTGTTATTAGGTGCATACACATTCACAATATATCATTCATTATTTAGGGCAATACTCTTAATCTGAATGACCATAAAATGTTTATTAGCATTCAAGAATGTACCTAAAAACAAGAACTCCTTCCACAATATCATTGTTCCTCCTAAGGCTCCCTCAAAGCTACTAGCCATAATACAATAATTATTAAAAGATTTGAGCTTTTTAGCTTTCTCTTTATCCATTTTGGTTTCTTGAAGCACAAAAATGTCTAGTTTGTGCTCTCTAACAAAATTTTGAATAATATCTAACCTATGGATACTAGTCAGCCCTCTAATATTCCAAGTAATATTATTCATCATAGCTTTTTAGGGATAAAATCAGAATAGTTGCCTATTTCCCATCAATAATATTTTGTAAGATGTCAATTTTCTTGGTTTTCTTAGACGTTTTCCTTCTAGGTTTCTCTAGAGTTCCAAAATTTGGTTTTAATTTTGGAAAGAAAATTTCCAATTTACTACTTTTAGTCTCAACTCCTATACATAAAGTATTACCTTTCTTCTCTATTTTCTTTCTTCAGCTCTATTTCTATTTGGATTCTTTCTTATCTAAAATCAAATCCATACGTTTACTTCAATAGTTGATCTACTTGGTGTTTTTTTTAAATTTAAAGAATAGTTAAATAAATATGATGAAAATAATTTAAAAATATATAAGTTGCACTTGTTTGAGCTCTTTTTCCTATTTTTAATTTTATCATATACAACATGATTGTATAGAATTTTTTAATTTGCATTACAAAACTACAAGACAAGTACTAGTCACTTGTTAATTATCAAATTGAATACAAATTAAAAGATATCAAAATAAATGCTCAAAACTATATCCAAAAATAGGTTGATTTTTATTAAATTATAGTAGTTATAAAAAACTAACTAAAATTAAATAATAAAGATAGATAAATGGTACATCTTTCTTTTTGTGATCAAACTAATATTAGTGTGTACATTTGAAGCCAAAATCCCACTTAATATGATTCTAAGATCAAATTGATGAATAGAGGTATCTAAAATCATGCTTAACTACTTTGGTTATATCTATCTAAATAGGGCACCATAGGGCTAAGGTCAATTATTATTAGTAAAGGTCAAATTGCTTTTGTTCTAACTTTTAGAATCATAGAAATAGGATGTGATCTATTTGATAAACAAATAACAAAACATTTGCCAATAAAATATTTTTATATGTCAACATAGGCTCGTTATGGGGAAAGAAGGAAGGAACACGAGAAATATGAAAGTCATAGCAGATAGAATATCCTTCCTTCCACGTACCTTGTCTTTTCTTTCTTACATTTTAATGGGAAATTTTTGTGAAAAAGGAAGGATGTTGACATATTTTTTGGCACTATAATGTTTGGCATAATTCATAGTAATTATCCTTTGCCATGTGTTGATGTTTTGATAATGTAAACTGATTGAAAATATTTTTCATATGATATAAAAAAGTTTCATTTTTTATAATGAAAAAGTGTCAAGCTACTATAAATTTATTAAAAATTAAACTGGTTCAAAGCTCTCTAAGGAAAGATCTAGAAAGAAAAGCTCCTATCCTTGCTTAGATGAAAAAGGAATCACTAGCAATTGATTTCAACAAGAAGAGAATTAGAAAGAAACTAATTGTGACAAGCCAGTTTGATTTTAGAAGACACTAGCCCATAATGAAATTCACCCCTAAATTGGAAATCCAATCAGCAACTTTATTGGCCTCTTGGAAGAAATGAGCATTTTGAAACCTTAAAAATGAGAGATGAGTTTCCTAACCTCGAGAAAAATGTCACTAATGACCAAAATTTCAAAGAGAGCTAAAGTAATTAGTTGGGAGTCCCCTTCAACATGGACATGCTCATAACCATGAGAGATATCCAAAAAAATCCTATCCAATAATGTACTTTCCTCAGCCGCATTATTCGAACCATCAAGGATTTGTGAGAACATAGCCTTGAGTATGTGACTCGAAGGATTGTGTAAAATTGGTCTAGTTCCTAGGTTCTCTTTAGAAACACCATCAAAGTTTAATTTGATAAAAGGAAATGTTGTTTCCTTCCAACTAACATGCCTTCTTATCTCTAATTTATAAATCTTCCCAACTAAGGCTCCCTTGAAAGAAATTTTAATAAGTCTTCAATTTTTCAATATCACATTTTTCATTGAGGTAAAAAGGGAGGAAAGAGACTTCCAAAACATGACATATACATTAACTAATTCTAAAATTGTATATTCCAGCTTGTCAAAAACTCTCTAAATTGAAGATAAATCATTCCTGAAAATCATTTTGTTTCTTTCCCACCATATGGCCCACACCATAGCTGACAAGATAATTCACCAAATTTTGGAATAGAAAGATCCTATATATAACAAAGGCCAACCAACCAAAACCTAAGTGAGGTTTGAAGGGAGAGGACCATGCCAACCAATCTTTTCAGTGCCCATGTCTAGGAAATTTGGGAAAACTCACAATTCAGTAAAAGATTATTGACATCTTCTATGACCTTGTCACACAAAACACAAGAGAAAACCTTAGGAATACCCAACCTCTTGAGCTATCACTAGTGAGAATCCTATGTTAAAGAGAAAGCCATAATAAAGACCCCTCCTTGGGGAGTATGGACTCATGTTAGAAAAATTTACCTTCTCTCGAAGTGAATGATCTGTAGATATCCTTGACATTATATTTGCCATTGGAAGATTTGGCCTAGATTAGTTTGTCCTTCTCATCAAAATAATTAATTCTTCTCTAATTAAGAATGTTAATGAGATGAGATCTCTCATTATCTAGTATAATGATATCCAACGGGTCTTTCCAAACTATCTTGTTGCAAATGGAAATAATCACAAGCTTTCATTCCCCAATGGTGCTCCAAAATATATTGGACATGTGGAAGGATTACTAAAGAGACTGAGGGCTTGCCATTCCATGAATCTATCCAAAATAAAACTTTTTTTCCTAATTTGATAACCCAAGATAAATGAGGCAAGATGACACCTCTACTTTTCATCATAAAGTTCCACATTGGCAATCCCTGAAGACTATTCCTAATTGTGAAAATGTGCTCTAGGTTGCTCTGATGAGCTTAACCCATAGAGAGGAAGGATTTTCAAAGAATTTATAGGAAAGTTTGGCTCCTAAACTAATATTCCTTTCATTCAAATTATGAATCCCCATACTTCCATCCTCTCTAGCAAGACATAGTTTATCCCAAAAAACTAGTGTGGGTTTCTTTGAACCTTCCAAATTTCCATTCCAAACAAAATTCCTAAGGATCTTTATGATAGAATCAAACACAAATTTTGGGTCTGAAAGCATCAACATAATATAATTTGGGATGGTGCTAAGAACTGATTTGACCAAGAGAATCCCCCCTACAAAGGAAGCCATCTTAACTTCTAGATAATAATTTTGTCCCTAACTTCTTGAATGGTGGGTACCCAATGAGAAGATTTACTCACACCTTGGAAGAAGGAGATGCCCAGATATTTGTTCGGTAGAGAAACTACCTCAAAGTGTAAGATTCTTTGAATATCCAACTTTACTTGTTGATTCATATTAAATAAGAATGTGTTGGATGTATTTTGATTTAGAACTTGGCATCAGATTTAACAATATGTATGAATTGTATCCCTGATAACTAATGCCTTTTTGATTCCTCCTACAAGCATTAAAACATCATCCATGAATAAATTGTGTGTAAGAGAGACTTGATACTAGTGTATTTTAATGCCTTTATAAACCCCCACCCATATTTGTGTTGAATAAGCCTTCTTAGACCTTTAGCTAAGATAATGAACAAGAAAGTTGAGAGAGAGTCACCTTGTCTGACATCTTGTGATAATATCTTCATTTCAAGGCCTTCAAACTTGTGGAGATAATTAAATCTATAGGTAAATGGTTTGATCCCAAAAAAGGAAGGATGCTAGAGGTACCAAACCTATGTTAAAGCACCCAATTTAAGTTAAGAAGAAATCTTTCTAATCTCAACCAAATAAACTAAGACCTCTTTTGCTTGTTGGTCCAAGTAGTTATACTATTTAAGGGGATGAAATCAATCAACGTATTACCATTCATGAAATCCCTAAAATCTTGAATGACTTTAGGAGAAGGAATGCCACCTCCAACTTTGTCCTATAGATCTAGAGTCATATTGAAATCACCCCCCCTAAAATTACTTTTTGGTCCCTTAGATTGTGCATAACATCAAATAAGGCTCCTCATAAATTGTATTTTTTTAAAATGGAGATTGGATAATAAACATTTATAACCATGAAACTAAGATCAAAACACAAGACATTCCCAACCATCCAAATAGCATTTGAGCTTATCTACTGAAACTAATATTTATTGTGTTTCCATAATACTACTAGACCATCTGAAGCTCCTATGGAGGGAGATATACAATAAGACCAATTTTGCCAAGTTTTGAATTATTTTGCTCCCAACTCTATTGATAACTTTGTTTCTTGTAATAGAACTAAGGTTTCCCCACTTATCATGATTACATATTTCAATATTGATCCACTTAGATATTTGCATGGTAGCTACCTCTTTACATTTCCTTGGAGACCTCTCAAAGTTCAGAGTGATCTGAAACCCTAAGGCTATTTCAACATTGGTTACAGGGAAATTAGATTTTTTTTACCTTTGGATTGTTCTACCGAAGAACAAAACCCAATTTTGGAAAAATCTACATCTGACTAGAAGATAGATAAAGGAACATCAATAGTAGAAGTCTTATCCTTTCTCTTTGACAATAATAAATATGAACTAAAATTTAAGAAATAATTTCTTTTTGAACAATCCTTTATAGAAATCTCATTTAATTTCTCATTAACAACTTCAAAAATACAATTGTCTATAAAAATTTCTAAATCATTCTTTGAAAGCTTGTGAGTTTTGAGGATTATGTGATGATTATCTAAGAGGCTTGAAGAAATCAAAAAAGGAGGACTAGTAGGGCCAAGAACAAAAGTTGCTATAGGTCCTATATCTGGCTTAGTTAGCAGAGGTTCCCATGATTGAAGCATGAGATGGGGCACATTTCTATTGAATAGATTAGTGACTAAATCTATTGCCTAGTCACTAACACCTACAATTAAAACTAAAATCTAAGGAAAGGAAAAATCTATTACCTGATTCATCTTAATTGTGGTATCAAGGACCTTCATAAACTCAAGGGCTTAAGTCTCTATATATTATATAAGCAAAGTGGAAAGGCTTGATGAAGGGGAGGAAGCCTCATGAAAAGATGATTTAACATCATCATGCTTTTAATCTCCAAAGGCTAGATTTAGAAGAATTTGTTAAAACTTTACAAAATTTCTTTAGTAGATGAGCTGCAGTAGGGATTGTGAAGTTTCTTGAAACCTTAAGGAGTTGAGTGATAGGAAATGTCAAGTATCTCAGCAATAATGGGTGTTGAGTTACTTGGTCACCAAGGGGGAGCTTGACAGACAAAGACTCATTAGAGGAGACCAAGTTGCTCAGTTAGTGCAAGTCAAGCACTATTGGGAGGAAGAATAGTATTCCAAACATGTGTTAAATTGTTTCTCCTCCTTTCTCCATAATCTTTCTAATCATGCATAGCAGAATATATTAAATGATACAAGATCTATGAAACAATGGAGATGGAAAATATATTTTCTTTCTTGTATTCAATTAACTTGAAACAACTGATACAATTTTGGAGAATAAACTATTAACCCTAGATGAAAAAAAATTATCTAAGAAATTGAATCAAACTTACATCAATGAATGGATGCATACCATAAACTTAGAGCAATCACTACTCATACAAGACAAAATGTTACTTTCACAAAATACACATAAACTCATCCATCCTTGTTGTTGCTACTGTGTAACGAAATAACTTGCACAATAGAAGAAATAATATGAAATATTATATAAGTACTTGCAAATAACTCAGGGTAATAGGCCACTTCGAGGGGGAACCTCCAAATATTTCCAATGAGAACAAACTTCCAATATGATGTTGAAATAAGATTCAAAACCTCCTATATATACCTAATTATGATTAGGTTGAATAGACACAACCCTACATAACACCTAGGCCAACCTACCTACCTAAATAATAATATACTAATGATAACATGACTTAATAAAGGATTAATATAGCCACAAGTTGACTATTAATAACCCTATATACACCAATATTAATGGCATAGCATGCCCCCTCTCTTGAAAGAAGCATTGTCCTCAATGGTAACCAAGTGTAGATTATTTGGAATGAACTCCTCATCCTCCCATGTGGCCTCTTCAACTAGTAAGTTCTTCCATTGGATAAGATACTAAGTCAGGGTTTTGTTCCTTAGCTTCTTCATATGAGTTTGAAGAATGCACTCTAGTTCCAAAATTATTCTTCCTTCTTCATCAAGTTCTAGTACTATTTGAATAGAAATATTCTACCCAATTGCCTTCTTTGAAAAAGAAACATGAAAGAATGGATGTATCTTTGTTGTTTGTGGCAACTCAAGCTTGTACACAAAACTACCAATCTTTTGCATGAAATGTTATGGTCCATAATATCTTGGAGACAACTTATTATTATTTTTTTGTTGCTTCATTGACATTTGTTTATAAGGATTCAATCTCAAGAAGACCTAGTCCCCAACTTCAAAATTTATTTCACTATGATGTTGGTCTACTTGTTGTTTTATTCGATTTTGTGCCATAGCTAAATTATCCTTGAGTCCTAAAAGTACTTGATTTTGATGAAGCAAGTGATCCTCTACTGCCTGAACTCTTGGTGACACCTTTAATAATGATGTGATGGAAGGAGGATGATATCCATAAGGTGCCAAAAATGGAGACATTTTTTATGAGCTATGAAAGGAAGTATTATACCACCATTCTATAAGAGGTAGCCAATCTACCCATTGAGATTTTTTTTCTAAAGTAAAACAATGTCGATATTCTTCCAAACATTTATTAACAACCTCAATTTTCCCATCTAATTAAGGATGGTATGAAGAACTATAAGCTAATTGAGTACCCAAACATGAGAATAAATCTTTCTAAAATTGACTAGTAAAGATAGGATCACGATGACTAACAATAACCTTAGGTGTACCATATAGCTTTTGGATATTCTCCAAGAAAACTTTTGGTACTATACTTGTTGTAAAAGCATGTGATAATGCAATGAAATGTGCATATTTAGTGAGGTGATAAACTACTACCATGATGACATTATGACCTTTAGATTTGGGAAGCCTTGCAATGAAGTCCATGGATAACTCTTCCCAACCTTGGCTAGGAATAGATAAAGGCTACAAGAGACCTAGTGTCTTAATTGTTTCCCCCTTATTTCTTTGACAAACCAAACATTCAACCACAAATTTTTGAACATCACCTTTTAGCCCTTCCCTTAAAAAATCTTGCTTGACCTAATGATATATCTTCAAAAATCTTGAATGACCATCAATTGGGGACTCATGTATTTCTATGAGAATCTTGTGTTTAAGAGTGGAATTCTTGTAGAGATACAAGTGCTCTTTATACCAAAAAATATCCCTCTTTAAACAAAACTTATTTGAACTATTAGGGTCACTTTTTATTTGTTGGATTAGATTACTTATTGAAACATCATTTTTCCACTCTTCTTTGGCTTCTACCACCCAATTTTCTTATAATATTGAAAGGGCACATAGCAAGGTTTCATCTTTTTCATCCTTCCTGGAAAGTGCATCAGCCACAATATTTTCCTTCCCTTTCTTGGATACAATTTCAAAGTTATATCCCAAAATCTTAGTGACCCATTTTTGTTTAATATTCTTTGTTCCAAAAAATATTTTAGGCTATCATGATCTATCTTAACCTTGAAGTGTTGACCCATTAAATAAGGCCTCCATTTTTTAACTCCATGAAGGATTGCTAGCATTTCCTTCTTGTAAATAGCTTTTGAGTTGATTTTTACCTTTTAATTGATATCTCTCAAAAGAAATTGGTCAACCTTCTTACATGAGAACTTCTCCTATCCCATTTATAGAAGCATCACATTTCACAATGAATTCCTTGGTGAAGTCTAGAGTGGTAAGTACCGGAGTTGTACACATAGCCTTCTTCAATTGCTCAAATGATACATTAGCAAATTCATTCTAATGAAAAGAATCCTTCTTCAATAGAGTGGTAAGGGGTGCTGCTATACGACCGTAATCTTCACAAATCTTCTATAGTATCCAATCAATCCCAAGAAACCCCTTAGCTTGTTAATAGCTTTTGGAATAAGGCCATTCCATGATAGCCTTAATTTTGTTAGGGTCCACCTTTACTCCTTCATGTGAAACTATGTGTCCCAAATACTCCACCTCCTTAAGACCAAGAGCACACTTGGATGGCTTAGCATAGAGTTGATGATCTTTGAGTAATTTTAATGCTTGATCTACATGCTACAAATGTTCTTCCCAAGTCTTGCTATAAATTAATATATCATCAAAAAACACTAGCACTAAATTTCTCAGATCTAAGATCTAACTTGGTAAAATACATAGCTCCATTTAATTCATCTAGAAGATCATTGAAACTTATCTTTAATGGTGTACTTTTTTAGCACTCCTATAATCTAGATACATGCACCAAGTTTTATCCTTCTTACACATCATCACAACAATTGAGGTGTAAGCACTTTAGCTATGCCTGATAATCTTTGCCTCTAGCATTTCCTCAACAATTTTTTCTGTATCACTTTTTTGTATGTGTGGGTACCTATAAGGCCTAATGTTTGGTGGCTAGCTCCCTAGAACTAGTTGTATGGCATGGTCATGATCCATCTTAGGAGGAATTCCTTTAGGCATATCTCCAAGAATCATTGGGTGAAAATCAATTATTGCTTGTAAATTTGGATGAGTAAGAGCATTAGATTGAGAGACTTCTAATGAACATAGTTGGGCCACACATCCATCCAAACCTTTCTTAAGAAGCTTTTGAATTTGATGAGAGCTTACCATTTTTGTGGATTTTTCTTGAAATACCCTTATCCACTACCTTTCCTTTTGATTGAAATCACATGAATAATTCTTGGAAGTTCATCTCAATTGTTCCCAATGTAGTAAGTCATTGTACTCCCAAAAAAATATCCATTGCACCCATGTATATTTCATACATTGGGGTATCAAGTTGATAATATCCCATGGATAATTTGATGCTATGACACTTCCCTAAACAACTAACTATGCCCACATCTACAATCAAAACTTGAAACTTTGGGGCTAGATATATAAAACAATTTAGAAGATTTGCCAACTTTTTTTGATGAAATTATGAGTACTACCTAAGTTGAACAACACTATTACTTTTTCCTTCTTTAAGAAACCCACTACCTTGAGAGTTTGTGGAGCATTGAAACCTAAAAGTGCATGACAAGAAATGATTTGTTGACAATCATGTGATTCCTCACCTAACTCCCTATCCTCCTATAATATGGGCTCATCCTCTTCTTCCTCACTTGGACCTTCAATATAGAACAATTTATTTTCACCACATTTATGTCCTCGATTATATTTTCTATCATGATTGAAACACAACCCTTTTTCTCTTTTCCCCTCAATTTGTTGTGGAGTCAACCTAGGCAGTTGAGGAAGAGAAAGTGTTAAATATCCTTTTTCTCTTGTCACATTAGCCCCTTTCTTTCTAGTAATCAAGAACTTATCCTTTACCCTACATGCTAATATAAAAGAATTATTTACTAAGTTGGGACAAAATATGCATACCTCATTTTGAATGTGATCCTTGAGACCACCCAAGAATAAATCATTTAAGTTCTCCTTTGTAATTGTATCCACTCTTAAGGATAGATTTTGAAATTTTTGAATATAATCCTTAACTAATCTTGTTTGTTAAATCTTAGAAAGTTGGCTAAAGAATTTTTCTATCACACTATTATTATATTGTACTTGGAGTTGTTCTATAAAAATTGACCATGATACAGTGAGACCCTTTTTCCTCCTATGAGTACAAAGACAATAATACCAAATGAATTGATTTCATTCTAGATATAAGGAAGCCATCGTGACCTTTTGTCCATATGGGATTTGATGTACTCCAAAAAAAATCTCCATTTGATTTATTCATGCTAGAGGATCCTTGCCATAGAATTTGCACATATCCACCTTTAGAAAAAAATCTTAGATCCTCTAGGATTAATAAAATTTGGTTCATTATTAGTCAACTTGAAGGTTTCACCTTGATTTCTTGAAAGCTCCTTCCTTTTTTCATTCATATAGGTGCTTAACATTCTTCATATATCTGATATATCTCCTTGTAGGTCACACATATCCCACTTAACCTCTTCCTTGAGCTTACTAGGTTCCTTATTGGAATTACTATCCTCTACTGCTTCCCAATCTTGATTAGAGGATTCCTTGGTGTGGTAGCATTATTTTTTCCTCTTATTCAAGGCCCCGTCATGATGGAAACAAATATTTTTGAAATAAATCACACAAATAAAATTTAAATTCTTTGATTTTTATTTTTTACTATAACTTACTAGTGCCAAGATACCCTTACTCAGAAAAAAAAATCCCAAAAAAATTGCAAATTTATTGTTTTGAGAGAGAATTTTCCTAATTTTGCAATATCTCTTATTTTTTCCTCAATTTCCCCAAGATTTTAAATTTAGGCTCCTCTACTATGTATTCAAAAACTCAATACAAGTTATACTCCAATTCAGTAGGATGTGAGAGATATGAAGATCTCAATAAATTGTGTAGAAATAGTAATTCTGCCATAATATCCTCAAATTTTGGACTATAGCTTATTTAATATGGTCTTCAAAAACCTTTTTAAAATATTTGAAAAATTATCTAAATCTAAAATTCATGCTCTTCCCAAAATTTCCCCAATGTTGAGAGAAAATCTTGCCTCTATGGTGCCAAGATCATGCTCTAATACCACTTGTAATGAAATAACTTGCACAATAGAAGAAATAATATGAAATATCATATAAATAATTTATAATAAAAGATATTAATAGGCCACTTAAAGGGGGAAACCTCCAAATATCTCCAATGAGAATACACTTCCAATATGATGTTGAAATAAGACTCACAACCTCCTATATATACCTAATTTTGATTAGGTTGAATAGACACAACCCTACATAACAACTAGGATGACCTACCTACCTAAGTATTAATATAATAATGATAAAATGACTTAATTAAGGATTAAGATAGCCACAAGTTGACTATAAATAACCCTATATACACCAATATTAAGGGCATAGCATGCTAGATCTGATTGACCTTCCTACCTTTGTCATTCTGTTGAACTCAAAATAGTGACTCTTTGAATCTTTGAGTCTAACTTATAGAATGAAGGAACATTCCCCTCCTTTTGTCTCTTTTTTTCAACTCCAATATCCCTCTCATTTTTTAAATTCAAACTTACCTACCACATTTAATGTTTTTGTCTATTGTAGTTGTTGAATGTCAGACTTGGTAGGTGGGCACAGAAGGCTCATAGGACAACCAGAGCATTAAATATTTCAATGGTCCCCCTTTTGCCTAAGCTAAGAATATCAGGTTCATTGCTAATCCAAAGCAACTATGATAAGACTTCCTCTTAGGTGCACAAAACTTGATATTCCCAATGGCTTAGTGAAATTGTCTGCTAACTACTGCTTGAACTTACAATATTCCATTTTGATTTCCTCATTTTCTACTAGCTCTGTTATGAAATGATATCTAATCACAATATGCTTTCTTGTCTCATGGAAAACAAAATTCTTTGACAATGCAATTGATAAAAAATTTTCAAAAGATTATGGTTCCATCCTCTTTCTTTTCATTCAAATCTTCCAAGATTCTATTTAGCCAAATAGCTTGACATGTTTTTGCATTTTCTCTTAAGTTTTCAGCCTTAGTTGTAGATTGAGAAACAATTGGTTGCTTCTTTGATGCTGATGAGATTGTACCCTATTGCCCAATTTTTAGTTCATCTCATTTTTTCTTTTCTCTGAAGTTAAGTCAATGTTGAGTATTTTTCTAAAATACCTCTAGGATGACTTCTCTTCTCATCATCCCCTTTCAAGCTAGCCTATGTGGGAAATTATGTAAGAATCACACTAGTCAAAAGCTAGCTGATTTAGGGTTTGGTGGGTTAGTTAGAAGCATCTCCTTGATGAGAAGAAGGTTTGCAAACTCCAATGGCTCATTATCTAAGGATTTAGAAGGATTCCAAGGATAAAGATCTATAGTGGTCATATTTCAATGGAAGATATCATAGGTGTTTTTATGATCACCTCATGGATTCCATTTCACCATGGTAATTACAATATAGGTAATTCCATTTTCTTTTTCACATGTGGTCCTACTTCCTCTCTTGTTTGTTCCATGGAATGTTAAAAATAGTTTCATTGGGAATTGAATAATAAATGTGTATGAATATATTAGCAACTTGTTGGATTCCATTTCACTTGAGTCTAATAGTTAAAGAAATTCTATTTTCCCTCATGTGTATCTTTTCTTCTTTTCTTCTTTTGTAATTAGATGATTAATCTACATTTAGAATAAGAATAAGGGTTAGAAAATTTCAAGACGATTACTATAGTCATTCCATTGAGTGTGATAGATTGCCCCATTTCATTTTTTCTAAATTGTATGTGTCTACAAGAGATTTTGTTATCATTTACTACTCTTAGGTTAAGAGCTTATTTTGCCATAACTTCTAGTCTAAGAAAGACATATTCATTGTGTATCATTTCAAGTCCTAAGGGAGTTGTACCTTGTAATTTAGAGGGCGGAGATAGAACACATGCATTGACCCATTTGTTGGTCACATCCTTTTGTTTCTCCAAAATATTAGGCATTAAAAGAGTCAAGTTATAAACCCTAATAGAAGAAAAAACTATTAACCAACACACCCAAACCCATATTAAACATATAACATGAAGTACTCTTCCTATCATCTAGACTTCTAGCCCAATCACTATCAATGTAACCAATCAGCCTAAAATCATTATCATCAGTATACAAAATGCCAAATCCCTTGGTACCATTCACATACCTTAGGATCATCTTTCTCCCTTGCTAATGGAAATCCTTTGGTGTTCTTATAAATTTGGAAATCAAACTTACTACATGAATCATGTTAGGCCACATTGTTGTCTTCAAACTTACTTTTGTATAATGTTGGATTCACATTTTTTTTGCAATCTTCCTTGCTCAACTTTAGATCTACTGATTTTAGTGTGGGGTCTACCTTACTATTTTGCATTTTGAATCTCTCCAAGATCTAATATGTATATATTTCTTGAGAGATAAATATTCCATCATGCATTTTTTTTTACTTCTATCCCTATAAAGTACTTCAAGAGACCCAGGTCTTTCATCTCAAATTCACTCCTCATGGCCTCTTTGAACTCACCAACTAAGAAATTATCATTTCTAGTGAATATTATGTCATCTACATACTAGAAAACAATCAAAACCTTACCATTTTATACCTTAATGTAGAGAGTGGGCTCACCATCACTTTTGCTAAAGCCATTGATCATCAAGTATGAGTCAATCCTACTATATGATGCCCATGGAGCTTGCTTGAGCCCATAAAGAGCTCTCTTCAACCTATATACCTTATGTTACTATCATGTCCCTTTCCCCACACTAGTTCTATGGTGCTAGGTTAATCTATCTCTACATTTGGATAAATTAATAACATCAATAGTCAAGATGCTTACCAGTCACATGGGAGATTTATCTTAAGTTCACCATTTAATAAATTAAAGTTCTTTGATAAAGTTACTTTTTTTTAAAAGTCATTTACTTTATAAAGTGACTTAAGTGACTACAACATGAAATTGTTGTTTTACCCCACATCTCTTATTCTAAAACTTCTCCCTCACTTTGAGGTCATAAATAAGAGACACTGCCTTGGGATTTGGATATACAAAGTTTTTGTGAATTGAGTATATTGAACTAACTGGTTACTTTAATGTGACTAGTTTTTTCCCAAAAGACAACAACCTTTTGGGAATGAGTGAAGCTAGATGAAAACCTACTATTCACATTATTGGTTATTTAGCTACCATAGTTGTGTGGAGATAGAATATCTTAAAATTTGGAGATTACTCAACCAACAACAAATCTTAGTAGCAAGTTTGATTGAATAGGGAGAAATCTCTAGTCTTCATAGGACTAGACATAGTAATAGACTGGGTGGTCAGTGCTTGCAATGGTTTATGGAATGATAGTGGCATAATTCTATTATATTCAGAGAAGATCTAGTTGTTAGTAGACTTGAGTGCAAGATTCGAGACTCTCAGTCACTGTAAGACCCAACAAGAAGTCATGGGTTCCCCTAGCATGAAGAAGGGACTCCCATTGATTATCAAATTATAGAAAGAAGAGTCATTGAAGTCAAGGGAAATCGAAAGGCATTATTTGATCAAGATATTGTGCAGTTGATTCAAGGAGAAAATACACAGAATTCTGATGGCAGCCAGTTAGAGTTTGATGGTGAAGACCAATTGCATGTTGTACTGCAGAGCTAACCACTATACTCATACATGATAATAAAAAACTCATGGGTCTATGTTTAGCTTCACCCTCTCATTTTTTTTAGTATTTTGCATATGTTAAATGTGAATGAAGGTTTGGGATGTTCCACTAGCTTAGAAATTGTATGAAAATTGGGTGATGATTAATAAATACAGGATGTTGGTTTGATTATTCTAGTTTGATTACATCTGGTATTTTGAGTTATATCAATTAATCATTCTCTTTTCAAATAGTTCAAGTAATACTAAATTAGAGATAACCATATTTTATTCAAAGCAATTGGAGACATGCCAACTATTTAACAAAATGCATTAAAACCAAACTAGGATATGTGATCATAGTTTATCAAAGTTTATTGCAGTGGTAACAGAGCCACAAGACTTGCCATCTTGTGGGAAATAATAGAATATTTTTAGACCAAATTTTATCCAAAAATGACAGCTAGGAACGAGTAAAAGGCATTATAAATTCAGTCATCTATAGTCAAAACAAGTAGAATCTTTAGAACACGTTGAGATTGAAGATAGTTATTCAATGGATGAGAAACTAAAATTTGGAATAAGTGAACAAACTAAACTTACTAAACAAGTTGATCATTTTGGATAGGTAGTATAGATAAATAACATTCAAATGGTACATAATGAAACTAAATAGGCAGTGAAATATGGGAAACATTGCAGGCTATTAGAGATGGGCAAAATAACATACTTGATGCACTTCAACAATTGTCAATTAATATGTAGCAACTAGCTCCTGCTAATAGGAGAGCCTCAAGCCATCACAATCAAGGACATAGTGTAGCTATGTCACCGTGACCTATTAGAGCTCCCACACATAACACTGATAGGCATTTAATGCCAGTGTTTAATGTAGAAGAAGAGGGAGCACCCCCAACAACACCAAATTTACTACCGGACAAGGTTATGACATTGTATGATGAATGAGATTTGTTTCCTGATCCTATTAAACAAAACTTGACCTATTTCTAGTACCTAAACTAGAAAAGGGAGGTTGATAGACACTAGTAGGATAGGAGACCAAGAGCACCAAAGAGGGACCTAAAACATTCTATGAACAAGTTAACTCTTCCTACCTTTGATGGTAGTAGTAAGACATCTTCTCGAGCTTGGATTCATGAGCTTGATACCTAACCATGGCAGAGGTGGAAGCCATTAGATTTTCTATAATTCAACTTGAGGGAGCAACATATGATTGGTGGCATCATAGTTTAGTCACCTAGGATCATGGCCTCATAACTTCATACGAGACTTTTAACTCCAAGTTGATTACTCATTTTGATAGGAAGGGTATTAAAGTTTATTACAGGGATTTGGCATAGTTACAATAGAGTGGGTCCTTGGATAACTTCATTAATGAGTTTCAACATATATTAGTGATGGTACTAGATATGTCAAAGTAGTGTAAGGTGATGTTGTTCATAGAAAGGTTACAAGATAGAATTAGGGGTTTGGTTAAGGTCTTTTAACCAAACACCTTGGATGATGTGATTAATATTGCCCATGATTTGGATTCACCTTCTTCACTACTGCAACCTCTAAAGAGACCCTATAAATGGTCTACATTGTTCCAAGGAAGCAAAAACCAAAAAAAACTAAATCCTCCTAGATTGGATTTTGAGAAACATAATGAACTTAGAAGGAAGAAATTGTGTTTCACTTGTAGAGAACCTTGGACTCTCGATCACAAATGTCTTGGTAAAAGCAAGATTCACTATGTTGAGGTTCTTTTAGAGGATGAAGAAGAGAAAAAATAAGGTAATGATTTTGAGGATAGTAAGGAGGAATAATTTGAGGAGAAGCCCCTTAAAGATTAAAAAAAAAGAGAGATACTACTAAATAGCCTCCTGTGATAGCCACCCTTTCTAGTGCTCTAGCATGTTATCCTTTTAGGGTGAAGGGTGTTATTAGGGGATAGTGCATTGTTTTTCTTTTGAATACAAGAGAAACCCATAATTTTATTAGCACATAGATGGCATCTAAGAGAGGATTTTAGATAGTTAGCATATTTGAGTTCAAAGTGAGGGTAGTAGGTAGTGAGGTTTTGGGTTGCACAGAAAAAGTATCCAGTCTTCAGACATAGTTTGATGATAATCATTTAGAGACTAATTTTTATGCTATTGATATGGATGGGTTGGATGTCATTCTAGGTAGATAGTGGTTAAGGACTTTCTGAAGATACACATTTGATCATGAGACCATGTAGTTGGAATTCTCATAGGGTGATTATTTGGTAGTCCGAAAAACCATACCAGATAGTGGATCTAGGTTGATAACAACTCATAGGATGGAAGCCATTTTGAGGAATGGTGATATCGAATTGGTGAGACAATGTTTCATTTCTTCTAAGGAGACACATCATATAGGACAACAATACTATTGTAACATCCAAATAGTGCTAGACAAGTAGAGGAGGGTATTTGAGGATTTACCCCCAGGTATTCCATTAGATAGAGGGTTTGAGCATATCATTAAGATAGAGGAGGGTGTCAAACCTGTCATTACCACTCTTTATCATCACTCTAGGAATTACAAGGAAGAAATAGAGAAGAAAATTAATGAACTTCTAGATATGGGGCACATCAAGCCCAGTTCTAGCTCTTTTGCCTCTTCAATGGAATTGGTTAAGAACAAGGATGGGACCCTTCAGATGTGTATTGATTATTGTGCCCTTAATAATAGAACCATTAAAAATAGGTATCTGATTCCTCGCATTGATGAGTTATTAGATGAGCTTCATGGAGCTATTTATTTCTCAAAGATAGATCTTCAATTAGGATACCATTAGATATGAGTGTGAGAGGAGGATGTGCATAAGATAGCTTTCAAATGCTACTATGAACACTACAAGTTTTTGGTGATGCCATTTGGGCTCACTAACACACTAGCCACTTTTTAGTCATACATGAATCATATCTTGAAAAAGAAACTTTGAAAGAGTGTGTTGGTTTTCTTTGATGACATATTGATCTTTAGCAAGAGTTGTGAGGAACAGTTGCAGCACCTAGATGAGATCCTTAGCCTCATAGAAGAACACTCTTTATTCACAAAGGAGTCTAAGTGTGAATTTGGGTTAACTAAGATTCTCTATTTGGGTCATGTCATTGGTGTAGAGGGAGTTAAGATAGATTAGGAAAAGATACAGGAAATCCTTGATTGGCCATCACCAAGAGATATATCTGATTTGTGGGGCTTCCTTGGCCTTTGTTCTTATTACAGACAATTCGCCAAAGGTTTTTCCTAAGTAGTGACTCCCCTTACCAATCTGACATGGAAAGGGGTATTTAGATGGATAGAGCATTTAGAGGTAAACTTTGATAGACTAAAATAGGTGATGAGCACATGTCCAATTCTAGCACTTCCTAATTTT
This sequence comes from Cupressus sempervirens, assembly GCA_028749045.1. Taxonomy (NCBI): domain Eukaryota; kingdom Viridiplantae; phylum Streptophyta; class Pinopsida; order Cupressales; family Cupressaceae; genus Cupressus; species Cupressus sempervirens. Next base: position 558,659,142 of record CM053789.1, on the reverse strand, counting down.
TTTAGACCCTCTATTTTGGAATGTCTCTAGGAAGCAGAATCAGGGTACTTTTGATGCAGGAATGTCATCCCATAGCTTTTGGGAGAAGGAAACTAAGGGGTAGTGAGCTATTATATTCCACATATGATAAAGAGATGCTGGCCATAATGCATGCCTTAGTCAAGTTTAGACAATTCTTTGTGGGAATTAAATTTATAGTGAAGATTGATCATATCAATTTACGTTACTTCTTGGAACAAAAGGAGTTTGAACAAAAGATAGCAAAAATGGGCTAGCAAGGTCAAAGAATACAATTTTGACATTGAATATGTCAAAAGGAAAAATAATATAGTTGCTAATGTACTTTCCCAAAGACCCCCAGTGTTAGAGTGTTATGCCATTTTCGAGATTTCAATAGATTGGAGATCCTAGCTATTAGTGGAGTATTCTAAAAATACTCATGCATGTCAGATTATGGATGGTATACTTTAGGATGATCGCTATAAGGTAATGAATGATATTATATATTATAAGAATAGAATCTACCTAGTACCAAAATCTAAACTTAAAAGGGATATTATGCACACAATACACAATGCACCTTCAGTGGGTCACCCAGGTTTTTCTAAAACCTATAGGCAGATTAAAGAGAGATTCTCATGGAAGGGACTAAGGGATGACATTTTGCAACATGTTAGAGAGTGCTAGACTTGTTAGCAAAACAACTTAGAACAAGGATTTCCTACATGGTTATTTCAGTTGCTCCCTATTCTAGCTCAGAGATGGGAAAGTATATCCATGGATTTCATTATAGAGTTGTTAAGGGTCTAGGGTAGGGATTGTATTTTTGTGGTGGTAGACAGATTGACTAAGTTCACACACTTCTTTTATATTGCATTGGATTGGTCAGCCTCTTAGGTGGTAGAGTTGTTCTTTTAAGAGGTTTTTCATCTTCATGGATTACCCAGGACCATTGTGAGTGATAGAGATAGTAGGTTTCTCAGTACCTTTTGGCAAGAGGTTTTTAGAATAGTAAGTATTGAGTTGACACCCAGCACTAGTTATCACCCATAGATGGATGGTCACACCAAAATAGTTAATAAATGGGTGGAAGGGTATTTGAGAAACTACATTGTAGGTTAGTAGAGAGCTTGGGTCAAATGGTTGTATTTGGGGGAGTATTTCTATAAGACTACATACCATATGTCCATTCAGATGACTCCCTTCCACACTCTTTATGGCTATGATCCCCTCTCTTTCACTGATTTGACATTACAGGATAGAAAGGCACCCTTAGCCAAAGATTGGATTTTTGGATCAATAGGATATCCTTAGAGCCCTTAGGGATAATATTCAGTAGGCACAGAACTAGTAGAAGTTATATGTTGATTGTCATTGTATTAAGTGGAGCTTTGAGTTGGGTGACATATTTTATCTTCATTTACAACCATATAAATAGAGCTCCCTGAAGAGAAGTGGGTTAGAAAAGCTTAAAACTAGATTCTATAGACCTTATTGCATCATCAAGAGGGTTGGTGAGGTTTCTTATGAGTTGGATTTTCCAGATGATATCTAAATCCACAATTTATTTCATGTCTCATGCCTCAAGAAGGAAATTGACCAGCATATTGCTCCTTTAGAGGTTTTGCCTCCACTTGATGAGGAAGGTAAGCTTATTTTGGAGCCAGTAGAGGTGAGTGAGACTAGGGAAAGGAAGCTATGAAATAGGTCCATCAGAGAATATCTAGTTCATTTGAAGGACTTACCATATAAGGATGCCACTTGAGAAGGTGAATCTATTTTCCAACATACAACATTGAGATTGCTTGAGGGAAATCAATCCTAGGAAGGGAGGACTATCATGTCCCTTTCTCCACACTAGTTCTATGGTGTTGGGTTAATCTATCTCCACATTTGGATAGTTTACCGACATCAATAGTTAGGATGCTTTCTAGTCACATGGGAGATTTATCTTAAGTTCACCATTTAATAAATTAAAGCTCTTTGATAAAGTTACTTTTGTTTTAAAAGTCATTTGCTTTATAAAGTGACTTAAATGACTATAGGATGAAATTGTTGTTTTATCTCAAATCTCTTATTCCAACACTTCTCCCTCACTTCGAGGTCATGAATAAGAGACTTTTCCCTAGGATTTGGATATACAAGAATTTTATGAATTGAATATATTGAAAGTTTTGGTTACTTTAATGTGACCAATTTTTCCTAAAAGATGACAACCTTTTGAGAATGAGTGAAGCTAGATGAAAACCTAGTATTCACATTATTGGTTTTTCAGTGCCATAGTTGGGTGGAGACAAAATATCTTAAAATTTGGAGATTACTCAGCCAACAACAAATCTTAGTAGCAATTTTGATTGAATAGGGATCAATCTATGGTCTTGATAGGACTGGACGTAGTAAAAAAATCAGTGGTCGACACTTGCAATGGGTTATGGAATGAAAATGACATAATTCCTTTATAGTCAGAGAAGATCCAATTTTTAGTAGACGTGAGTGTAAGATTCTATACTTGTAGTCACCATAAGACCCAATAGGAAGTCACGGGTTGCCCCAGTATGAAAAAAAGACTCCCATCAATTATCACGTTATAGACAGAAGAGTCACTGAAGTCTAGGGAAATCTACAAGCATTTTTCATGTAGGATATTGTGTGGTTGATTTAATGAGGAAATACACAAAACTCTAATGGAAACCTATTAGAGTTTGATGGTGAAGACCAACCACATGCTACACTGCAGAGCTGACAACTATACTTGTACATGATAAGAAAAAACTCACGGGTCTATCTTTAGCTTCACCCTCTTGCATTTGTTTAGTATTTTTCATATGTTAAATGTGAATAAAGTTCTAGAATGTTCCGCCATCTTAGAATTGTATGAAAATTGGGTGATGATTAATAAATACATGTTAGTTTGATTATTTTGGTTTGATTACATCTGGTATTTTGAGTTATATCAATTAATCATTCTCTTTTCAAATATTTCAAGTAATATTAAATCAGAGATAACCATATTTTATTCAAAGTAATTGGAGACATAAACCATATTTTATTCAAAGTAATTGGAGACATGCCAACTATTTAACAAAATGCATTAAAACCAAACTGGGATATTTGATCATAGTTTATCAGAGTTTATTACAGTTCCTTACCTACAACTTCATAACTAGGTGGTTGCTCCACATACACTTCTTCTTTCAATACTCCATTAAAGAAGGAAAAATTCGCATCCATTTGATATACCAAGTCCATTTTTTTTGGGCTACAATTGCTATGACATCATGCACAATTTCTATTCTTGCAACCATAAGTTTCATCATAATCTCTACCATACTACTTCTTGTACCCCTTGACCACAAATTATGCCTTATGCCTATCTATTTTTCCTTCAGCATTTCACTTAGTATTGTAAACCCATTTAAATCCAATAACTTATTTCTTTGGAGATAGATTAGTTAACTCACATGTTTTATTTATTCCTATAGCATCTATTTCCTCATCCATGGCATTACACCATTTCTTTTCTTTGATAGCTTCTTCAAAATAGATTGGATCACTATGATAGAATAATGCAAAATCAACACTCCAATCATAATCTTCATCATACCTTTCAACTTGGTATATCTCCCTTAGAATCTTAGTCTTTCTTAGCAATTGGGAGGCAAGAGTGGGATTTGAATTTTCAATATTGTTGTTGCTATTGTTATGCATACCAACTCGAAGCTATCTTGAACTACTAGGAGTTGAAACTCTTCATGTTTGAAGCTTCTTTCCTTTTCCCCTCTATTTGAAGTCATCTATATCTACTACTCCTTAATTTTGATGATCACCAATTTCATCTTCTTCATCAATAGTCAGCACTTTACTTGAAGTGCTTGAAGATTCATCCACAGAGCCATCCCATGACTGATTTTCAAGAAACTCCACATCTCTTGAAATGATGATCTTCTTCATGATTGAATTGTACAACCTATAAGCCTTTGATTTTGAGCTATAACCTATGAAGATACACTTCACACCTTTTTCATCCAACTTTTTTCTTTACTCCTTTGGCACATGTGCATATGTTACACACCCAAACACTCTCAAGTGCTCAATTATCCATCTGCATCTTGCCCATGCCTCAAGTGGACTCTTGTCACAAATTGCCTTTGTTGGATACCTATTTATTAGATATACTTCTATTGCTACAACTTCTCCCCAATATTTAGTTTGGAGTTTGTTTTCTTTCATCATGCTCATTTCCATCTCAATAATGATCCTATTCTTTCTCTCAGCCACTCCATTTAGTTGTGGAGTATATCTGGTTGTAAGCTTCTTCTTAATGCCATTTTTTCTACAAAGATTTATAAATGAATTTGAGGTATAATCCTTCCCCCTCTATCTGACCTTAGGATATTTACATAATTTACACATTCCTTTTCAATATGGGCTTTAAATTCAACAAATTTATCAAATGCCTCATTTTTTTCCATAAAATATGCCCATGTCCTATACCTAAAATCATCTATGAGTGTCATAAAATAAGTACTCCCCCTGATAGAAGTGGTTTGCATAGGGACAAATAAATCAAAATGCACCAACTCTAATGGTTCCCCTGCCCTTCTAGAATTACTAGAATTAAAGGGAAGCCTATGTTGCTTACACAAAATACAAGCCTCACACTTGTCACATGAATCTACAATGTTTGACAAACCATCTACTATTCTTTTCTTGAACAAAAAATTTAAACTAGTAAAGCCAACATGTCCATACCTTAGATTCCACAACTTTGAGGGTTCTTCAATAGTTGATTCCTTATGTACTATTGTATATGCATGCTTGGGAGGTGCATCAACAATTTGAGAAGAGAAAAAAATCTTTGTCCTCAAGGGGAACATTTGGTTCCTTTTCATCTGGACTACTAATAGAACATTATTACTCACATCTTTCTCATGAATGGCACACTTGTCATTTTCCATCAACACCTTATAACTATTTTGAATGAGTTGTCCAACACTCATCAAGTTGTGCTTCATACCTAGGGAAAAATATACACTTGGTATTTGTCTCTCCTCACCTTTCTTAGTGTGGACCATTATAGATCCTTTGCCCACAATAGGAATGGTACCATTGTTTTCCATTATGGTTTCTAATTTAAAATTCTTATCAATAAATTAAAAATATTTTCATTACCACTCATGTGGTAGCTGCAACCGCTGTTCAAATACCATACCTCGTGGTTTCCTTCTTCACTAATGTTGCACATGATGAAGATTATTGGATTGTTGACTTCACCCACATTTATTTACATCAGCCACATTTGCATTCTATCTTGACTGATCGCCTTGTTTCTTCCAGCATTCACTTGCATAATGCCCAAATTTATGATAGTAATAGCATTCTACATTACTCTTGTTAGAGTTGTAGTTCTTCTTATGTCCTCTAGAGTTATTTTGAGAGCTTCTTGCTCCCTATTGATTGTTTTCTCATCCTAAGATTTCTCCTTCAACATTCCTTTGTCTATAGTTTCATGACCTCTACCTCTAGAGCCTTTACTAGAGCCACTTATTCCTCTCCCCCACCTCTTGAATTAGACTGTGCTTTGAAAGCTTACTCTTGGAAAGATGTTGTCGATTTGTTGATCAAGTGCTCATGGGTTTGACCATCAACTCATCCATTGTCAAAGTAGCAAGGTCCTTTGCTTCTTCAATGGTCATCACAAGATTATCATACTTTGGAGGAAGACTTCTAAATATCTTCTCCACTATTCTCTTCTCATAATCTTCTGCATTTAATTTCAACTAGTTTATCAAACCAGAGGTCCTTGAGCTCAAACTCTTTACAAATCATTTGTAGCTTCACTACATAGACTTTATCAGTCCCTTTGAAATTCATCCCAAGGATATCCCATGCTACCTTTGAATAGTTAGTTGCTGCTATTTTGGGAAATATATTTTTTGTCATGGCTGCCTTAATCAAGCTTTAAGATTTTGCATCCCTTCTTCTTCACTCCTTCAACTGAGTCTTTTGATGGTTAGTGAGGGTAGTATATTGTGCTAGGTCAGTTATATCATCAAACCCATTCACCACAAACTCCCACAAGTCATTTGCAACCATAATGGTTCTCATCTTCTTTACCTAAGTGTCATAATTTTTTCCATTAAAGGAAGTTGGCTACTGCCATGTCTTTCTTGCATCTCCTACCATGTCTCCTACCCAAAAATGTCAAATACCCAAAAAATATACCCAAAATCACAAGGATGTGGAGCCTTATAGCTCTGATACCATGTAAAAACTTTACAAAATTTCTTCAACAACCAAGCTCTAGCAAGGAGTGCTAACTTGCTAGACACCTTAAGGAGTCGAGTGAGAGGCAATGCCAAGTTTCTCAGAAGTAATGGGTGTCAAGTTACTTTGTTAACAAGGGGGAGCTCAGTAGACAAAGGCTTGATAGAGGAGACTGAGTTTCTTGGTTAGTACAAGTTGAGTTAAACTCAATTCAAGTAGAAGTCAAGTAATGCAAGGAGGAAGAACAATGTTCCAAACATGCATTAAATGGTTTCTCCTACTTTCTCCCTAATATTTCTAATCATTCATAGAGAAATATATTAAAGGAGACAAGATCTATAACACAATGGAGATGGAAAATATACTTGCTTTCTTGCATTCTATTAACTTGAAACGAATAATACAAATATGGAGAATTAATTATTAAGCCTAGATGAACAATACTTATCAAATAACTTGAATCAAACTTACAATAACTAATGGCTGTATACAATAAACCTAGAGCAATCACTACTCATATAGGACAAAATGTTACTTTCACAAAATACCTAGAAAGTCATCCACCCTTGTTGTTATTGTTGGATATGATCAACCTTCCTACCTCTAATGTTCTATTGAACTCAAAAAACTAACTCGAGCTCAATATGTAAGTCTGACTTATAGAATGAAGGAAAATTCCCCCCTTTTTGTCTCTTTCTATCAACTTGAATCTCCTCTCATTTTTGAAACTCAAACTCACCTAGGTATGTGCAAGATCGTGGTCAAACAAATAATGCTCTTAAATGACAATAAAAAATTAGCAAATTAGGGTAATGTCAACTTGACGTTTAATTTTCTACTTTTTATAAACTTTATATCAAATATTTGAGAGAAAAGAATATTTGGGAAATTGAATTTATTTTCTAAACTACTAGGCCTTATCTATAAATAAATAAAAATTGATTTATCAAAATTTTGAATTTTAATGAAAAAGTACGCAAATTTCAAGATAAAAATAAGAAGTAGACATATGTCTAACCACCTTAATCAAAATTAAATGATAATATTTTGAAATGATATTTTAGATAGAAGAAGTAGACTCGTGCTTGGATGTGACACATATTTTTGGGTATTTTTATTCCAAATAAATAAATAATTATTAGTTTTCTACTTTAGTATTTTAGAATAAAAAAATCTTGTGTCCAACCACCTTAACTAATTTAAAACTCAACAAATTTTTTTTTTTTTTCTTATAGTAAAAGAAGCATAGAATGTGATGTTTCTTTTAGATGTCAAAAATGTTCTACCATTTGAAAGTTATAGTTGTTTTTCAAGCAATGTGTCAATCAACACTTTAGATGTAACTCCATTAGAAAATAAGTAATAATTACTTACTAAACTCATAATTTGACAAACTTTACATATATGGAAAGATAAGAACATTCTTAAGAAACCCTTTTCATTTCATCAAATTTTGGTGAAAAAAAAAGTCGTCAACTACATGTTTGAAGTAAACAACACACAAGAACATACCAAAAACACATTTTCAGGACATTTTTAAAGTTGACCATATAGGGCTGGTATCAAAAGATATAGTAAGCCTTATAAAGGTATTAATTTTTTTCATTTAGTTATAGGATGGGTGGGAAAAAAGTTGAAATAGATTTTGAAACTCTATGAGGCATTTTAGAACTACATATTTTTTAGATTGCCACTTTTTGGCACACTATGATCCTACACATACCCACCTACCACATTTAATGTTTTTGTCTATTGCTGCTGTCAACTCTCAAACTTGGTAGTTGGGAACATAAGGCTCATAGAACAACTAGAACATTAAATATTTCAACATAATTAAACTGAAAGGATTCCAAATTCTCTAAAGAAGCTTCCACAGAGTTGTGAAGAAAAGACAATGTTTGATCTGGGCCTAGACCCAAATCAAACATAGCCTCAAAATCCCTACTCCTCTAATTGGCATTATGACACAATTGAATCTTTGCCTTGTCTGCATTGGTAATGGTGTGAGCAACACAAGAAAGTGATGTTACATGGGGCTTGCCTGCATAGAGAATGGGGATGCCAACAATATTAGTATAAAGTGATTGAGAAAGATCATCTGCCTTTGAATGAATTTTCACCAAAATATTATAAACAAATATCATTGGCTAGTTATCGATATGCTCAAGGGTGGTTTCATGGAATGTCTAATGATATGATAAATTTTTTACATTTTTTATTTACGTATGAAGAGAGTTATAATAGAATTTGGAAAAATGGTATATAAATTTGAAGAGGGAGATATAAACAATGCAAATATTTTATTGTGGTTAAGATAAGATTTTTTCCTTTTTTTAAATCCTTATAATTGATATATTTAAAAATGGTATCATAGAATACAAAAGATTACCACTCAAGTAAAAGAACGAATGAGACACGAAGAATCTCCACTAGACACGTATAAGTATTGGTGAATAAATGATAGCTAGTACAACAATATACAAGAAATGGTGCAAAATATTTTTATGTTTAGATATCTAATATAATAATGAATGTTATGTATAATGGAATTGTTATAAACATTTCATGAAAATGGAATTTAACAAACACAGAACTAAATATTTATAATGAAGGGTTTTTAATCTAAATTATAGTTAGACACATAAAATAGAAAATAATTCTTCATAGTTGTAATTCATGTACACATGTAATTACATGGCAGATTGTCTATAATCTCTAACATTGAGAATTGTCAAATTGATGTTGGAATACCCATGTTGCTTTGTAACCACAAATATTGTAGAAATATATTTTCTAATCTTATATAATAATAGAAATGAAAATAAATATATATATATATTGAATCAAAAATTATTTTAAATGAACATTAAGTACACAGTTTTTTAAATAAATTTATTCCCAAAAACTTGAATTTGACATTTTACTCTATATAATATTTTCTAGTTCATCACATGTTTGGTCCAATATTAAATTGTATCTCATTTAGAGTGATGTTACAAGATCCATTTAGTTTCTATTTTTAAAATAAACAACAATTAACATGAAAGTTCGAAAGTATTACATATGTAAAGTGATGATTATGAAAATTCTCTTTAAAATATTGTATTAAAAATGTTTGAATTTTCTAATTTACTTTGATGACATGCTAGAAATTAATATCCTAATTAATAATTTCAAATAATATAAAAATAGTAAGGTGAGAAAATAAAAATAAAATATTATCCACTATCAATGAGAGAAACTTAAAAAATATAAATAGATAATGATCACACCTATCAAGATTATAGTATACAAATAATTAATAATATAATATAGTTAGTGAGGATTATACACATGCACATATAAATGTACATATTATTCATTTTTACCCACCTCATAGTAATTGGAAATTTATTTGGTATGGTGAGTAGAAATGCTTTTCTAAATTGCATTCATTGTATATGGATTAATTATGTAAGTGCATGAAAATGTGTTGATTTATTAAAAATATGTCATATGGACAAATGACTTCTAAGATACATATTATTATGAGAATCTAGATGTATTGTGTTGAATGTGAAGTCATTGTAGATAACATCTAGGTGTGGTTGAGTCATCAAATGAGGTTGATTCATTATAGAAAGTTTCTTTTAGTCAGCTTATTATAAATAGAAAGTCATTTTGTGGCTTCTCAAAAGTAGTAAGTTCGACAAGAGTTTTACATATAGTTGTATGAGCCACACTTATTGAATTTAGTACATTTGAACTATATAACTTTGTTGTTATATGCAACTCAAAGTCATGATTGTTCATACGATTTTACTATTGTTGTAATTATCAAGATTCTTTCGAAAAAAATTGAGAGACATTTTTCTCTAGTTTTAACTAGTATGGTATGTATGTTTTCTCCCCTCTAAGATCTTCTACACTTATTAGTACTTGCCGATAGGCTAAGTACTATTGTGATACTTTTTGATTTTTATGCTTTAACTAGTGATTTTTCATTTTTTGTTTCTATGAGTTAGAATTAATCATTTTTAAATTTTCCTATCAAACTAATACCTTGTCTGTAGCATAGATGCAAAAAATTTAGCTCAACAATTTAAAAAAATAGTTTTGGTGAATTCATGATTGTAAAATAAATATTTTTAAGAGTTAATTTTTTATTAAGTTGAATGTATTAATGTTTATTAGTATTTAGATTTTTATATTTTAATTTCATATTTTTTATAATATAATTTGTCATTCAATTAGAAATATTAAAAAAATGATATTACTTATATTATATTATCATTTAACAAATATTATTATATATTATTATTATAAAATTATATTATAATTTATTTATAATATAATACTATCATATGATATATATTAATATCACCGGAGAAAATTATAGTTATGTATCATTTTAATTAATTAAAGTATTTTATATATTATAATAAATTTATAAATTAAAATTAGATTTATATTAAAACCAAAGGTAAGTACTAAGTCATTATATGATACCTATTAATTTTATTACAAATTATTAATTTATTGAATTGGTTACATTAAAAAATGTGAATTAATTATATGTATAAAAACTATGATAATTTTATAAGATGGTATTGAATGCATTAGTAAATACCTTGAAACTATGTTTCCCCCTCTTGCTTGGTGTGTCGATTGAAATATAAAAGTAATCATGGATTATAGAAGAATTGTTTTGGTGTGGACTAAGTATTCAAATGTATCATCATTAAATTTGTTAATGTAATTTCTGAATATTATGAAGTAATTTATTATGAAGATTCTATAGACAACCTTGCAATTATCAACTCTCACGAAGGAGTGAATGCCAGTTGAACAATACATAAAACTGAACATGTGAATCCTCATTGGCTTCAGAGATGGGTGATGAATGATGAGAGTGATGATGTCAAATGGATTGATGAATTGGAGATAATGGGGACCGAACCGAAGCTCCAGAAAAGGAAGGATAAGGAAGTTGAAAGAATTGATACGAGGAGGTGCATAAGGCACTTGAGTTTCGCCCACGATATTTTAGACAAGGCATGCGAATATAAGTTTAACAAATGACATCGAAGCGAATTGGATCAAGCTTTGTATTATCCTTCTATAATCATCACTCGCATCATTCATCACCGATCAATGCAACGAATGAGAATTGACAATAGTTTCATATAATCCTTCTATCATCATCGCTCTCATCATTAATCGCCGATCAATGTGGCGATTGAGAATTTGACGGTAGTTTTACATACTATTGACTTCACATTCACTTTGTTTTTTTCTGTTGAGATCTTCACATATATATGCATGGCCGCGGATATTGGCAAAAGTATAGGCAATGGTATGAGGATTTATATCACATTCTGTAAAAGGTACCAGTGGTAACGACAAGTCATTATCAGAAAGTCCGACCATACAAATCTTTGTTCAATTTTTAAAAGACAGTCACAGTATTTAACTACAATTTCATTACATCAGTTTATTATCGTGGAACATTTGTTTTAAATTTACAAATTCTAATGATTTCAGTTACAAATGACTAAAATTTTAATATATTCTTTACCTAATTTTGATCACTTATTGTATTTGTCATAGGCAATATACATGTCCACAAAAAAAGGTTCAGGAATCCAAGATCATCCCATGACTTCAGTCAGCAGGAAGCTGATTAGACAACTAGTTATTAAAAAAATCATTTACAGAATAAATAAAGCCCTCAGGCTGCAAAAGTATTGTCAGCCGAGGGAGAGTATTTATCATCAGAACCACATAAGTCTTTGGCGTTGACAGCTGGCTCAACTATTTATTAAAAAAATCATTAACAGAATAAATAAAGCCCTCAGGCTGCAAAAGTATTGTCAGCCGAGGGAGTGTATTTATCATCGGAACCACATAAGTCTTTGGCGTTGACAGCTGGCTCAAGGGGAGCCCAACCATCAGCAAGGGCGCCACCAGCATCATCATCAAGTACTTTCTCTCACTTCGGCCTGGGCGCAGAGATAACTAGAACTAGCTGAGGGAAAGCCCACTTGGGATCTATATGAGTAGAAGGCCACACCCATTAGGAACAAAAGGAGGAGGCAATTATTTTTCACCAATCATGAGAAATTATTATTTTTAACTAACTTAAATATTTCTAAAGTTTTCGATTATTTTATATACTATTAAAAATATATGATTATATTATAGAAACATATTTTTTGCTGTAGAATTCTCAATATTCCAATTTTTTCACCAAATTTATAGATTATATTATTTAAACATATTTTATCATATGATTATTTAAAGATAATTATATTTTTACTTTATTTTGTCAACACATAACATCTTTTATTAAATGAAAATGGATGAAAAATTAAATATGAAGTCACAAAAATTATTTAAAAAAATTGCACTTTAGATTTTTTGATTGAGACAAGCTATAATTTTTTTAAAAGTTGGATTAATTTATATATTTTTCTCTAATTGACCTTTGATGCCCATTCAATATACTTATTAAACATTATCATACCATTTCTAGAGTTTATTATCATTTAACAATATTTTAAAAAAATTACAAAACATAAAGTTGAATCTCTTATAAACAAATATATAAAATAAAGTTCAAAATTTTAAACAATTTGTTAATGATGAATTCTCTTACTTTCTAAAAAAAATTCCAACTATACATTCAACTAAATTTAATTTATTAAAACTATATAACAAAATAACAACTCATATTTCATAAAGTCAAAAAAAATACAATTAACTATAGCAGAAAATACCATGCCCTTATGTGGACCTTGTTTAACCATATTTGTGAATATATTTTTAATTTGTCATTTTGGAACATCCACATTTGTGAATTATTCGACAATAATTATACTTACATATAAATAATGTATATATACAAGCATATATAAAAATAGATGTACATTTAGTTTATGTTAACTCACGTTATATTATGCTCATAATTGTACATTCATATATATTAATATTTAAATGTTATTTCTCAAGATCATTCAATGTGCAAAGTTGAATTGATTGATGAAGCAGCGATTCTCAACGAT